>BSAI01000030.1:30585218-30728543 GCA_036245035.1 Adrianichthys oophorus | reverse complement strand
TCCTGCCTTGACTTGTTTCTCATTCTGTTCTGCAGGTAAACTCCCCATCGTTAATGACAGTGATGAGCTGGTTGCAATTATAGCTAGGACTGACTTAAAGAAGAACAGAGACTACCCCTTGGCCTCCAAGGACTCTCGCAAACAGCTGCTTTGTGGGGCTGCTATTGGTACCAGGGAAGATGACAAATACAGACTAAACCTCCTTGTGCAGGCTGGTGTGGATGTGGTAGTTTTGGTAAGTTTTGAAAAAATATGTTTTTAGGGAAAAGAGAATTTATCCCAATCTTTTTTTTTTTATTTAGTTAAGATACTGCTTTCAAATTTCTGTTTGAAAACAATTAAGTTTTTCAAATTTGATGACAAACTAAAACATATTTGCAAAGCTGATTTCAGATCATTAATCGGTTGGAATTAATTTTTAATTTTAGCTTGAGCATGCAAAAATATGCAGCCCAAAGCTGAAAGACATTGTACTTAAAGAAAAAAACAACAGATTGTTTCATTTAAATACTAATAATCTTCAGCAGCTTTAGAAAATTATTTTTAAAAAGCAGACCAGCGAGGTTATCATAAACTAATAAATGAAAATGTGTTTAAAATCTATTCAAGTCTGCTTTAATCAGCAGCAAAATTCCACATATACTGACAAATTACTTAATGGATATTATGTCAACAGTGAATTAGATTCTCTAATTTTTATCAGAATGCAAATGACTGTAAAATTAAAGTGTGATTCAACTTATCAAAGATTTTGACGAGCAATATAAATAGTCTATATCATTTATTAACATTTGATGAATACATTACTAAATTACTTTTAACCCCTATTAGTTTTATATTTTGAGAGACAAATAAAAGCCATTTGTTTTCTAGAATCTAGTGTATTTTGTGCTTTTTTTGTTGATGCTTTAGAGTAAATATAGCAGTAAACAGAATTTGCTTTGTTTTTCACATTTTTCCACTTCAAGGACTCTTCCCAAGGAAACTCAGTATATCAAATAAGCATGATAAACTATATTAAGCAGAAGCATCCTGATCTTCAAGTGATTGGAGGAAACGGTGAGTTCACACTGTTATGTAGGAACTTCCCTTCATGTTTGTTTTGCAGAAAACTCACTTTCTCAATCATCTGTTTGTCCGTCACTTTGTCTCCGTCTAGTGGTGACAGCTGCACAGGCCAAAAACCTAATTGATGCTGGCGCAGATGCACTCAGGGTTGGCATGGGATGTGGCTCTATCTGTATCACCCAGGAAGGTATGCTGAAAGTGTGCATCATTTTTAACACCATACACAAATACGTTAAATAGTTGCCAAGTTTATTCACTCCAGAATAGACAACGGTTTGTCTGTGTTGGAAATATATTTTTGTCTTTTGTTTTAATTTTCAGTCATGGCATGTGGGAGGCCTCAAGGTACATCAGTTTACAAGGTGGCAGAATATGCCCGGCGGTTTGGAGTCCCTGTGATTGCTGATGGGGGCATTCAGACAGTGGGGCATGTGGTGAAGGCTCTCGCTCTGGGAGCATCTACAGGTAGAAAAAGGCCGTCTGTAGACTATTTTATCATTTTCCCCTGATGATAACCCATTTTGCCCCGATTGATATTTTTATGCCTGCAGTTATGATGGGGTCTCTGCTTGCAGCGACCACTGAGGCTCCAGGAGAATATTTCTTTTCAGATGGTGTTCGCTTGAAAAAGTACAGAGGCATGGGCTCCCTGGATGCCATGGAGAGAAACAACAGTCAAAAACGTTACTTCAGGTATTAGGGTGCCTTTAAAAAAAAAAAAAAGAAAAGTTTGCCTCACTTATGATGCTGATTGAGCTTGTCCATGCAGTGAGGGAGATAAGGTGAAAGTAGCACAAGGGGTTTCAGGATCGGTGCAAGATAAAGGCTCCATCCAAAAGTTTGTTCCTTACCTTATTGCGGGTATACAGCATGGCTGTCAGGACATAGGAGCCAAGAGTTTGTCTATCTTACGGTAAGTCCACATTCATGCCTTTTTTGTTTTAGCTGTCTTTTTTATAACCAGTAAAGTGGTTATGTCTGTGTTGTGCTCCAGGTCAATGATGTACTCAGGAGAACTGAAGTTTGAAAAGAGAACCATGTCAGCTCAGATGGAAGGAGGAGTTCATGGACTTCACTCGTGAGTTTGACCTATGACCTTTTTGGAAGCCTTTTGCTTCATATACCTCTTTATAGGTCATCGTGTTGTATTTGGGTTTTTTCTGTTTTCTTTCACCATAGCTAATTTTATAAAGATATAAAAAAGCACTTAACATTGATTTGTAATAACATGTAACCTGAATTCTCCTCTTCTTTTTTTGTATTTTTCCAACTCAAACTGTTGTATTAGTTATTCTTTTGTGCCATGTAAGTACATTCACGTACTTTTCTAAGTGTCCAATTCCCATTAAGAAGCGTTCTTAAATGTATTTAGAGGTCTTCCATTCTTTTGCATTCCAAATGTAGTCACGAGAAGCGACTTTCCTGAGACCGGAGGAAGAGGAGGTGCAAGATCAGGACCTAATGTCCCAACTCCAGCTGCTTTGAGCAGATGCAATTCTCGCATGTGACGGATGTCACTAACACAACGCTGCTGTTTTATCATCACTTTAGAATATCACACTGCTTTTTACTGTTTCTGGGATGTCAAATGCAAAGGGTAATAGTGTGCAGCTGGTTTGAAGCGGTCATCTCTAGCAAAAATTAAGGTTAAAGAGTGGGTAATGTTGACTATACATAACACTGGTTTAGAAGAAGAACATGGTTCACAAGAGCTTTTGGACAGTGCTGATTTATAGTGCGAAAGAAAGAATACATGCTATTTTAGTACATTTTTTATTTTTAGACAAAATTTGCAAAAAAATATGTTAAATATTAGATATTAAGTGAACTTTTTGTATTGTTCACCAAACCAAGAAAACAGGTTTGTGATGTTCTGTTGAGAAAGAACCCAAGGCTCCTGACACATTCGAACTGTAATGAAGAGTTCAGATTAAATTCAACTGTCATGTTTGATGCAGAAAACACTGAAAATTAAGAGAGAAAAACAAAGACTGAGCCTTCTCTTTACTTGAGATAATTACTGAAGTTTGATTAGCAACTTAAAGCTAAAGCACAAAAACACATCATCAATAGCTGCTTTGTTTTCTTTTAGGGTTTTTATATTTTAATACACACTGTTCTAATAAAAAATATTAAAATTTCTTGATTATTTTCAAATCAGAGAATTTAAAACTCGTGTTATTTTGCTGTTTATTGGAAAGATTTGGATTTTTTTGAAGTTCTGTAAAAAGTGTAAACAAATTAAAATATTTTTAGAAGATCTAGCCTTTGTGACAAATTATTTTGGTAGTAGTTCTTCCCCCTCTGTATTTTTTTTATTTATTTATGTTTGTTTTGTTTTTGTTAGAATGAATCCATGCTCAAAGTTGAAATGTCTTTAGTCACATTTTTAATCAAATCAACACAAAAAGGGCACTCGTGATCATGCTCTTTGTATTCTGGCTTCACAGTTCAGTCTTCCATTATTTTCAAGTCTGAACTGTTAGCCATTTTAAACATTCAACACATGCCTTGAGAGTTTGTCCCGTTAAATAAATAATTGAAGATCATGGTTGTAACTTTGTCCGAAGTGGCAGATTTGGTCGAACAAAACAGTTCAAATTCCATAGATGGATGAAACCCAGTCAGTTTCAGCCAGCAACACCGACACATTTAAACAAAGTTTTTAATAAAAAACTCTTTTCATGTCCAGCAATTGTAAATTCTTTGCTTCTTATCACCTTGATTGTCAAGTCTTTGTATCTTCCAATCGTGACTTATTCATCCAGCTTGTCGTCCCTTTTCCACACTTGCTTTATTTTTTTCAAGATGATAGACAGAACCTAACTCCTTTAACAGGCAAGGATTTTGATAGATTATAAACAGGATGCATTAAAAGGGATTTTGTTTAATGGAGTCAGTTTTAAAAGTGTTGAAAAAGACAGTAAATTGATACTCTACTCAGTGAATTTGATGCAGAGGTTAGAGTCAGGCATTATATGAATATAAGTAAGACAGGAGTGGAAAAAAACAGGCTATGACCATAATAAACATCAATATTTAAAAGTTGAGCAGTAGCTACAAAAAATATGTGGTGTACATCAAGACATTAAGTAATAAATGTTTTTTTTCTCTTTAAATAAGTGAGCAGAATTTTAGCTGCAGTCCAGTACTCTACATTTTTTTACAACTTTCTATAATTCAATCGTCTCACTGCAAACACTAAGTGCGTCGATTTGTCTGCACACACTGACAAACTCTGCTTGTACAGCCAGATCCCACTCCAGCTGTCGACTTTCACTGAGGTGTTTAGTCCCTGCTAACCTCCCGCCGCCTTGACCATCTTGGGAGGCTAGACTCAGGGTTCTGTAATGCCTGCGGTAAGACAGGTGAGGGATTCCTCTTTGGAGACTGCTTTGGGCAAAAGTTGGCCCCCTGTTTGCCCAGGAATGAGCACATGACTTTCCATTTTCCTTGGAAAAGCTGCACAACCCCTGGGTTGAACCAGTATCACCTTCCTTCCAGTTACATTTCTCTGGAGAAACTGGGAGACGGCTGTGAGATGTCAAATCTCCTTGTGGATGGGAAACTCGAAAGTTAGACATGACGTTCTCTTGGTCAACATCTCCACAGGACGAAGTTCGATAAAATGTGTGTCCCACTGAGCTAAGCCCTAGGTTTACTGTACCTTGTCCAGGAGAGCTCAAAGAAACACTTGAAGATGAGTGGAAAAGCCTCTGTTGGTCAAAAATACTGTGAGAAAATAAAGACTCGCTGAAAAGAGCTTGGTCAATACTACGGGACAGATCTATGGGAGATGGAGGACGAAAGTCTTTGGTAGAATCGGTCTCCACACATAAGCTGTCCAGGGACAGCAGCTGAGGCTCCATAGGGCTTTTGGCTTTCGGTGGTGGGCTTGGAGGTGTGGGTAGAGGTAGCTTTCTTTGGGCTTGGTGTAAACCATTAACTCCATTTGCAGGAGCATGAACTTCTGAACAAAGTGGAAGTACTTCCATCGGTTTCTTTGTGGCTACATCGCAGATCCCAAGTTTGTCCTGCTTACCTTTGGACCAAGATTTGTGAGAGGAAACGACAGGAGAATTTCCCCCATCCTGGGTGGACACGGTCTGCCCCCGTAAAGGCGAGTTGCAGGAAAGGCGAGACCAAGACCCTGGTCGAGAACTGGTCAGAGTCTTGGTTGAGGACTTGTGGCAGAAAAGAGGGCGTGTGCCAATTATAGACAATCCAAGACACACCCCAGACTCACAAAGTCTACATCCCAAATGGTAGCCCCACCAGGGCCAGGGTTGGAAGCCATAGCCTTTAACCCCACCGACACCAAAAGCATGCAGTATCCCATAAAGCTGAAGGCCTCCACATCCTAATAAGCACATTGAAGTTCCTATTCCAGCTCCAGTCGCTCTTTTCCAGTTCTCTAATCTAGAAAAAGTTGCATTTACAGACCGAATCAGTTCAGGAGATCCTCCTCCTCCTTCTACATTGTCATTCAGCCTGTAAATATGCTTGGTATTTATTTTTGGAAGGCAGCAATGGAGGAGGAAAGAGCACGCTAGAAAGATGCTGAGGCAAACAAACACAGCATGAGGGATCAACAAGAGCACAGGTGGTAAAGAATGGAAGAGCTGAAGGAGACCAACACACCCCAGAGAGACTATGAAGTTAAAAAACGACAAGCAAAGGAGAATACAAGGTTTGGGCAAGATTGAGAATGGGGAGGGAAGGGCAAGTGGGAGTGAAAGATGCTTACGAGAATTCAATGAAATAAAGAGGAAGGCAAAGGAGAAGGCCGATATCAAGCAGGGTAATGGTAGCTCGGAGAGCAGCAGAGCAACCACGGGGGGAAGACGGTCCTGAGAACTGTAAGCATCATAGAGCAAGGAGAAAGCTTGAATCCCTGCAAATGCCATCAAGAAGAAGTGCAGCATAGTCATGTACAAGCTTCCTGGGGGGCACTGAAAGGGCAAGCCTAATACCGAGATCACAGAGATTGCACAAAACAGAACAAAGATTGACCCCAGACCATAGATATGGGCTTCCCACGCCAATCCCCATGTAGCGAGGGCGGAGTTCCAGTCTGAGTACAGAGGGACCAAAGGAGGACCAAGAGCCAGGAATGGGTGCAAAGATTGGGTTGAATCTTCTTGATAGGGGAGAGTCCAAGACTGATTTGTTGTTTTGCAGGGAGTGACTAATGTGCTGTTGTTACTGTCCAAAAAAGCTGTGGGTGTGGCTTTCGAAGCATGCAGGTTGTTATTCCAGGCATCATCTGAAAAGGAAACACATTTGAAAATAAATATTTGTTATTAATCTTTTGCACTTATTTAGGTCATAATGAGTAAACACATAAATGTGGATATTTTTTATAAACATGACTAAATAATTTATGTCATTATAGACTATTGACAAATTTGTATCTAGTGTAAACATCCATCCATCCATCTTCCTCCACTCATCCAGGACCGGGTCGCGGGGGCAGCAGTCTAACACTGTAAACATGTTAAGCAATAAATTCTGGCAAAAAAAATAAAATCAAACAAAAAGGTCTAATTTCTTGAAGACCTACTCTGATCAAACTTGTGTTTTTGGTATTTTTAAGATGTTCTTGTGGTATTTTCTTATGATGGAGCTCGTAGTTGCTGCGTACAAACTACAATCGGCAAGCCTCAAGCTCCCTGCTCTACTCAATTCCGATGCATCCACTTGCAGACAATAGATCCATGTGCGTTCTTGTTTTTCTTTGTCCGAGCTGGCATCTGGCTCCAAACTGTACAGCTTGATAGCTCCAATATTTCTCGCTATTTTTGTTGCACCAGTAATGTTGGCTCGGGGTTGTGAGGGGCTGTAAACTAACAGGAGTGTGTAAACAAAGGGATGTTGGGAAGGGAGGCTCACTCCCTTACAACAGTCAGGGTGGAATTTCTAATCAACTCCTGTCGCTCTACAGAAACTATGTTTTAGAAAATTACACAGGTTTTTTGATGTTGTCTCATGATAATTGATTGGATGATTGGAGTTGGACTTTAAATAGAACATGTTTAGCAATACATTCAGGTCAAGGTAAATCAAAAGGACAGGCCTAGTTTCTTAAACAAAAGCAGGCTGGAATAAGTTGTGTGCAAATTTAGTTCACAGTACTGTAAATGAGAGCTGGCTTGAAATGGTGAGACTCTATCTGGGTCACACAGAGAGGGGAGAGTGAACGTGTGTGTGCATATGCATGTGAGAGAGGTGTTTTGATGAGCCAATACTGACCTCATTGCTGTTTTTTTATGTTTAAATGAAGCATGGTCAAGTGTCTTTGAGTCTTGATCCTCTTACATTTGGTTTTTGAGATGAAATAGCCTCTGCACTGAAACATATGGAGCTGCATGAATCAGGTAACCTGCTGGCTATAAATGGAATGTGTCCTACTTTTGGACCCCCGTTAGCAGTGAAGCTGCTAAAGTCAATATGGAGTCAGTAAACAAACTTTAACCAACTGATTTTGATGTTTAATATGAACCATTTAAAGAGTTTTTGTGTTGTAATTACTCAGATATTTTACTCACAATCTTGTAATAATATGTAAGGAGAAGATAAATCTCCCCTTCCTTCACACTTTAGATACTGGGACACATGTTCACTTCGGCAAGAGAATGTCACTGCCTGTACGATTTGTGCATGAATACTGCAAAATATCTCACAACCTCTGGAGGTGAGAAAAGAATATCTGCTAAGTAACTGTTTGAAAGATGATTAAAAACAAATGATGGATCTGCAGAATGTGAGCAGAACAAATTAAGTAGAGACATTAAAGGGGGGTTAAATGCTTGTGAGGAGAGTGGTGATGCAGGTTTTGAGAGTAAAACAATGGTTTTGCATTGGAACAGACAATACAAAGCAATGCTGTGTGTTTGGACTAAATGGAGACATAAGAGTCCCCTGTGATGACTTAAAAGACAAAAGTTTGAAATTGATGTCAAGTATCTAAATAAGAGTTATTCTGATGTCCTACAACAAACTTAAAGATAAATCGTACCTCTTGTTGACTTTGTGCTGACAGTTGCTGCATGTAAAGTTTGTTCTGACCCATCTATCAGTCTATTGTGTCCTCTCTTTATAGAAACAGAAACTTCTGCGGTCCATACTGGTGGACTCGGAGACCCAGGGTTTGTCTTAGAAATGACTGTTGGTTTCAGGTTCATCTCAGTTGTCTTTCTTTGCCACGGACTAGACAGAAAAAAAGGCAAATGGCTATCTGTCACGCCATTTTGCCGAATTGTCAAGGCTATGTCATTCTGGCTGGCTTGTGTTGGATAAAAAATTGTCATTTTCTTTCTTGACCAAAAATTCAGTTTTTGTTCCGGCGTAGGTTTTTGTGCAGCTTTCTCTGGGGAAAACACTACTGTTTCTATACTCTCACTGGGTGTAACATTGTTCGTTGTACTTTCAGTTGGTCTCCATGTGAGTCTCTTCTCAAAATGATTTTCAAAAGACGTCTCAGTGCTCTCCTCCGATTCTGTGTATTCACCAATAACACTCTGTCTGTCTAAATCCTCAGGTGATGAGCGCCAACTCAAAGGGCGGCTTTGAACACCTTCAGGTCCATACTCAGGATCATCTGGTGCTAAAATCATTCCGTGAGATCTGTGTGAGGTTGGATTGAGATATGACACTGTCGAGCCTGTCTGGGATGTGTTTCTGGCATTTTTACCATTCGAAGCTTCTACATGAAGTGATGATGTCCAAAAAAAAACGAGAAAAAGATCAATATTCCACAGCACGACCATGATGAAGATTTGCAAACAGCAAAGTCACCCGCAGTAAATGCTGTCCGGTTGCATATTTGGTACTGGTCACACACATCCGATCTCCAGGGACTTCAAATGGGATGCACCTGGAAAAAAACAGCATATAAGTAAGTATTTGTGGTACTCTTAGAAGAACATCAATAAACTTCATAAAAGTAAAAGAAAAAATACCAGTGAAAAAAGTAGCAATCAGCCTTTCTTACCTTCTAAATAACCCATACGACAGCTTATTTTATTTAAAAAAAAAGGCTCTGGACTCTGTTACTGCATGTCTGCAGTCTTTACATGACTGTGTCTTTTCATTTTCAATGCGCTGTGCCCTTCTTCTTTCCATCCCAGAGTCAACACATGAGAATGGCCCCACCTCCTCTGGCCAGCCCCCACCATGCGACACACTGCTTCTGTGCTATCCTGAAAGTGACACGTTAGAGGCGGCATCATCAGCGCCAGCTCTTTACAGGGATAAGAAGAAAAGGAGACTAATATGAGCGGCACGCGTCTTCAGCCAAATCAACCTGATCCAATAAGACTTTTGATGCAGTTTTCATTGCAAATCATATCTCAGTTTGTACATTTTACGGTCATAGCATTTTTGTATGATATTCATAGATTGCTTGCATTCTTTTAAAGAAAATGGCCCTAATATCTATTTTATTTTCTCATTTCACACACAATAATGTTGGGAAAGGGAAAAGTAGCTAAGATTTTTTTTGTTCTGTGTATTGTGACATAACTTTGAGGAGTCGAATATTTTTTTTTCAGTCAAATTGAATGCTACTACACAGATGACTTTGTTGCAGCAACTTTTTGCATCTACTCTTTTTATACTGACACATTCCTTTATAACTGAAAACCTAAACTTTATAAAGCTCAGTTTAGTTAATTTACCTAAAAACAATATTAGAAAAACTGTTGATTTTTTTAATGTGGGATTACATAACTGCTTTTTCTCACTTCCTTTCAAGCAACAAATCAAACTCTACTTGACTTTCTTTGATAATCATAATTGAATCTAATGTGACATTTGTGTTACTCCATGCATTTCTGTATTGATTTCTAATCAATGCACTACTAGACATCTAAAATGGGTTTGATTTGTCTGTGTTTTGTTCTTTTTTATTGTATTATTTCATTATTCTGCTAAGCCTAAAATAAAGCAAACAAATCAAATTAAACAAAGACGAGCAACTGCCGCAACTTTAAATACTTTGAATATTTCACAATACTGTGTGTGAAAACATACAACATGGATGAAAATAGTTTTAAAAATTTTGAAAAGTTGTTGCCTTTCACAGGATAGTCATAAAAATTATAACAAATTTCCAGTTAAATAATTCAACTTTAAGTTAAAGATTGTGGAATAAGTTTGTAATATATAGAATAAGTGAGAAATTAACTTGGATCAGGAGGAAAACAGTAGTGATGAGGAGAAACATTTTCAACAGAATAGATTTAAAAAAAACTAATTCAGGGTTTGGGGATACTCCTGAAGTTGAAACCACATACTTTTACAAACATCTGTAAACAGAGGGTTGAGGCAGCTAACTTTTTGTGTCTGGTTGATTGAAAGACGGCATGCACATCACACAGGTCATTGTTGTGAGCACATTTTACCATCTAAACTAATATCAATTGTTTTAAAGGAAAGTGATTGTGAAATAAAATCAAACAAAACTCCTAATATCTATATCTCCTAATATCTCCTAATATAGGTAAAGCCTGAGAGACAGTGTTGCTATTTCAGGTCATTCGACCATTCAGCCAGTAGTTATAGAGACTTCCACCTCGGGGGTTTGATTAATCCGCTATCTGACGAGTACACAGGAAAGCATCAACCCAGCCGTGAATAAAGGGACTGGAGAGCGACAATGACAGGACAAACACATGAGCTCATGGAAGGATACAACCAAACCACTGCTGCCTCTAACTTGCTGTTTTAATAAGCAGGATCTGTGCTCTAGTCATTCTCCAACATGGTTAAGTCAGCAGGGACTGATTTGCAGCTTGAAATGAGGACAACCAGGACAAGACACTGAAAGAGAGCTGCTGCAAGCAAAGATGAATATACCAGATTCATATATATGAATAATCTGTGGGTCTAAACAGGATTGTCTACATTCATGGTAACAGTAACTTAAACTGTTCTGAAAAATTGAGATAAAAGGTGAATAAAATAAGTAACTGAAACGATTGCAAGTGAATTGTTTCTTAGTTTTTTTCTTATTTTAGAAATCTTAAATAAAAACATAATTTCAGCTATAGCACACTAACACCAGCTGGAGTTGGTTCAGTGTGTGAGATCAACAGTTGTTTTGGTTTCAGCGGTTGAGCTGCTTAGGTCTGATGTTGGTTGAAGTATTCCACTCAACAATATAGCATCACAATACAGTCCACTTCTTACATATGTTTAAAAAGAAAGTTAAAAAACACTTTTACACACCAGGATACCTACAACAATGAACAGCATTTATCTTAGTTATCTCATTCCTGTATTTCCTGCTTATTTGTGTCTTGTACAGGTGAAAT
This sequence comes from Adrianichthys oophorus, assembly GCA_036245035.1. Taxonomy (NCBI): domain Eukaryota; kingdom Metazoa; phylum Chordata; class Actinopteri; order Beloniformes; family Adrianichthyidae; genus Adrianichthys; species Adrianichthys oophorus. Next base: position 30,717,159 of record BSAI01000030.1, on the reverse strand, counting down.
AAGCCTCAATGATAAATCACAGTAATGTCACAGTAAAGTCTTAGTCTTAGACTGTCAATGAGGGCAATTATATGTAAAGTATACTTGATGAAGAAAGGTTGTGCCACCGCTTGATTCTATCCACTACTATATATGCAGGAAAAATACATTGTCCAGCAGTTACACTGACGTTTCTAATTTTTTATTGTGTAATAAAAATGTAATCACAAAAATGTAATCACAATGTATCTGTGCTCCTGAGCCCTGTTGCCACAGATAGGACTGGGAAAGCCCAGTTATACCGAATTTAAACAGGAAAAAAGATGGAAATAAATGATATACTGTAAAAATGACAGGAATTAATATATAATATATTTTCGCAACACATTACAATACATTTTTACATATAAATAAATATATATATATGTATTAAAACATGCTGGTAAACAAACAGATACATAAATAGATGCAATTCCATAATCTACCACTTGATGGCAGTAATGTGCCAAGGTGCCAACAGTGGACGGTGAAGGAAACGTAACTTCTGGAGTTCTTGATGAAACTTTAATTGGGGAAAAAAGATAATATCGGAAATGGTTTTTCTTTTTTTCTACTTTTTGAACAGAGTGCGAGAAAGCCAGAGAACAAATGTAGTATCCAACGTACCATACAATGATAAGAACAAGCATTATATAATTACCTGCAAAGATTTACAAATAACATTTGTTTTGTGGGCCTTTCTGTCAGTTAGTTTGATGTTGATTTTATGTATACATTCACATCTTTAAGCAAATTAGGCAAATAGGGTGTTTTATGATTACATTTATTTTTATAAAAGTAGAACTCTGCTAGCTGAATTAATAAATTATTTATAAAAAATATGTTATTACGCTTTTTTAAGCTTCTAGTAGTACTTGTAGTAAGTTTCTAAGTAGAACATTTACCCATCTTAAAAAAAAAAAATCTTTAAGATATAAATAAATAATGACTTTATAAATTAGTTGCAATTTTTTGTGGACAAACAGACCAAAAAAGATGTATAATAGTTTCCAAAACTATAATTAACATTAATATTTTTAACATTTTTTAAAAAAAAGTTATCATGTTTTTCTTTGCCAAGTAAATGTTTAAAACATTCCTAAGAAGATTGGACCTGTAAACTTAGGTTTTAAATATGAATAGAAACAAAATTCCCAAACAATTGACTATTTTATTGTAACCCTTTGGTTACAAATGATTGGTTGCAAATGGACAGGAGTTTAAAGGTTATATTGATAAAATGCTACAAAAAACAGATGTAATATGTATATAAGAAAAGTGGTTACGACCCTCACTAGATTTTGTTTTAAAAGACTATCACAGTGCTAGGAAAGATAGAGAAGAGGGCATAAGAGGAAGGTGTATCTTTTTTTTAAAGCAGGAATACAGTATAAAGTTCTACAGAAGGAATATGATACTATATTTGATACAGAAACTTGGAATTTGATAAAGCTGGAAGATTGATAAATGATTAAAATCCTTGTAAAGAAAACTTAGTCCAGAAAAGTTAAGAGTTATGCTAGGTGATGTGGGGGACAAAGTTGTGGTTTGTGGGGATTTCAATGCACAAGGTACTTTCTGGGAGAAGTATGATGATGAAAATGGACGAGTTGTGGAAGAGTTCATACCTGAAAATGACTTTGTTTGTTTAAATGATGGTTTGTAAAGGATTTTAAAAAGAGGAAAACAGAGATTTAGTTTTAAATTGAAGATGTATAACAAGTCAAACAGATTTTTTTCACTGTTTTTTATGGAATAACTGAGTTGGAATCTTTTATTGGTTTCTCAAGATTATTCCATAATCTGATACCCTGCACTGAAACACTTTTTTTCCTTAATTCTTGTTCTGAATGTGTTAGTTTTGAAAATCTAATCTCCTTTTAGGTTGTAACTCTTCTTTCTTTTTCAAACTTTTTTTGTATGTTATATGGCAGACTTATTTAATGTGCTCTGTACATTCGTTTTAAATGGAATGATCTACTAAGTCTTTATTTATTTATTAGCTCTATAAATAGTTGTGCTGCTTATGATTTTTATTTTGTTCTTGAGAACAACACAAAATTCAGTGAGCAGAATTTAGGCGCGGGACCAAAAAGAAACATAGGGCGTGTACTACATGTGATTTTAGTTTCCCTGATCCAAACTCCAGACCAGGTGGTGGCGGTAATGCGCCATTCTGTTGTTTGCCAGCCGCCATAAAACAACATCAGAAGAAGAAGAAGAGGCCATCAATGAAGGTAAACAACATTAAACTCGTTAATTATTACAGAGTTTTCGTTTAGATAACAGCTATTTTTAGACAAAGAAAACCCTTAAATGCTAATAATATATTTCGAAAGAACTTTGGTTGCGATTTAGATGTTTGTTTGATTTTTTTTCCATTCTCCTTTCTTTGAACAAACAGGTCAGTTACTCAACCGAAGCAAAAAGCTTGTCGACCTTAACTTTTGACTTGATATTTTTCATTTATTTAAAAAAGTTCCCTAATGTAGTGTTAGATAGCTTAGATGTTACCTCTGAACATTTTTGTGAAAATTTACAAAAGGTCAGACGTTTTAACCGCTTTACATTTTTAACTTCCACGTGTGACAAAAAAAAAAAAAAAAAGACAAACCTAGTATGTGATTTAAAATCGGTGCCTAGCTAAACTGCTTTTACGTGTCATTTGTTGAAGTGCACGTACTTTAATTTCTCATCCCGGTTTCCGGTTTGTGTCCTCTCTGCAGACCTACCCTTGTCATCGGAATGTTGTCAGCGACCATGTTGGCCAGAACAGCCCTGAGCAGAGGCATCACTGCCCAGCACTTGTGTAAAAACGTAACCCTGTATATGAATGAACTAACCGCTACGGGTTCAGGAAGTCCGAGTCAGACCACCAAACCACTACTGCTGATGTTGCCGTGGTTAGGGTCACGTCCTCAAACTGTGGACAAGTACTGTGAGATTTACTTTCGCACCGGCTTCGACGTACTTGTGGTGGAGAGTGAGGTAAAGACTATTCGAATAAAACTTTATTTAAACGACAGATTGAAACATACTGTAAAAATCACACCGAGGTCCCCTGCAGTTACATTCTTCAAGTTATAATGACTTTGTTGGGCATAAAAAAAGTTGTTCTTTTTTTTCCCCCTATGAATTTTTGTCACTATTGCCGTTACTACAGCAATCATTAAGATAATACAATTTTCAAAAGAGGTAAAGCACATGGTACACAATGTTTTCTTTTTTTCCCTGTAAATGTAATACTATTTTGGAAAAAAAAAAAAAAAGTTCCAATACATAAAGGCATATGCATATAATTTTGTTGTTTAGTAATAATTCCAATGGAAATTAAAAAAGTGAGTTGCCAACAGCAGTTTTATTTTTTATTATTTAAGTCTCTGAACTTGCAATAGTAGCTTCGTAATAGCTCCTTGTTCATAATGTTTCTCTTATTATTAACTAGATAAAGGACTTCCTGTGGCCTCGATGGGGACTAGATCGTGGGAAAATTTTGCTGGATTTGCTTCTGAGTGATCGCTTTATGTCCCGGCCCCTGCTTGTCCATGCTTTCTCAATTGGTGGCTACACGTTTGCCCAGCTGCTTGTTCATGTGTCGCAAGACCAACAGAAATACCAAGAAATTACCAATAGGATTAAAGGTCAAGTCTATGATAGCTTGGTGATAGGCTCGTTGGAGCAAATGACTACAGGTAAGTCGCTACAAGCATAAAATGACTAGAAAATTTATATTTATTCTTTTTTTTTTTTCTTTAACGTATTTTCCCAGTTATAGTTTTTTTTTTTTTTTTTATATTTAGATAAAGCCATATTTGTTTCTTTTTGCTGATAATAGTTTTTCTTTCTATTTAGGTCTTGGTAAAACAGTCTTTCCTCGCTTTGAGACCTTGATTAAACAAATAAGCTTGCTGTACTTCACTATCTTTAAAACCCAAACGGTGGACTACTTTAACTCCGGCATCGATGTTTTCTGGAACACTCCAGTCAAGGCTCCAGCACTAATGTTCTATTGTGAGAATGATGTAATGAGCCATTCACAGACTTTGGAGAAATTGATCGATCACTGGAAGATGCATGGGATGGAAGTCTCTGCAAAGAAGTGGGAGGATTCAACACATGCAGGTCACTTAAGGAGGCATCCTCAAGAATATCTGACCGCTTTAAATACATTCCTCAACTCGCTTCAAATCTACCCTCTCGAGGCCAAGATGTAAGAACTTTATTTTGGTAAAAATAAAATGTTTGCATACATCTACTGAAGTTATTGTTTAGAACACTTTACTGACAAATTTTCCATTTATTTCTTGTTTGTGTTTTAAAAAATGTATACCTTCCTGAGATGCTTCCAGAAAGGTCTTCCATTTCAATAACGGATCTCCACTGAGCTGAGCTACCTCTTTATAATCACTTGATTGTGAGACTTTATCCTAGTGTTGATCGTTTAAAAGGTTTAATCAAGAAACAAATCAGTTGAGACGGGATAAACTACTGGAAGTTGTAGCCGTTTGGAACTCTAAATGTGAATTGAATATAACCAAAACATGTGACACTTGAATTTTGACTGTTTATAAGATATTTAAATTGCTTGTGTTTAAGTTCAGATTATCTCTTCTCTTAGTACTCTGACACATATGGACAAGTGCTGTTTTTTTATTCACTTTTTTTGTTGTCTCTAACATTTAGAGGTGATGTTGTTGACTGCTTTTGGTTTATGTGAAACAGCCTATTTAAATGTCAAACTCTATGGAACAATGTGGAACCAGGGAAAAGTTACATTTTCAAGCAACATCAAATTGAGCAGTGTTAAAGAAATAAATGACTTATCTGTAGTTAGTTTAATCATTTTTCATTTTAATTTATTTTAATTCTTAAGACTAATTTTTGTTTTGACCTGATGCTTTTTATGGTACATTTTGACGCTATGTATCTATACTTGAACAATTCTGTTAAAAATTATACAGACATGTAACTTTTTTAATGCTTGTAACTTGTAAAAAAAAATCAAATAAAAAAGTAAATAAAAAAACTGTATGAAATTGATTGTTTGTGCATTTTACTTGATTTATTCCATATAAACCCCCACAGACTACTTCAAAACTTTAGTACATAATACATTATTATTGTCATTGGAAAGTAATTCTTAAAACGTTTGATAATATTTCACATGAGTCATGTAGTACTTTTCTGTTCTTTTCTTTATAACAACAGAAAGAAACCATCCCAGTGGGAAATGCACCATGAATTATTTGCATTTATTTGAGGGACAACATTGTTTAATAATTATTTTGCCTCTTGTAAAATGTAAGTACCAAATAAACAAAGCAACAGTCTTTAGTCAGTTGACAGAAAAAAAGGGTTGAATACTTTATTACTTAGAAAAACACACACACAAATAGTCTATAAAAGCTATTTTAAATGACCACAAAATAGGGGTAAATACTTTTAAGGAACAAAATTAAAATGTAGGTTTTGACTTAAAATAGCCAACAGTAAATTTACTGCAGTAAGTCAAATTTATATACATAAAAATGACTGACCAAAAGCAGAAAATATATTTGTGGCATTATTTCTTCAACTATCTCAATATGGTTTCACTAATATTTTGTGCTGTAATAATAAGAGTTATTAACATGTAAAGAGTAATATTTTGCTTTTTTTTTTTTTTTAGGAAAAAAAAAAACACTGTTTCAAGTGGTCATTCTAACGGAGAATGAAGTTTATTTCATTAGACCAATAGGGGGCAGTTGAACACCACCGACATGTTCACCTCCGGGACGTTAGGTGGCAGAACCTGTTTTATAGGAGAAAGTACCAAATGACCACACTTCCTGTCACTTCCAAGATGGTTTCTCCCACATGTAAACATGCGAGTGAAGTTTGCTAACGGGTGCCCTAAAAAATCCATATTTTACTGGCATTTATTTTACAGTTGAGTAATTTGACAAAAAATATTATTTGTCGTGACTTTAAAAAAAAAAAAATTGTAGTGGGCTACTTAGTGCTAAGTTTGTGGTTAGCGGTCATCTGCAGGCAGAGAGCCATGTCTACGCATACCATCTTCGTTGGGTCTTTACCAGATTCAGCTACAAACGAGCGGCTTGAAGAAATCTTCTCAGAAATTGGTCCGGTCAAACAATGCTTCGTGGTCAGAGAAAAGGGTACTGTTGTCACCATGTGCTATAAAACAAAATGAACGAGAATAAGTTTGAAAAACAGCGAGCTACATTTGCAATGATGTTTAAATTAAAGCAGTAAACAAAACTATGTTGGTTTTAAAATAAACATTGATTAAACCAATTATTTTTCATCTGAAATTTGAAAGTTGAAGAAATCATATATGTTGGCAGTGATATCAAGTCTAGTCATTACTTTAAATATTTATTATTAAGTTAATTGTAATTCTATCTTTAAACCAGGGACTGAAAAAGGTCGAGGATTCGGTTTTGTCAAGTATTCTTTAGAAGAAGATGCCCAACGAGCCCTAAAATACATCAAAGACTACGATGGGAAGAAGCTCTCTCTTTCTATGGCAAAGAAGAAGATCAATGACAAAAAGAAAGCAGGTTTGGATAAGGAAAACAGCACAAGGTGCAATCCCAGTTTCATTCACTTGTCTAACATTTTTTTTCCCTGTCTTTACTTTTGTAGTTAAAGAAACAGATTCAGCACCGAATCCTGGTGCAAAGAAAGTCCCGGGCATAAAAAAACAACAGCTGAAATCCCGACTCATTATCAGGAATCTCAGTTTTAAGGTACGGTAAACATTTCTGTCTTCTGTATCACAAAATCTCAAATAACTCTTAAATTTGGTTTCAGTGTTCTGAGGATGATCTAAAACAGGTTTTTGAAAAATATGGAACAGTTTTGGAGGCCAAGATTCCTCTAAAACCTGGTGAGCATGTTTTTTTTTATATTTAATATTTGAAAATGTCACAGTTTTGTTTTAACAGTAAGAAATATTTAAGTATCTGGTTCTTTCATAGATGGAAAAATGCGAGGATTTGCATTTGTGTTGTTTAAAAATGTGTGTGGAGCAGCAAAAGCACTAAAGGCAATGAACCTAAAGGAGATAAAAGGTCAGAGAGTAAAACATTCATCTTTGACAAATGTACTTTTTTTTTTTTACAGTGTTATACTTAATTTGACACCGTTTTATTACAGGTCGACCTGTTGCAGTTGACTGGGCTGTACCCAAAGACAAATATACCGCCTCAGCACAGTCATCAAACTCAGGTAATTTTTCCACTGAAGTTCTTTTTCTATTTAAAGATCCATTGAATGCAAAGTCAGAGCAGCACTAGAGCCAGGTCATGGTTTCAAGAATCACTAACTGACACTAATTGACATTTATGCAGAAGTAAATGTAAATGTTTTAAGTGCCAGTTTTTCTTATTCATTTGTTTATTTTTTGTCTCTGTTAAAGCTTGACAACAACTTCTGCCCATCAGAGTTTAAAAGGGCTTTGATGTTACACAACTAAACCTAAACTAAGCATTTTGTCCTATATTGAAATATGTAAAATACTTAATTTAAAACATAACTGCTATGATTCTGATCTGAAATCGCAGTTTCACATCACGCTGCATTCATATAATATATATTCTACATATCTCAATGCATAGTGAGTTGCAAATTTTAACAGTCTAATTTTGTTAGAAAAGGTTTTGATTTAGTTGCAACCTTCTTATTCTGAGTCTGGAACTAGTGTAAACACGTACGGAAAGCAGTTTTTATTGTTCCAGTACTTTTATTTTGATGCAGTTTTGCAGAAATGTTACTTCATTTTCTTCTTAGGCAACAAGAACACAAAAGAAGCAAGTGACAATGATGATGAGGATGAAGAAAAAAGCAAACTTGTGCACCCAGTGGAAGAGCCTAAATCAAAAAATGAAGATGACAGTGAGGATGAAGATGAGAGTGAGGAAGAAGACGAGAGTGAGGATGATGAAAACAATGAAGGTGATGATCATAGAAAGGATGAGGAAGAAGATGACGACGACGATGATGATGATAATGAGGATGATGATGAGGATAGCCTTGATTCAGACAATGTTCAAGATGGCGATGAGGATGCAGAAGATGAGGAGGACAAGGACGATCGATCAGGTTAAAATATTTTATATATGCTTGTTCATAAAATTTGTTCTTTATTGAAACTAAGAAACTGACATTTAATTGTATTTTTTTAATTCGTAGCTAAAAAGAAAGCTTCAAAAAAACATCTTCCTTCTGATGTGAAAGAGGGCCGAACACTTTTCATAAGGTTAGTCTCTTCTACTTAAATCTAAATTCTTCTTTTAAGTCAGTAAACCTTTTAGGATAGCTGAACAAACAACTGAAGTTTTTTTGAGCTCACATTCTGTCATGTCTGACCACAACGTTCGCTTCTGGTTTAGGAACTTGTCTTTTGATACGGATGAAGAAGGACTCGAGGAAGTTCTCCTTAAGTATGGAGAGCTTAATTACGTAAAGATCGTCCTCCATCCAGACACAGAACATTCGAAAGGTCAGAAGAGTTCAACAAAAATTCCTCTCTGCTTTGAATCAAATAGCTGTACCTTTACAACTTTGTGTGTAACTTTTCCAGGTTGTGCATTTGCTCAGTTTAAGACCAAAGACGCTGCAGACAAATGTATAGCTGCAGCGCAGGATGAAGCAGAGGTAATTAATCCTTTTTTTTGTTCCCAAAAACTGACCTGCTTTTGTAGAAATTATGACTTTTTTCTTTGCATGTGATATAGAAGGGTGGCATCCGTGTGGACGGCAGAAAGCTGTTGGTTGTGGCTGCAGTGAGCAGAGAAGATGCTGTCAAGCTGAGAGTCGATAAGAAGAAAGTAGAAACAGGCAGGAGGAATCTGTACCTTGCCAGAGAAGGGTGTAAGTCAACATATTTCTGCCTTTCATAACTAACTATGTTAATTTGTGTTATAATATTGCAATCTTAGAATTACCAATGGAAAGCTTTTCATTGTATTTTTAATTTTTAAAATTCAGTGATTCGTTCTGGGATGAAGTCTGCAGAGGGTGTTTCTGAGGCAGACATGGCCAAAAGAACAAGAGTCAGTCAATCTTTGACTATTTTTTTAATTGCATGTGGCTTCATTCAATCTTCTATGTTGTTTTTTTTCCCATTCATTCATTCTTTTAAAAATAATTCAAAGATTTTCTTTTTCTTTTTTTTTTAAGTTTGAGGAAATGAAAAGAGCCAAGCTTCGGGACATTAACGTGTTCATCTCCAAAACTCGTCTTTGTATCCATAATCTGCCTAAGTCTGTAGACAATAAGAAGCTCAAAGCACTCTGCCTTCAAGCTGTTAAAGGAGTCAAAGGAGTTCGGATCACAGAGGTAGATTGTGAAGTATTCACTTAGTTTTTGGTTTTAAGTAGATATCTGTTTGGATTTCTTTTGCAGTTTTCTTTGTCTTTGACATCTGTTCTGAATTCTGTTCTTTTAGTGTCGAGTCATGTATGACAAGAAGCCAGAGAAGGGTCAGGTGGCAGGACAGTCCCTGGGTTACGGCTTTGTTCAGTTCCAGGAACATGATCACGCTCTTAGCACTCTGCGTTACCTAAATAATAACCCAAACATCTTCAGCGCACACAAGGTAAACTTTCACACTGTAAAATCAGTATTTGCTGCAACTTTCTTTTCTCTCCTATGCCCCCCATATTAAGAAAACAAACAAAAAAAACTTTGATATCTTTGTATTTCATTTCTTTCTGCAGAGACCGATTGTGGAGTTCTCTCTGGAAGATTCAAGGAAGCTCAAAATAAAAGAAATAAGAAAGCAAAAGCACATGGTATATCTCTAACAGTATGTTTGATCTGCAACTAATACACTTTTGTGGCTTTCATTGGCTTTGTGGTCCTTTTTACAGGAGTTCTTGAAAAGTCATGCTTTCAAAGGCGGAAGGCTTCAACAGAAAACTCCTGGAGATAACCACACACCTCAGAAAAGTGGAAACGAAGAGCAGTCAACATCTAAACAGAAAGGTAAGAAATGTCTGTCTATCTTTTGCAGTTGGTGAAAAACAGCTGCACTGAGTACACGTTAAAAGTCTTGAGAACCCCTGTGGGAATCTTTAGTGCCAGGGCCTGCCAGCTTGGTCAGTGGTTCTTGCCGTGGTTCTCGCCTGTCTGGGGCAGCTGGGGTCATTGCAGCCTCACGGCTGTGGAATAGACCCTGTTGCTGTTCCGGTTTGGGTGGGTGCTCTGGCATCATCAAACACTTGGATGAGAAACACTTTTTTTTTTAATAAATAAAGTTTGATTGATTGCAGGTGGGAGACACCAGTGTGCCAAGATTCTTTAGGACTGTCAGACACAAACTCACAACATGGTGACTAAGACATGCGGTTGTGATAGATGCAGCAACCCCAAACATCGCTCGAGGTTGATAGAAGACCAGGAAAAGATGTTAATGGTGAAGCCAAAGTGTTCCTTCTGATAGTTGGAGCCGTAGTTCTCAAACCGGAAAAGTTCATGCTGTAGTTGACGTCATTCTGTTACTCATGACGAGACACAGGAAAGGAAAAGTCTGACAAAGCAGTTTGAACCAGACAAGAGCACAACTGTAAAAAACTGTCAGCTTTTGTAAAAGCAATCACACATTTTAATCACTGATGGGTTTCTTTCAGTATACTGAATGCTAACAATTTAAATGCTCACAATTAGAAATGTCTTGTTTTTTTTTCCTGTGGATTTTATCATGTTATTTTATTTTTTTAGGGAATCCCAAAAAGCAGGATCAACATGGATCCTATTCAGGTTTCCAGACCAAGGCTGAGGTCGAGCGTATCGACTTGCAGAATGGAAAAAAACGAAAGAAGGTTCTGCCTTTGCCTTCTCACCGAGGGCCTAAGATTAGGTATTATTATTATCAAGTATTATTCCTGGCTTCAGACACTCATTATAACTAATTGTTTCCTAGGGGTGTAACGATGAATCTATTTCTATTCCTATGATCCAACCAGATCAATCTGCCTGAGGCAGAATTAAATGAAATCGAATAAAATGTTAATGGGTTTGCCATTCGTTTTTGTTTACTTGTTTGTTTGAACACATATTTAATTTACACTTGGTTATCTTCCAAGAAACTCAAGGAATCTGAAAAACTTTTCCTGCGCTGTTCAGCACCAGGTATTTTATCTCTGAGTCACACTGGTTGAATTTTGGGTGAAATATGTCCTGGATTGATTTCAGAACAGCAAATCAGATCCACTTGGAACGTTCAAAATGAACCAAAATCAAAGTAAATCCAATCTACAACCACAAATATTGAATGAAATTGTTGTTAAAGTGAATCATTGCACCTTTATTGTTTCCTTATATAAATCTGACTTGTTTTGTAGATTTTTCTGCTTTAGACTGTTATTTTGTCCAAAGTTAAAACATTTGTTCAAATTTGATCTGGACACTAGCCATTAAACACTTTACCTTTTCACAGAATGCGTGACAAAGGAAAACCACAAGCCCCGCCTCCCAAGAAAGCAAAGCCAGGATCCAAAAGAAACAATCAAAGGAGATTGCAGATTGAAAAGCTATCACAGCCTAGAAATCAGGTTTGTATGCTGTCAAAGTTTTCCAATTAATAATATCATCCACATCCTCAAATATGTATACATTCTAAACCTGAGAATTTGCCCTTTCTACTGGCATGTGGTAAATATTCAAAAAGCATAAGACTTGCACCCCTCAGAACAGAAAACTGGAGTTTTAATCAAAATATGACAGTATGGTAAATGTGACAGATTGTGAAGTTACTTTAAGAAAAAGTACAATAAAACCACTTGTATAGCATGAATTATTAGCAAAATCTATGTTTTTAAAAAATATTTTCAAATTTGGACATTACTGCTAGCAAGCAGGAGATGTCCTCTCAGTGCTCTACCCTCCAATTTTAACTGCACTGTAGACATTCAGGGCCATTGGTGAGAGGGTGATTGGACATCCCTGTAAGCAATCAGGAGATGTCCTCAGTGCCCTGCTCGCCAATTTTAACTGCACCCTTTATTACACACACCCTTTATACCTCAACAAACACACTCAGACACACACACACTCACAAATGCACTACACAAGGAAGGTGGGACTACTGATCTTCTGTCTTCTTAGTTCTCTGGCAAGTCCATGAGCGGGGGATCACATTCCATCTGAGCCTGGAGGGTGTCCGTGTCTTTATGGTGCAGGTTCTGGTCTTTGCCCTCGGGTGCCGGGCCTCTCCTAAATTGCAACATTGGGAGAGCCTGGTCGGGCTATGTTCTCTACACCTTCGGGGACCCCCACTTTTCTTGGTCATCCCTTCTCTAAGTGGGGGGTGGCTGACCCCTGCCGTGCTCTCTTCTGGATCTCTACGGCTGCCTGGAGCTTTGGGGCGGGTCTCCCTTGGGGGGCCCTGGATCGTACCCGGGGCTGGGGTGGGGGGATGCTCAGAACTCCTGGGTGGTGTTGGCGGCTTGTCTGGGGTGGTGGGGCTCTCAGGGGTGGGGCCCCACGCTGGGCCCCCTGGCGCAGTGGGAGGGCTGCTCTTCTGGCTGAGCTGGGGCTTGCACTCTGTGCTTCCGTATCTCACTGCTCTCGGGTGCTGGGGACACGTATGGCAGTCCTGTGGGCCCTGGTCTGGGTGCTTGGCCAGACTTCTGGGCGGGTGGATCTACTCTGTTGGCCCCACAGTACGGGTGCGGGGGCGGGCCAGGGTCGCTGCTGTTGCCTCGGCGGTAGTCTTGGTGTAGGAGTGGCTGGGAGTTCTCCCTCCTTTTTCTTTTTTTACATTCCGTCATCCTCTTTAGTTTAACATAAACATTCACCTGAGCACAGGTGTCGGCTCACCTTTGCACCTTCAAATATTTTACATGACAGAATGGAACACTTTACATGTGTTGGTTGGTATGCATAAGTGCATCTGAACTGGATGTGGACAAGTTTGTGAAGACTCTTATAGCCAGCAGGTATGTTTGTAACAGCTGAGTGTGTGGACAGACCCCACCCATTTTAGACTAACACTCACATGACTAATGATTAGAAGCTTCCAGCAAAATTCATATAAATAAAGTTCAGTTTAAATTACAAAAGGGGCTTATACTAATATAAATTTTGTGTTCTCTATGATTTATAACCCCCGATTATAACAGTAAAATCTGTCTAACACAAGAGGCTCTCAGCTCATATCTGGTTGCTCAGCTGTTGGACAGGACGAGTTAAAAAACAAAAAATCAAATTAATATATACTTGGTGTTTGTACTTTATTTTTGGACTTTTTTTTTAACTCAAAGTTTAATTCTTTATTCATAATAGATGTTACCAAAGCCCTCAAATAGCCCACTTTTCTGACGCTTTCAAAGAAACAACAAAAACATGTTGAAAAAATGTTTTTGGCTATGTCTGAATTCCTTCACTAAACTTTCAAACTAAAAGTCCATTAGTGCTTCAAAAACTGTATACAAATATAGGTCAAAAATAGGTTTTCCTTCAGGATTCCTGCATTCACTATATAGTGCACTATATTATGTGTTTGGCATTTTTTATAATGCTGTCCAAATCTACAATTCTAAAATCAAGTGCCCTAGAAATTTCCCAGAAATTTCTGTGAAAAACCAGTGTGCATCGATGCTCACTAGAGTGGGGAATATTGACCACAATGCATTGCGTTTGAACAATTTCAGCAAAAAATAAAAAGGTATTTTAATGTAATTTTTAGTAAACCATTAACTCTTTCATCATCAGAACACAGCGGACTCATAGTCTTTGTAAAATGCTTGTATTTTGTAAGTTTTCAACTTTCTGAAATCAGTGACGTCATATTCGCTGTTTAAAAGAATAAAAAAAGTTGTGAGCATGGTGTATGAATTGCTTTTAACAGTCCAGGGCACTACTTAGCCCTGCACTGTATAGTTTTTTAGTAGTTAGGGAGTAGGTTGGGAATTGGGACAAATTACAAATTGATTACCAATAGGCTCAGTAGGTAAAGGGATAAGACTTGAAAGGGAATTATTTAATATAGGATAGAGGCAGAATACTTCTACCGTTGAATCTTCCAAAGAATGTTGGCAAAAGTAAAATGTTGGCTGTTGGAAAGGTGGCAGCTGTGTTAAGTGTGTTTGGCTGAGCTGCCAAAAAAAAAGGCTTTGAGAAAAAGAGTTCTGGTGCAGAGAAAACAGGTGTGACCTTAGTCCGTGTAAAAGCTCCTTCTGCCACAAGGAGAACTCCACTGTGACGACTTAAATTCATTTGAGAGGAACACATTCAGGAAGAGCAGCTCCTTAACTCCTCACCGAAGGGATCATTTGTTCTGGTCATCTCATATTTGTTCATTTATTTGGAATTTGCATAAATAAATTATTGTTTTTGTAGAACTGATAAGCTGGTTGTTGTTTTTGTGATTCACTGATGAGCAGAAAGTTTGCTTGTTAACTGTTGACCTGCTGTAAACTAAGGTGTAAACTACTACATTAATGGGGAAATGAGGAGAAAAGACACGTGCAACTCCTTTTTCTTGGAGCAAATTTAGTAAATTTGGAATTATCATCAGCCCCCTCATTAAATCTGATTACACTTTTTTTTTTCTCTGTTCTTCAAAAGGTCCGAAATAATAACCAGTTCAAGAGAAGGGATGGCGACCGCTTTGACAACCTGGTGGAGCAATACAAGAAGAAACTGTTGGGCAATGGCAACAAGGGAGCAATCATCAAAAGAAACAAGTGGTTTGATAGTTAGAAAGAAAAATGAATGCAAAAGACAGCAGAGACTTTTGTTTTTGAAATTAAAAAAAAAATGTCCAAACTTGTAAAATCTGACGTTTTCTGTCACTGTACAGGAGACAATTTTCAAAGACTTACCAGTACCAGTGTAAAAAAATAACTTTTTTATTCCAATGTATTTTTCAAACCCATTTTTTTTGTTTGTTTTAAACAAGTAAAATATGTACAGAAAAATCATGTTGTGTTCATTTCTTTTTCATAAATACATATTAAAGAAATGAGTTGTATTTTATGATGTCTCATAATCGTAATAGATCCATCATCCACCTTTAATCCCTTTGTTTCCAATAGCATGTGCTCAAAAATTGCAACCACCAGCTCATAAAAAAATATCTAAATTAAGAAATAATCTCAGTTTTGTTTTTAAAATTTAGTTTCAAATGAAAAACATTTGGCTTAATTCTGACGGAAATCTAATTTCACAAAAGTGGAAAGTACATAATTACATGAACCCTTTATTGCAAGAAGTACAAAAAATAAATAGAAACAATTATTACAAAATATTTCACAGCAATTTTCGTCATCCAACTGATGATAATATTCAAAATCACCATTTTTTCATTCATTCATTCCTCTTGGTTGTCATAGAAACTCACCAATGTTGATTTTAAGGAATTTCCTTAAAAGACAACCTTGATCCTGACAGGCTTGAATCATTGCATTAATGTAATGTTAATTATATTGTTGCCTGATCAGAAGCAGCAATATATATATATAAACTATAAACATTAATTTTATAAGACAGAAAGAAGTTTCTTCATAAATATTTTAAATGGAAATATTCAAATAACAGCAAAGTTACTTTGGTGCAAAACAATTCATAAATATTCTTAATAAATGCATATTCAGTCAAGTGCATTCATCACAAATGTCCCGCATAGTTAACTGGGGAAAAAAAATCCAGTAATTGGGGACTAAAATGTCTTTCAACAGATTTCAAGCTGATCGGAGTTGTTTGACAGCAGCAGAAGAAAGTTTTTCAGCCTGGTGACAGCCTGCATGCTCTCAGTGATGCTGAACCGCCTGGTTGTCAGGTTCTCTGCCTGAGCTGAGGGCTGTTCCCCGCAGTGCTTTTCACTCCATTCAGACACGGAGTCCGTCAGCGAAGAGATGTCGACCTTGATCTTTTTGGCCCCATCAAAGTTGTCTGAAATTTGGCTGGTGCATTCCTCTAAGACGGCCAATATGGAGGGAAGTCCATTCAGTTCATCGGATGGCGGTGAGAACTTTGGGCCAATAGAAGTCTATGAAACAATTAAAAAAAATTCAGAAAGAGGGTTTTTTGAAAGGTGCTGAACTTTTTGACCTTTTCATCAAAAATGGCAAATTTTACCTGTATTATTTTTTCCAGTCTCAGAGAAAGTTCGTTTGCAATGTCTATGACATTTGACTTCATCTCCTGGAGCTCTGTGTTCACGGGGGCAGCTGTGGCCACATTTAAACATTGGAACAGGAAGGCAAAAAGCACCAGAGCGCAGTCCATGGTTGCAGTTTTTTCCTTTGAAATAAAGTATGTGGCCGTGCAAGACTTTCTATGAGAATAAAAAAAAGGTGACATGATTATACAGCAAAAACAGGCCCCTTAGAAACAAGCCAAAAAGTCTTACCCGAATGGAAGATTTTCTTTAGACAAAAAAATCTGCCAATGGGTTAAAAAAATAAGTCTTACCAAGAATTCCGATTCTAGTCACAAAGACACGTTTTGTCAAACTAATATTAATTTGCCATTGGAGACTCTTTTGAGAGAAAATAAGCCTAATTTTCTTGAAACAAAGGTCTTTTTACTTTCAGATTGAGTTTCTGCAGTGTAGCGACTGTAAAAGATGTTTTTCTACTTGTTTTTGCATTTCGATATTTGGTCCAGAAAAAAAAAATCTGGCTTTAGTTCATATCAAAATGTTGACTTTTGCTTGCTTCCTGTAACCCTGTGTTCGACTGTAGCAGCAAATATTTGAGATGGAGACACCAGTGATTTTCTGACTGTGTCACAGGTACAAAGATCACAGAGTTTGGCTGGCACTATTTCCCTCTGCTCAGGTGGTGGCTGAGCCCACAGGTACACAGCACTTCACCTTTACAGCTTTAGGACATCCTTAACAAAGCTAACTTTAGAATAATATTCATAACAAAAAATTGTTTTGATACATACACAAAAGACTAAATTAGACTAAACCAAGTGTGATGATATGAGGACTCTTAAAACAAAGAAAATAGAGAAAGAGCCATGCAAAGAGAGGAAGAAGAATTGACCTTACCTCAGTTTGAGTCCGGTTGTCTGGTGCTGTTGGGCACCATAGTGCAGGCATCTTATAGTGAGGGCTGTTGACTCATCTCTTACTCACCTCTGTCTGGCACCCCAGTCACTCTCTTTCATCCTGAAAACTTACCTACTTCATGTTCCTGGACATCCCGGTTAGGTTGTAGAAGGCAAAACAGTATTAAAAAAAATACTTTATTTGAATAAATAAGTAAAGAAAAATCTTCCTCCGATCACTTCCCTCTACTTTAGTGTTTTTAAACTATTTTGAGCCAAATTACAGTTTTTTTTTTTATTTAAAAAAGAATGATGGCACAGGACCAAAAAAAAGTAGTCTGAATTAATAGCATTCAGTCATTCTGATCAAAGTGGGTTGAATAAGAACCAAATAAACACAAAGAAATATTTTTTAAAATGATATTTAATATTTCTACCTACTCGGTGGGAAACCTGGATGAACAGAGCTGACATCCTAGTTACGGTAAATGTTATTTAGACCAATTATGAATGAAATTTAATTATTTCTTATGTTTGTAATTTGGTCTATGAGTTCATAGTGCAAGAATTAGGAAGTAGGTTGTGTGGAAACAGCAAAACGTTTACTTTTAAACTGACTCATCATCATTTTTAAAACACAATCCCCTGTAGTGCCTTTTCAGCATCTTTCTAAAATATATTTTAACTGGTGCACCAGCGAATTTTTTTCACTTTTGCTCTAAAACTACAACTTCAAACGTTTTATGTTCTAGAGGTTGATCTTTTTTTTTAAACTGAAGGTTGACTTACTAGTTTTTAGAAATGAAACAGCTGTACAGTAGATTTTGGTGCTTGTCTGATCTCTTTTTTTTCATTAAAAATAATTTAAAAGATGTTTCACTGTAAAAATGGAAAAATCTATTGTAAAGCAGTATCTAGTTTTCAGAAAACCACATATTTTCTGTTTAAAGGCAAATGGAAAGCAAAGTCAGTGAAATGAAGTAAAAAAAGGGCAAGTATTTTAAACAGCACAATTTTATACAACATTCATGATGATTTATGGGAAAATACAAATAATTAAAAGGGAAAGTTCTTCTGTTTTTTCAAAGTTGTGCAAGAAAAGTTTCCCAGCAGCTTGGAAACACGTTTCACTAATGGCCCAAAACACTGCCAAACATCTGGAATGACTAAAGATAATGCCTGTGTAAGTCTTTGCTTTGCACGTCTGTCTCTGACGTCTGTGCGTGGAAAAGCCAAAAAGCTCTGACAACCTCCAATACTATTTTCTTTAGTTAAATAAATATTTTTTATTTTTTATTCGTTTTTGGTGACATCTAAACACAATTAGATTTCATGATAATCTGTATCCATTAACCCTCTTTTTTTTCCTGTGCTTTGGTGTTGGGATCTTAGTATTGCAATAACTGCAATTTTACATGAAAAAAGCTCTTACATTTAAATAAATAAATAAATAAATACAGCCTGGCATAAAATGATTATCAATATTTGATGAGATTTTTGCATCACATGATCTACGGGAGGACAAGAGTCACTAATCCTGAAGTGTCTGCTCCTTTCTTATCAAAGTCTGCCCAGTTGCATTTGCTGCAACACTACACACGTCCTTTATTTACTTCTTAAAGTCATGGAAATGATTCAACTGCATTTGATGCTAATGGTGTAGAAAGATCTGTTGATAAAACGTTTCACAGATTTATCAAGTTAATTGCTCAGGTTCAACTCAAAAGCCAGGACTTCAGTCCAACTGGATATTGAAAGTGCATGAGTCAGTAATGCAGAAATTCACGTTTATGTCACTCCGTTGCCACATGTGGCTTCTTACGTCCAAGCCGATAACAAGATATGTCTGCTTTACGCTACAGAACATCAGGATGACTCGAAATTTTGCAGCAGTCAGGGCTTTCCCACCATTATTCAGTTTCTGTTCCTGTTTAATAATACATTTCAAACGCTTTTAAAAATTCCACCTTCCAGGAAGCTAGATGGAGCCCTGTCAGAATAAAGTTTTGCTAGGAAAACAAAACTTATCTTACAGAGGTACATAAACAAAATTCCTCTTTATAAACTGTTATATATGAGTCATTTATGTAAACACATTGAACTCAGATATCTGTTAACTTTTTTTTTCCATTCTGATAACTTTGAAGAAATAAAACCTTTTGAATGCAAAATATAGTGTATTTCTGTAATCTTTTTCAGATTGTCATTGTGAGAAAAAAAGCTGTTGATCACACCTGGACTCCCACAATTAATGATGATGTTCCCTTTTCCATGTCAGATACGGTGGAAACTGTAAAGCAGGCATGCAGATGATGCCTTTTCACCCAGGTTTAATGAGGCAGAACTCTTTGTGCACCAAATGGGAGACTTTTGTAAGACATGTCTTTATCTTGAAATGCAGACTGTTACAGTTAGTGTCCCTTTTTGGGTTGTTCCGATAAAGTCTCTGATGCAGGATTCATGTAAATGTTCATAAAAGTTTAATGTATTTCAATTTTGGCTCTTGCAGGGCCTTTAGAAAAAGTCTGCTGAAAGGCCCAGGTAAAAGAAATTACATAGCATTTACTTTCCAAATACTTAGAGAATATTTGGGAATTTAACAATTAAATAACAGGTCTTTGAGGAGCAGAATTTTAGCTGATATGTGTTCAAATATTTACACCAGTAGCATAAAAATCAATTTTATATATATATATATATTTTTTATTATACAATGTGATTACAGTGTAAATGCACCTAAGATGAAAATTTCAGACTCCTCCATGATTTTTAAGTGGGAGAACTTGTAAAATCACAGGGTGTTCAAACTCCTATTTTACCTCACTGCACGCTAACCTAAAAATTGTTTCAAATGTAATAACATCTCTCTTTCTTTTATCTGTAAGCTTTATTCAAATTCAAATGTAAATGAATAGTTTCAATTCAAAACACACATGATTGAAAATTGCTTTTAAATCTAAAATTCAATTTATATAACAATGTATTGTGTAATTCTTTGTGACATTAAGCTGATAAATGTACCAAACTTTTTAATGCATTTATTTGTTAATGTGGCTCCTACACACCTCTCATGTAATTTAGCTTTTAGCTGAGTTTTTAGACCCTACATGAACTATAATTGTGTCACTTTAATTATCTTCTAAATTTAAATAATAAAAAAATGGTAAAAGTGCTTTTTTTCATGTCTTACTTTTCTTAAATGCAACAAACTAATGTTTTACTAGCCTTCAAATGTTGTAATAAAAAGCACATGCACACACACACACACATTTAGGAAAACCCTTACAGTGGGTTTTTGTTGTCATGTAATTTTCTGTTCCTGATTTTCACAGCCCCTTTCCCTTAAACTCCTTTTTGAAACACTTCAAATTTGCATTATTTCCAACTGTGTGTGGTATTTAGCCATAACTGAATATCATTTTTGTGTGAAAATTAGTGAAGGTAACTAATTTGTTTTTGCAGAAAAAGCTCGTCTTTTTACATATCTTACAATGGACTTCCGGTTTAAACCCAACTCAAGAAAAAAACACTTGTTCAGTTTAAGCAGCTTATGCTTGCTGCTAACATAAAAGGCACCTTCACATATTAATAAAGTTAATGAAACAATTCTACTGTTAGGTTTTCTCTATATCCAAAGGGGAGATTTAGTCTACAAAAGTCTCATGCAATCCTTCATTTAGTATTTTTTTCCTTTTTTTTAACAGTAATTTTTCAATGAAAGAGAAAAAATGTTTTTAAATGATAATTTATTAGATTTTTGTTTGGTCAGAAATGTACATAAATGAAATTACTCCTCTAACAATTTCATTTTTAATGAAGACTTACAGTACGTTTTGATAGCAGGTGAAGCAGTAAGAAGAACAAGTCTGGTGCAGCTGCATGTGAGACCAAAGGATTTTGAAGGCTCATCCTGTAGTCTAAAATGAAGCTGTACAGTCGGATGAATTATGACATCTTTGCTTCATCCCTTTCAACTTTCTACACACTAAAAGAATCGTTTTGCATTACAATTTGTCACTTTTCCTGAAATTGAAGAGAATGAGAGTGTTCGTAACATGTCTACAAAACAAAACCTAGGACAAGAACATGTCTCTTCCAGCCTAAAACAAATATGAAATGGAAAATAGTTGGAAGAAATCATTTCTATTTCTATATGAATCAGCCAAGAACTTTTATGTAAGAAAGGTCATGTGATAAACATCTAACTAATAAATACATCTTTATTATAATCTTTAGAATAAATAGTTACCATAAAAAAAATGTCAGAAAGGAAAAGAAATAAAAAATATTTCTCCTAAAAACAGCTTAACACTGTGTTTGCCTGGAGGAAAAAGTGTCTCATTGTTTCCAAGCATGAAAGCAAATAACAAAAAAAAAAAAACATTTATGGATTCATTTTTTTACGGTGACAAAAAACATTTAAAAAAAACATTGTGTTGTAACCTCCATCAGTGTGTGGTTTTCTGGGCACAAAAAAGAAGCACTTCTGTTGTGGCCAAGGCATTTTTTTTTTTTACTTACAACACAAACTCTATGACCCTCAGCATTTTTTTCTTTGCTTGTTTTCTTCCTGATTTGTTAGTTTCTTTGGGAAAAAGCATCTGCTGCCTAAATCTAAGAGAATCAGCTGGAGCAACAGTTTTATGGTAAAACATGTCTGCCAGATTGTGTTTCTTTCATCATGAGACAATGTTGTAAATCCAAAGCACAGTTTAAAAATCATCTAAACATCTGTTTTTGACTGAAATTTGTTTCAGGCATCTATATTTTCCATTTGATCCACAGATGGACAGAACTGACCAATTTGTGTGCTTGTCACAAACATCTGCAACATCACAAGTGAAACAATTAAAGCTACATGGCATGAACCTATTGTTCCTCTTTCATTAAGTTAAAGCTACAACCTGGCAAACATAGAGGTTTCATTATGGCAAACGTGCTGCTTTTCAAATCAAAACTTTACTCCAAATTCTTCACAAAAAACAAACAAACAAAAAAAAAAACACTGAAGAGAGAGCCGCACTTGTGGGCTGCATGTCCAGTTCGAACAGAACACAATCCACCACAAGCAGAGCTCAAATGAGTTGTTGGCACCAGAAGTTCCCAGGTGCCCTTAGGTGCTCATTGTCCATTTTAATGCACAGAGTTCTTTTAGCAACATGATGAGGATCCAGTCAGTGTTTGGCAGGATACGAGCATTTTCCTATGTTAAGAGGAAAAAACTCCTCCAAAGGAATGCTGCCACCTTGTGGATACATCACATACTGCCTAAATCACAAATCACGAGTAAAATCAGAGAATACTTTTTACCTGTCACACAACGCATAATGTTCCTTAAATATTAAACAATTCTGTTATTTAATTTATTTTTAGGGAAATTATCTGGTTTGTTTAAAGACAACACTGTAATAAAATGCTTATCACAAAACACACAGATTCTGTTCAGTAACCTACACACGTCAATGCTTCACAATCATTTCACAGACAAACTATGAGTGCAGTGCTTTATTATAAAATATATATATATATATATATATATATATATATGTATAAAATGGTTCCTGATGAAAGGATCCCCTGCAGATGCTTTTTGGGGTAAGGGCTTCCTGGATATTAACTTGACAGCAAGCCCAGACCGCAAAAAGACCTGAAAAGAACACAGTCTTTGGCAGAAAGGATGTCCAGATTCAAACACAGATGGGCCAGTATCTGAAACAAAGAGTTAGGCAATTTTAGTGTAAATCTTTTTCCTTTCTGTAACAATCAATTGTTACTTGGATTTGAGTATTGCAGGTAGGACAACAGTAGACAGGACTGAGTGTACTATTTCATTTGTCAGACTAAATATATTCAATGTCACAAAATACTTGAGTGTTTTATTATTATGAAACGTTTAAAAAGAAATCCCAGTTTTACTACAGGAATTTTACACATGTAAAATCTTGCTAATTTTTTTTAATCCAAAGTGGTGTCATCTGAGTAAAAAAATGGATAAGGATTGGAGCTTGTTATAAATTATCAAATAATTTAACATGTAAATCTGCAGAAAAAAAGTTGACTTTTAGCTAAAAGTGCCTTTTGCTCTACATTTTACAGATATTGCAGCTGAAATCAGAACAGAATGTCTAATGGTGTATTTTAAGAATTACATTTTTTACACTAAATAAACATAAACATATAGAACCAGGACCAAAAGGAAATGTGTTAAATTAGATTCTTCAGTTTCTTCAATTCTACATGTTCCTGAAGGAGATCAGTGTAAATTAGACATGAAACTATGCTCAACAGTTGGGAGTAGGATTGGGCATATAATTGGGTATAAATCTGAAAGACTGGAACAGTGTCTTCAATATTTTGCTGTTATTCAAATCCAGCCACATTATGATAAAAATTAGAATACAGGATTTGTTTCTAAAACTTATTATTTCTATTGATGCCAACTCTTTCCCAAATGAGTGATAGCTGCCCCCAGCTGATTAAAAAGATCATGGTGTTTGCAGGTAGAAGCTTCATGCAAGGGGCCTCAAATTGACATCGATTTTAAATATTTAATATAATTTTTTTTCTAAGCTGGGTCAAATCATTTTTTGGGGGGATTGTTTTTTGGGGGGTGTTTGATGAAGGGTGCAGCAGCCAAGGCGGGTAGGACAAAGCAGACTCCCTGATTGAGATTCACGTGAGCTGTCCGTGGTTCTGAAGGGCTCCTACCAACCCTGCCGGTGAACGCCCTTACCCCCACCACCTCCTTCTCCTCCCTAGTCTCTGCTCACGACATCGTGCTTGTGTCTAAGTCAAGTGACTATCTTTGGAAAACTGTGAGCTTTTTGTGTCCTTTTAAAAAAGTGGCCAAACATCAAGTTTATTTATGCAGGAAAAAAAAAAGCATCTGGGGATTTTCTTGCACTGTGGGGTTGCGCTGTCAATTTATCCTGCCTACACCCACGTCACCTGGCCAGAAGCCTATACTTATACCCCATGCCAAATAAACCACCATCTCTGCTCCCATACACACATATAAAAGAGGAATCGAACACTTTACACATCATGTCAACGTGCGCTCCTGACAGCCACCATTCTAAGTTTTGGAGGAAAGGTGAAATGACTCCTTCCAGGCGTTTTGGTTGCGCGCGTCCGCAGGTACCTGAACAACCATGACGCGCGCAATCTTGAGCCACAATAAAGCGGATAGTCCGAAAATACGCACCAATAAACACTTTAAAGTCCGAATGTGGCACACGAGCAGACAGAATCCAGGCGCAATTGGGCAAAAGCTGCGTAACTGGATGTGACATGAGATGAGGGGGAAGGTGCTCGTTACCTCTGTGCGTCTGGATGCGAGCGCTTGGAATGGGTCGGAATTGTGTGAAGCCCTTGAGAGCTGGATAGACAGACAGAGAAGAAAGAAAAAAATACAAATAAAAGAGTGCAAATTCATTTGGAGCTGATGCCTTACGCAGAGACAACAGCGCAGTGCTTCACACAAAAACTACACACGGAATAAACAACTGGTGCAATGCACATCACAAGAAATTCCCTAACATATATATATATTCTTTTTTCAAAAATGTTATTCCACATGGTTGTATCATGGCAGGCATCATCCCACAGATGCACCGTGGGTGAGGAGGGAATAAAAAACATCCATAAATACACACCTCCCTTTACTATCGCAGATGCTCGAAGGGTTGGGACGAAATGATGGCAGCGGGATCAGATTCAGCATTTTCATTCATCTCTATTTTCGATGCAATTTCAGGAAAAAAAATAAGAAAGAAAATAGATTTACTTCCATTTTGTATTCCTTTCCATCCTTTCTGTGAGAAATACTGCAAAACCTCCAAATGGAAGCCACTCAATTCCTCCAGTCTGCGATTGACCCGCATTGACGTCATTGCGTCATTAGGTCTCCCCTGGAAACACGGGGCTCCCAAAAATAGCAACACATTAATTCAGCCTGCGCCGGGGTTGGCTTGGCGGGGGTGACTATTTGTATCAATCTATAACCCCCTTCTCTGAATCTAAGCAATACGGTAATACAGTCCTCCCTCTCACTGCTCCTCTCTCAAGGACGAGCAGATCACGACTCACGCTATTTTTGGAAAGAGAGCAAGGGAGAACGAGAGAGGTGGGAGTGATGAGAGACGCCCGCACTTCTGCTCTCCTCTCTGTTGGCTGGATAGGAAACAGAAGCAGCACCGCTGGGATAAAAATAGCAAAAGAGCGGTCAGCCAGTGGAGGTGTGGGAGGAGAGGCAGGACCCCGCGCCATCCAAACAGGCCTGGCCAGCCTGTCCTGTATACACAATGGTTGCTATTCCAGTAGAACTCATCAGCATCATTTGTTTGGTCATGTCACATGACCGATTTTGATGCCTTTTAGGAAGAGTGACTCAAAACCACTTTATTCATACTGGAATTTTTTCACTTTCCCCCCAATTTTTAAATGCAAAAGATAGACTAAATGTCATCAAATGCATCCATACAAAACACTCAAAACATCCAGGGTAGCAGAAATAAAGCCAGACCCTTTCCCCTCTAAAAAACAGATAAGAAGTTTGTACTGCATTTGGTCTGCTTTGTTTGTCCTGAAGAAAACAATTATTTTTATGTTATAAGTAGCAACGTCCATGACACCTTGAGCCACTTTCAAAGTAATGGCGCCATCTAGTGGTTAAATAAGGTATGAAAGCAAATAATCGAATTTGAAACGGATTGTTCAGTTAAACACCAGAGGCCTCGCCTCAAGTGCAATCTAAAAAGTCACCTCTTGGTAAAAATACAGTATTAAACTGATAATAATGACCAGTTTATTAATAAAAATATATAAAGCTTGATTTAATTAACATTTAGGTTTTCCCATTATGCCACATATATTAGCAGTATTATCCAAAATGTCTTGCACAGGTGGATTAGGTTTCATTGTGAGTGACTTATTTTTATAATTTTCCAACATCTCTAGTAAGTAAAAAACAATAAGAAGGACAATGTAGGCAGCACGGAATTTCTCAGCTTCTCAACTGACGGGAGCATCAGATCTTTTTTTTTTTTATGGGTGATTTAAAGGACTGGCTGAACAGTGGTTAGCATTCTCGCCTCACAGCAAGAAGGCCCTGGATCCAATCCCGGCTGAGACCCTTAGTCTGAAGCTCACATGGGTTTTCTCCAGGCAATTAGACTTTACTCACATTCCAAAAACATGAATCATATGTGAAATAATTACTCTAAATTGTCCCTAGGTGTGAATGGGTGTGTGATTGTTGTCCTGCAATATCCAAGGTGTACCCTTCCCTCACCCAACAGTAGCCAGGTTAGGCTCCAGCAGTCTCCTGACCCCGTGCAGAAAACAGGTTAAGAAAATGGATGAATTGAGTTCAGAATAAAAAGGAATATATTTGGTTATTTCAAAGTCTATCCCATGGGTCAAACCTGGCTCCCGGTCCAATATCCACTGGCCCGATAAAACATGGTCCCCAGCATTTTATAAAAACTACATGTAGGATTTCTTGATTGTAGCCAACTAAAATCACATTTTAAGCCATTGTAAACATGTGGCAACACTGTTGTGTGACCCTTCTGCAACACTTTCTAGCTCAGAAAAACTGACAGTGTGTTAGAAACTGGAGGTGAAGGACCCAAAATACAGGAGACTAGGCTTGATGACAGTAACTTAAACATTATTAAATAAACACGACAAACATCCAGGGAGCACCACAAAGACGACAGAGCAGAACAGATGACCTGACAACCAGACACTTAAATACACTGAGGTTGATTAACTAAATGAGGAGAGCTGTGGGTAATTAACCTGAAATTGGTGTGACTGACAAGGGCAACTTAGAACATGACCAAACATAAAACCCAAACTAAACCACAGAATCCACACACAGTGAGACCCACCACTTCCAGGACAAGTATATAATGGCAGATATTTTTCAGTGAAATATGAACTTACTATAAGTCAAGAGACTGTGGCTGCTTTAAAGGAGTTCAATATCAAGAGGAGGGACCACCAGAGAAGACATGCTGTCTACAACAAGCCAAATGGGAGTCAAGGGTGCAAAAAATAAACAGTAAATTTGATAAAAACATATTTAGATGTACTTGTTTTCTATGTGAAGAAATGAAAAGTGTATCATTGTTCATTTGCTTTTTATAATATTAACATAGTTCAAAGAATGTCAGGTCCTCAGATATGTCCCCCTAAACAAATCTGGCCCTCTTTGCGAACAGTTTGGACACCTTGGAAAAGATGGATGATTTAAGGATGGAGTGACTCCCGAGCCTTCATCCTGGGATTGCTGAATTTTGTAAAATAATGCACATCTGCAACACAAAATAGTTTAGTTTTAATTTATGTTGTGTGACATAATTTCAATCCCACACATTGGTCCATTCTGTCAAAAAAAAAAAAAAAAGTTGGAATAAAACTTAAAGCTACAGACACAATACATCTTAATTCTTTATTTTCCTTTCTTTTTTAACTTGTCCTGTCTAGCAGCTGAGCAAACGGTTAACAGCTGAGGGCCTCTTGTGTTGGCCAGATTTGATATAATTGTGGGTTATGACTCTCCTGACACACAAGGTGTACACTTATATAAACCAATTCAGTATTTAAGGTAAGGCTAACCCCCCCAAATGAGTTGTCATATGAGAAAGGAGGGCAGGTCAGGGACAGCTTCCAGACTGACCTCTGATTGATGCAACCCCTCCCACCTCCACACGTTGGGTCCAAAGTCTCCCCAGCCTGGGGGCCCCATCTCAAGAAAAGCCAACTCCCCAGGCCACCCCTCCCGCCCCACACAAAGAGAGAAGAACCAAGAAAAAGCCAGTCCCAGGGGCAAGCCCAGGCCACCGCCCCAAAGTGCCGCCAGGGAGAGCTCTGGTCAGGCACTGATTAACGCTAGTTCTCTGACTCAGTGTTGATACTGAAAGACATTGCAGTTTTCTTCATCAACAGCAGGTGGCAAAGAATAACTTATCTGCACAACAACTTGTTGCTTGACATCTATAGCACACAAATGTGGATAATGTAGTGTTTTTATCAGACATGATGCCAAATCCTGAAGTTACAGACAGATTACTTTGGTAAACTAACTTTAAATGTGTTCATGCTAGAATCAAAAGGAAAAGGGTAGTTTATTAAAACAAAAAAAACCCTATGGAAGCCAGAATTATTTCCACCAAACAATCTAAAATTAAATAATTACTTCTAAATATGTTTTTTTTACTCCAGCAATTTCATTAATGTTTGTTACTGTTATACAATTTGTGGACTCACACAACCCCACCCAGGGGGTTAACAGTAGACATTCAGTTTATTACAGCCCTCATTGAAGCAAAAATTGCCCATCTTGATGATTCATTTCAGGGGTTTGCATTTTAAATGCATCACTTTGCATGCATATGGTTCAAATATAACCCAGTGGGGTACCTTGGGAGTCATCAGTGAAATCGCCTTGGGAGAAAATAACAGCCGCAATATCTATCTGGAGTCACAGAAATTAAGAGCAGACGCTGGCATCCATTATAGCCCCTGACAGTAAGCAGTTCAGCTCAGTCTGCTGTAAATCACTGACACCAGAGACAAATGCTCCACACTCGCTTTATGTGTGGTTTTTTCTCCACATATTCCTGATTTATCAGCTATAACTTTCTGGCAAGGAATAATAGCCCCATGGAGTCACCTGGTGGAGAGCTTTTGCGCTAAACAGTGGACAATTTGATCCAACAGAAGATTTTTTAACCACTTAGGAAGTCTCTGATGTTTTGTGCTGCATCATACAATGCCACGGCCAAAAAGTATCAGCAGCCTTGCAAGTGTGCCAGTGACGCTTTTAGAAAACTGCTCCAATCACAAATGTTTTGGAAGTTTTTTTTTTTAAACCACTTAGATAAAAAATTTATTTTTGGTGTTTTAGACATGTTCCTGTGACATTTTTCTCATGATGGATGACATATTAGTATATATAGAAAAATTAAGCTTAAAATTGCATTCCTGAGTATTTCTATCAGTTTATCCTATTTCCTCAAGAATTTAGTTGAACTTGGATGGGCTCTTTCCAAATAAGTTGACTCTCCTGTTAATTCTAGTTTTCTATTTGAATTCCTCTTTATTTATTTATGTAAAAATAAACAAACAAAAAAAAAACAGTAACAGAAGCAAAAATGTTGGAAAGAGTTTGTAGGTGTGACATAGAAGCTACTACGGAAAGCAAAAAGCTCCCTGCTCTGCTTCATTATAAAGCATCCACTTAAAGATAACTAGATCCATGTGCGTCTACGTTTACCTTGTCCTAGCTGGCCTCTGGCTCAAAACTGTACGGCTGGGTAGCTTCACTTTTGGTTGCCCTTTTGCTGACCTAATTTTGTTGGGTTGGGGTTGTGAGTGGCTGTAAATTAGTAGGAGAGAGTGTAAACAGATGGATGTCAGGAAGTAATTGCTCTGTGCCAACAGTCCTGCCTACAACTCAGAGGTGAATTTCTATTGAACTACTGCCGCTCTGCAGAAACTATGTCCTGGAAAATGACAAAGGATTTAAAAAAAAAATTTGGTTAAAAATGGCATAATCGCAATTAAAAGACCACTGGGAACACTTTGAAAATAGCCCAAAAGAGGATCGAAGTGGGACTTTAAATAGGAACAAAAAAAAGAAAGAAAAAGAAAGAAACAGATAAGCTGAACCAGAAATTTTCCCCAAACATATAACTCAAAATGGATTGGGCATAATTATTGGTGCCTTTTCAAAACTGTAGTAAATAATTGCTTTTCTAGCATGAAAGGCTTCTGCAACTTGTATTTAGACAAACGTGTGACAAGTAACAGATGTGGGAGATATAATATTCTGGTCATCACATTTGCAACCAGTTAAAATGGAGAAATAAGGAACGCAATCTTTGTGCTTTGTGTCACACTGAGCATGAAGAAAAGTGTAAATAGATGTCTGGG
This sequence comes from Adrianichthys oophorus, assembly GCA_036245035.1. Classification (NCBI taxonomy): domain Eukaryota; kingdom Metazoa; phylum Chordata; class Actinopteri; order Beloniformes; family Adrianichthyidae; genus Adrianichthys; species Adrianichthys oophorus. Next base: position 30,687,186 of record BSAI01000030.1, on the reverse strand, counting down.
GATTTAAGAGAAAATTGCAGAAAAACATTGACAATTTCAAAGTTACAAATCCATCTCCAGAGACTTGAAAGTTCCTGTGTCCACACATTATGTGTGTAATGTTATGGTAATAAAATGGTAATATTGAGAGGTTTGCAACCCATGGTGCTGTAGCTAACCTCCATTTATGCAGATGGAAAACCAATGCTAATGCAGAGGCATGAAAAGCAAGTATGGAGTTTTGCAAAACTTATCTGACTGAATAACAATTGTTTGGGAAAATGTATTGATTTTTGCTCCAATAATCACTTATGGTCATGAGCTCTGGGTCTTGACTGAAATAACGCGGTCCTGGATACAAGTGGCTAAAATGAGCGTCCTCTGTAGGATAGCTGGGCACTTCCTTAGAGACTGGGTGAGAAGCTCGGCAGACCCGGGAGGAGCTTGGAGCAGAGTCACTGCTCCTCCACATCGAGAGGAGCCAGTTGAGGTGGCTCGGGCATCTAGTTCAGATGCATCCTGGACACCTTCCTAGGGAGGTGTTCCGGGAATGTTCCACTGGGCGGAGGCCCCAGGGAAGACCCAGGACACGCTGGAGAGACTACGTCTCTCGGCTGACCTGGGAAGGTCTTGGGGTCCCTCCAGAGGAGCTGGAGGAAGTGGGGAGAAGGAAGTCTGGGCATCTTTGCTTAGGCTCCTGCCCCCTGCGACCCAGTCCCGGATGAGTGGAAGAAGATGGATGCATGGATGATTCAAAATGCAAATAAAAATGGTTACAAACAAAATGTGGAGAGATCTCAAAACAGCAGCTTGGAGAAGGGATCCTTAAATTATGAAACAAACAAAAAAAAAAAGATCAGGACCAAGACTGGAACCTTGTGGTACCCCACAAGAAAAGGAAGTCAAAGATAAGGATGCCTGGTCTCTGTCTCTGAACTGTCCTGAGATTTAAAACCAGACCGAAGCTTTCCAAAAATAAAATTATGCTCTAAAAAGACTGTAACTGCTTCAATAACTTAAATAGACTTATGGGGAAACAGGTCTAAAATTAGATAAAACAGAGAAATCAAGGTGACGTTTTTAAGAAGTGGTGTAACCATGTCAAAAGCTGATAGAACAAATCTAGAACTTAGGTCCTAAAATGTCAAAAGTTCTCTTTCAAAATTTTGCAGGAATCACATGAAGAAAGCAGTTTACAGGTTTGATCAAACACACCAGAAGACCACAGCATAATGAAAAAAAAGTAATTTTTATTTCAAGTCGCATGACAGGTTTGGTTGGTTTTGGTCTGGATTTTATCATGACAAGAAAAGCGGTCTTTCACAACTGGTAATAACTGGACCCCAGTATTACAAGACTGCTGTGGTATTTCACAGCAGCAGAGTCTCTAACCACGGTGGTACATTTCTTGCAGTGGCTTTTTCTACGATGTTAGTGTTAGGTTTGGACCCAGAACGGTGGTTAGTTTGGTTTGTTATGCATTTCCTGTTTTATTTTGTTGTTGGTGCCTGTTTTCTCACACGTTTTCTCGTTTCAGGTCTCTTGACTCTCTTCCTGTTCCTGATCTCCTTTCCTCCCTGATTCGGCACACCAGTTGGTACTTGTCTCACCCTCTACTCCTGTTTATAAGTCCTTGTCTCCCTTGCACTTATTGTTGGGTGGTTTTGGTTGCAGCACTAGTGTACGAGCTGCGATTTACGTACTGGCTGAAATAAACCAGAGATTTGTTGTTAAACAGCCTTTTGCATTTTGTGTCCTCACGATAACCCTGACAGTTAGTTGCTTTTTTGCCCACTCTTGCTACTGAGGTTTCTGCTGCCTGAGGCATTTACTCATCAGTCCATTGCTGATGCCATCCTTCTGCTTTTCTCTAGGATCATGGTGTTTTGGAAATTGGCTTTGACGCATACAACTCCACGGTCCATCCTTTTCTGTGGAGTGTACAGCCTCAAGGTACTCGACCCATACGGCTAAACTCTTCATGGAGGACTGATGCCCTGAAATTAATGTATTTTATCTCAAACAGCACTCAAATGTAATCCCACTTGCTAAGGTAAATCTTTTCCTCTGCCTCTTTGTGGGACCGTCAACGTCCCATCAAATCTTCTTTGTCAGTTTGTGCTCGATCTTAATGCACAGTGTGCTACACGTGTTGTGGTTGAAGATATAAATAAGATGTCATTGAAAGATTGTTTTGTACAACTTGCATGAATTATTTTTATCACCTGCCTATGGAGTAGAAGAGAAACACGTAATCTTAAAAAAAGAACTAGGAAATGCTGTATGCGTTCACGCTAGCTTTTTTCTGCAAATATTAATAAAGTTGCATCACCAAGAAGGAAATGAATAAAAATCCCTGTCAAGAAGTGGATGGAATCATTTTACACTGTCTTGGAGTGTAATGGATGATGAAATACTGAGCTCGAAAGAAAAATCAAACAAAGAAACACACACTCTGCAAGAATGCCCAAAGGAGACTCGCTGGAGAAGGATAAAAGAAACTGATATTCTGTAAACATTATTTGTTTGTTTTCCTGCAAATCTTTGGAGAAAATGGCTGCACATAGTAATGAAATAATAAAAAGAAACTGTAGGACTCACTTGCTCCCTGGAAATAGCTTCTATCTGTTCTGTTCATGAGAAAATCAAATATTTGTTTCTCTTTTGGCTGTGCTTTGTTATGAGGAATAAGGGATAAGTGAGTATTGCGCCCTTGTTTCCCCTTTCAGGAAGTTGTACTCACAGTAAAAAGCAAACGTTTAAGCTTTTTTATAGTGACTTACATCATTTTCGGATTTTCATTCAATGTATTTTACTTTCAGGAATTGGTAGTGAATCTGACTGCGAGTTAGTCTTTTCTTCTTCAAAATAACATTGAGTAAAAGTTGTATAAGAGTTACATAGGACCACTTTTAGAATGGAAGAGTTACATTTCTAAAACTGAATTTTTTAATTTTTTAGTAAGGCACAAGATTTGTTTCCATGGTCATCCTCCAAACCGTGCTTTAATAGAATGTATCTTTATGAGACAGCATTTTGGACATCCTGTCTTAGAGACATTCAGAAAATTAATTAATTCTATTCATTGCAAAACACATTAAGAGGTTGTTGTTTAGTGGATATAGAACAACTGCAGATGTCATCATTTTTGATCTTATAATTTTTACGACTTTATTCTTGTAACTCTGTTTATTGTTTTTATTTTTATGGTGGCCCTAAAAGGCTACTCCGTCATTTCCATGGAATAAAACAAGCTTAAAAAGAAATTTCCTTTTATAACTGCCTTTTTCCTAATTAAGCTGTAAGTGAATGTGTGGCCCTGCAACAGACTGAGGATCTCTTCAGGGTGTATCTTACCTTCACCCAACAGTAGGTGGGTTGGCTCCAGCAGCCCCATTGCCCTGAAAGGAATTCAGTGGGTTCTGAAAATGGATGGATAGGTCTGTTAGAAAAATGATCCCTAGGACCAGCTTGATTTTTCAAACCATCCTTGTAGCATCTGCTGCCATACTCTAGACTGCTTACAAGTGATCCCTTTATGTGTTAAGCATCAAAAGTACTATATAAGATCGATCAGTTATACCGAACGTTATGTACATTTTCTTCTTTCTTTATTTTCCGACAAGTAGATTCTAAATGGAGAACCTTTGGCCATAACTATTTGGATGGAATTTGATGAGCTGGTTTATAAATGGAATCAATTCAGTTCTTTATATCTGGATTATGATTAGCTTTTTCTGTAGCGTGCCCTAAGATGTCCTTTGTAGTAGATTGGCGCCATATAAATACGCTAAATTGAACTAAAACTGAATTATTTAGGTCTGTTCAATTCAATTAGGAACAGATTGAGTCTGCTTTCATGGAAGTAAAGCAAGAAGCACTGATTAAAGCAGAGCTCTTTAGAGGTTCAGAGACATGGATCTTAGTGAGACTAAATAGAACAGACCCATTGTTTATTTCAGCTATAGGATTTCTTTTTGCTTCTACAGAAAATACAGTCTGCTGTAAAAAAAAAAGTCCAAGCAATGTTTTAAAATTCATGCTTCGACAAAAAAAAAAGAAAAAAACAACACTTCAAGTATTGCTGTAGTTGCAATGGGAACCTTAGAAGATTTTGCAATGGAAAAAGGGTCAGGAGTAATCCTGGAGCATGTACAACACTTCTTCACTGCAGTGGGGGGAAAAAAAACTTCTAGCAAGGGGTGTTGAATCTAAAATCAATTCAGAATCTTAAAATAATTTCTATAGCTGCAGTATGTATATTTACTCAAACTTACAAAACCAAGCCTCTCCTGTCAGCTCACCACAAGCGGCATGAGCAGCAGAATTCTAAGCCTGATGATAGGCTGCTTTTCTCTGCAGTACTTCTTTACGCACATGCTGCTTGTCTTTACTGCGCTAAAAATGTAGTGCAAAGAAGTGCACTTTCTATTATTTTTCTTACTTCTAATGGTGTTCATCCAAGAGTTACAAATGCTCTAAGAACCAATCACTCACTTTGCATTCACTTTCTATTCACCTATTTTTCAACTGACTACATCTTCTGTAACACCATTTTTGGGATTCATTTCTTTTTCTTTTTAATATATTCAATACAGCAGCAAGCAGACTAAGACTGCCTGCAGAGAAAATGTGTGTGTGTTATCCACTTGTAACCCCCTACTCTTGGCAAGGAGCCTACGTGGAGTTTGTGTGTTTATAGCACAGCTAAGTGAAGACGCAGCAGGAGTCCTACCTCTGTTATTAGCCTCCATGAAAGATTTGGATTGACATTGGAGAACTGCTTGTGTAAGATTCATCCTTGGATGTGTTTACTGCAATGAGAGCAGGAGACTGCCTGCAGCTGCAACCTTTGTCCTGCGTGAGGCAGCAGAGACACAGCCCCCTGATCCTCTGCGATTCACATTGCTGCATCACTGACACACACGGGAGCTTACATGCACACGCAAAGCGACACTCCCACGGAGGCGCTCGCATGGGCCAACATGTTGGGCACTGATTTAGACTGGACACATCAGACCACTTGCCGGTCAAGTCACCTTATTTCAAATGGAGGCAGATGGTTATGTGGATGGGGAGGTTGAAATATTGTTTTAAATCTTTGTCTTGTGTAGAGCAAAGCAATTTCTCCTAACAGGGAAAAGCTGTTAGTGACACCTGTGAGTGACTGTGGGGTAAAATGTCTGTGAGGGGACATGAAGAATTCTCCACCTTTAAGTCATCTACAAAAGATAAATACATATTTTTACTAGAAACGAAAGGGACAATGCCACACAAAGTATGGTTTCATCCTAATGTACTGGACTGAACCAAGGTTATCCTGGGAAATCATTCTTCAAGTAGTTATCACTTAGATGCTGACTGTCAAGACATTTTCACTTCATTTTGGATCCACGCCTGTCCTCCAAATGGCACATTTATGAGTGACAGGCCACTCATTGCTGTGTCCTTTGCCCGAACAGGTGGTGCATAATGATGTTTTTGGCCCACACGTGCTAACACAAACCTGCATAAGCACAACTTGAGGGCATGTAATCCAAAACACCTGCAGCCTCGACAGCTGACATTTAAATGATAAATATTAAATGGTAAATTGGATATACTAAATATGCGGCATGCTAATTACCAAAAGGCGAAGTGGTGTCTGCTTTAGCAGCGGGTTTCTGGCATTGAATTTTCATAAATAGATTCATGAGGCAACATGATGTAACGCGTGGGGGGATTTCAGGGGGCGATCACCAGAGGCTGAATGAAATTCAGAGAACTGCATTATGACTAAAACCAAATGTGTGTTTATTTTTATAAACACAAGGAGGGAGCTCCCAGATCACAGATTATCTTAGAACATTTTGTTATCTAGTAGTTTTGCCCTTGCTCATGATTCAGCATGCACACTGTACATCTTTTAACATGTTTAAAGCCTTTTAGCAAATATTCCTAATATTAAAAAAACAAAACAAAGCATTTTTATATGTCGATTTTGAGATGGCTCTTTTTTTCCCCAAGTAAAATAATGATTTCAAAATCATCCCAAACTGCGATGGGAGGCATTGGCAGAATCTTCAAGATTTCATGCAGCTGTCTGATTTTTTTAATTGTTGGCGTGATCATGAATGTAGACAGTGGCAGTCAGACGGCTGTCAGGCATCGGGATGACACCATTACGAAATCGGGCGACAGCTGGACGGCCACAAAAGGGTGACAGCCAGATTGTCAGCCAGCAGTAGGTCTGATTGGCTGATGTGTAAATGTCTCAGGATGGCAGCCGTCCATATCAAGTGCCACCAGCCGCCTGGTAGCTCGGTGGTATATAAAAAGCAGGCCATTCTGCACCACTGGTAAATCGCAACTCAGATTTTGAGCACATTATATTCTTGTCAATTTACAAATTTCTAGAAAACATGCATCCCAAGAAAGCACAATATTCTGTCTTCTTCTAAGATTCAACCTCAATTCGTCAAAACGCAAGTCTCTGCTGAGTCGCTGTGGAGAAATTTGTAAAGCATCAGTGTCGTCTACCCATGGGACCCAGGGTGGCCGGGATTGCAAGACTGACGTCTGGTCATCGCCAGACTCCTGGCTCATGTCAACAGCCCTTGTCAAGGGCCCACGTTGCTACTGCACAATTTCTATGAGACAGTGGGATGGCAGCACAGAAGCAGGGGGGTGGCTGGAGGGCGACAGTCTGAAATCGTCCGATCATCAGACAATTTTGGGGACCTTGGAGACCCTCCCATTGGTCAATTATCGCGCTGCTGCCTTCCTTCCTCAAAATGTGCCTGGGTGACCACTGACCAATGTCAAAAGTATCCACCGTTTAATTTTAACTTTTTTGTAAAAATGCACCTCCCAATTACAAATGCTGCTGAGTGACCACCTGCCGAATCACCATTTAGGTTACCACATGGTGGCATTTGGGATATGTGACTAGGTCTTAAAGAAAAATGTTTTTTTGGCTATAAGTAACCAAAGTTGACTGAGCCATTTAGGAGATCCAAATCAACTTTTAAGTAAAGAAAATGCTCAATCTCCTTTCATCCATTTTCTTAACTAGCATATGTTTTTCGGGGTCACTGGAGCCTATCCCAGATACTGTTGTGTGAAGATGGTGTACACCCTGGACAGATCACCAGTCTCTCATGGGCCACTAAATAATACCTATGAACACTTTAGAGTAACCAGTTAACCTATGAAGCATGTTTTTGGACTGTGGGAGGAAGCTAGAGTGCCTGGGGAAAACCTATGCATGCACAGAAGCAACACTCCACACAGGAAGATCCCAGCTGGGATTTGAACCAGAACCTTCTTGCTGTGAAGTAAGAATGCTAACCACTGTGGCAATGTTCATGATCAATCTCAATTTACTCATATTTATCCCCTACTTTTGTCCCTTCCTGACCACAGTGCTCTACCAACACCTGTTCATGTACGCAATGCCAATATCTAAAAAAGGCTTAGAAATAAACAATACTTAAAACCAAAAATGTCAATTAAAACCACCACTAAAAAGAAAAGCAGAAAAAAACATTTTCAATAAATAAATAATCAATAAAAATAAAATACAAAATGCAATAAAATGGAACAAAAGCAAAAGAAAGCTGGAACATTGATCCTAATCAGAGTCAAAAGCCACAGAATAGTGAAGAGTCTTGGAGTTCTAGTAAGTGTTCCAGAGTCTTCGCAAGTCTTGAACACTAACTGTAAAAGCTTCTTCAATACAATAAAGTAACTCTTACATTCACAGTAAGAGTGAAATCTTTGAAAAGAAAAAAACAACTAAATACAGTTGAGAAAAAAAGATGTCCTAACAGTAGCAGGCTGGGTACATGTTTGAATCTCAAACGAAAACACATTTGAGAGAGGCTCCCCTGTGCTTTACCACACAGCAACAGCGGCAAATAAGAGGGGACATAAGGAGAAGCTAATTAAAAGCTTAAGGGGTTTTTGTGAGAGGATGCCTACCAGTATAAAGAAAAAAAATAAGTCACAAACAAAAGACTTGATGTTATTGCTATAGAATGGAACCTGTTTTCACTTGCAATTTACTGCTGTCTTTAATTAACAACACATTGTATAGATCCTCCCACCACTTCCACCTACCTGAATGACCAAATTCTTGAAAGCAGCTCTCTTTTCCTAGACAGCTTTAATTGATGGAACTGTTAAATCGTTTTTGGAAGAGGTGATTAAAAACACAAAAGCTAAAAAAACAGAGGAAATATTCTGTAACAGAAAATTCTGTGAAGAAATAAAAACAATTTGATGCAAACTCAAAAGATTGGTGGTTTTTCAGACATGTCTTCTAAAAAAGTGTAATTATTACGTCTCAATTTTCTCCCCTCTAGACATAATAAAGTTTGTCTGATACATAAGTTTCGTGATAATATATAATTTCATAACAGCTTGTTTTGCAGAAAAGCTTATGATTCAACTGCACAGCAGCTGGTTTGTTAGTACTTTTCCAAGAATGTTATTTACATCTATGTCATGGCTGCTTGATTTCTGCTATCTGCTATTTCTGCTATTTCTGCTAATCAAACATTATGAATGTTCAACGTGAGACCACATACTTTTCTTAGGGCATCTGGTTGGTCATTTTATAACTTGATTAACTTGCACCAATTAAAAAATGTGAAAAAAAAAAATGGATAAGCAACAACACGTTAAAATCAGGTAGACTAAGAATGGTTATTTTAACAAACAGAATGACTGAGTAATATCTGTTTTTCAATAAATGTCTATGTGATTTTGGCTTGGACTAGCAGGTACTTCGTATTTGGAACACAACAAGGAAGGGTCAGTCCTGTACTCTATGTACAGTCAGTGACTATAAATAACTGTCCACGAAGATCATTTTAGCTGTTCCATGGGTTGGGCAGAAATTCTAATTAAAATGAACTTTTTTATCTTGTAGCTTTCACAGGAACATGATCAAAAAACAGACAAAAATGCCAAGAGAGGAGCAGTCATTAATTTGATGCCCAAGTTTATTACAATTGTGTTTAGGAGACAGTTGAATAAATGCCTTTCTATCAAGATCAGTAGAAGTTGCTTGGATTACTCAGAACACTCCAAAGACTTAGCATTTTCATCAGATACAATTAATGTGATTTCTACTTTTGCTAAGCTGGAGATAAAGGGCTGTGATACAGTAAGGGCCTGTTAAATGTCAAATGTGAAATGGATGTGGAAGCTCTCCAAGCACATGGTTCATTTGGATTGACATTTAAAATTGCACAATTACAAAACTAGTTTTGGAATGGGAATTCATGAATTCAGATTCCATTTGGAAAAAAAATGCCCTTTAAACTGTACTTTACAAAAAGCAAAAAAATAAATAAAAATGAATGCTTAATAACAGATTTATTGTAGAAATATTAGGGAGACTGTACACAATTACATGCATATTTATTATGAGGATATTCTTCCAGACACATTAATTAAACATCATGCTCCTTGATACTTTTGTAAATCCAATTTTTGATTACCAGTTTTAATCTAATGTTGTGCAGAAGCAAAAGCCTATCTTAGCTGTCAGATGCCAAGACGAGGACTGCCCCTCAAAGGACACACACATGCTTTAGGCTATGAAGAACAGGGTATCTGAAGAAAACTTGAACAGACACACAAGAAGAACAAGCTTTGGATTTTTATTTAAATGCTTTCCTGGTGAAAAGATTGCATCATCATTAAGCTTCTGTCAATCCTGATGACGATCTGACAAACTTACCCTTAAGAAAGGCCTTCAGAGATGGATGACTAAATAGCTGTAGCTTCTGCAGATACACAAACTTTACGTAAACCCTGTCGGACATCCATGGAAAGGACGCAGAAAGTGGAGTCTTACACATACTTAGATGTTTGCCTCAACATTAAATTGGACTGATGCAATGTGTAAAAAACAGAAGAGATTAAGGCCTTCATGAAATTACGTTAACCAGTCAGTCCATTGATAAAATATAAAAATGTTAGCACCATTCACTTAAAACCGTTTCTAACCAGTGCAATATTTCTGACCCAGTGTGCAATGCAGTGACATGAAGTGAGATTTCACAAGCTGGTGAGGCACTGATGTCATCAATCAGATTTACAAACATATGAACCCTACAGAGCAGCTTATGCACCATTTGAAAGGCAACAGTTAAAGCGTGCTTTATTTGTATTTCAACAATTTTCCTCCATATACAAACTGCAACATAGAAAAAAAAAATCACCAAAATTGTTGTTATTGACTTACTTTTACTTATAAAGTCCATGTGCCGCTCCTTCTGAGTGACTATTCAGAAAATGATGCTAAACAATATTAAAGAATAAATGGACAGCTGCACTTGACTTGCTACCGCTAATTCTAGCTAAATCTAGATCAAAAAGAATAAATGGGTCACAAACGGGCACCAACGCAATTAGACGGTTAGTGGAAAATAAGGTAATTAAGACAAATAAGGTAGAAAGGCAAAAAAGGTACATACAAAAATGAAGCATCTTTTATGATGAAAGACTAAATTAGAAAACTGCATGCGTCAGCTGCAGCTCCAGTTAGTATGCATGGCGCAGGCTAGACGCAGGGGAGGCACGGGCTGCCTGTGTCTCCCCTGCCGTTTTCTCATGTACAGTATTTGAACAGGAAATTCGTTAATTCCCAATTTTATTTTGTTACTAAAAATGAAGTTGAAAACCCACACAGATAAAAAGTCATTCATAGACATAGAAGTTTATTCATTTTCTTTAATGCATGTATTTTTTAAGCTATATTTTGCATTTGAGGCACGAGGCCATGTGCCTCCCCTGACAACACGTTACTGGTCCAATGACCCCTGTATGATTGCGTCAATATGTGACACATTTTATTTTTAAAATATATCTCTCTGTCATGGTGCATTTCAGGAAGGAGATCCAGTGCAATTTTGTATCCAAATATATATATATATATATATATATATAAGCTTCACAGCAAAAGTGCAAGTTGTGCACACGTTTTAATTCCTTGAATGCATTTAGGAACCCTCCAAGAAAATAATAATTCCAAATAGGGGACATAACAAAAGGCCATGTCTGCTGATATTTTTCTTCAACTTGTTTTCTTGAGATATCGACTTAACTTGTCAGGAGAAAACAACTGTTTTGTGAAGATAACAGAATAAAATTTGTTATTCATTTGTTATCTGAAGATCACGGCTTAATAAAGAAAAAAATGGAGATCGCATTTATTGTAGATAACTGAATGTTGGGCTAATCTTTTTCTCAGATTAAAATGACATATTTGTAAATTGTTCCTGACAATCGTAGCACCCTTTAGACTACTGATTACTTTAGACTAAAGTACACAACTAAAGTAATCAATAATAAGTTGCTCAATTAATGAAAATCTTGTACTGTCATTTTGACGAACATCTTAGACAAACTGTTGTGTTCTTCTACTGATCTCCACATAAGAAAAGCAATTCCAAATTTCCAAAAAATGAGTTATAATTTTAGGTGCTGTGCTGTAGTGAGACACATCTGGTTTTAACCAAACTCAACAGTTTCACTAAAAACAACCCACACAAATCAACTGTGGTGGTTGTGGCTTTTTCTTCTGACATGAGACAGGGTATCATGCCATTTTGAGCTAAACTTGTCTTCAATGTAGTTATGAAACAGGTTTATCCAAAAAAAAAAAAGTATGCTTATCTTTTATATGTAAGAAATATATAAATAATACAAACAATGCCAGTGTTGGTGTGAGGTATTTTTACAGCAGCTTTGTGTCCTGGTTTCTCATAAATGGCTTAAAGCTCTTAAGCCCAATATGTCCACAGGGAAGCAGAACATATGTCAGTGTGGTAAGTTGAATGAAATACTAGACACCTTCCCAGAATATCTTATTGCTTAAGTCAGGAGGAAAGAAATGGCCAAGAATTCAGAATCAATAAAGGTTTAGCAAATTTCTCAAAACATTTTATACCAATACAAATGCCTGAAAAAAATTCTAAATAAGTACATAACTGCAATAAAATAACCAAGTTGGTCTGATCTGTGTCCTCTTTTCATTGCATTTCTGGCAAACACCAACCACATCTATTAAAATTAAATGTTTCATGTCCTAAAATTTCCATAAAATAGAACATAGCATAATCCAGGATGTAACTGAAGGTGATTAACTGAAGGCAAGCAGGCTTGCATAAACAGATCAATTAATTGGACTGGACCTCTTGATTCCTGCATTATTTTATGAAAACAAAACAAAACAAAAAAAAAAAATCACTTTTTGCTTTCAAGTAGATTAAATTAAGGTTCTCGGAGCGAAAGGAGTTTGATGTGTCCTTGAAACAACTAAGGGATTAAGAGCAAAAACCATGAAGCACTATCAAAGAAACTTTGTCCCCAAACTGACTAAACAAAAATATCTGATTTTGAGTTTACACATGCAGTGTGGACCACAAGCTTAAATTAAAACATCACAAGGCAGTGATGTGAGAATCAGAGAGTGAGAAAGTGAAACCATGGAGTTATGCACACACTGAAGAATAATCAATAGATGGGAAACAGCTGAGGTGATTATAATTCACCCCAGGTGTGCAGACCAGAAACATGGAACAGAAAGGTCAATAACTTAAGGAGATATCCTAATTGTTAACACAAAAAACAAAGTATAATGACCTAAAGAGACAAACCCCAAACACAAATACACTGATGATTTTGATTTAAGAGCCATCTTTGAGTAAATCTTTTGTCTGTTCAATATCCCTGTTCACACAGCTATTGCAGTGCAATAAAGGTGGACCCAAGGTCCTTTTTGTTTTTCCTCTATCTATTCTCACAGTCCCCTCAACAATGAACTGATGCCATCTATGCATGCACATTCATTAAACGTGCTGTTGTGTCTCTGAAAAAGCAGCTCAAGATGCAACTAAAAATGTTTTATGTAGTTGCTGGAGAATTTCTAACTTGGAGTTTGGTGGGTCCAAAAGTTTGTAAAACACAGGGACGAAAAAAGCAAAGTCTGGTGGGACATGTGTCAAAAATTGGAATATAGAACAGAGGTTTAATTTAGAAAGTTGCTTTGCGTGCTTTCAAACAGCGTGGGAGTTTTTTTGATGTGCATTATATGGCTCTGGGACAACCTCCAGGTGTATTGCAGAGATGGGTACAAAATACTGAGCTACTGTGGAACTGCTGGTTTCAGAAACAAATTGGTGAACATGGAAACACTGGAGAAAAAAAAGGAGGAAGTGTTGTTGTGAAGGAGTGAATGCCAGGGAAGTGCAACTCCAGCTTGAATTGAAAGACACACTCCAATGACAATTGTGTTTTTGGTGTTCTTGTGGTATTTTTCTCATGATATTGGACATAAATTGAGAAAATTAAGTTTAAAAATGTGTTTGAGCTGTTCAAATCATTGTGAATCTGGAGCAGGCAAAAATGCTGTTGGAAAAAGCTTGTAGCAGTGATGAAGGTGCTACAATCGACGGGCCACAAACTCCCTGCTCCACTCCATTCTGATGCATCCACTTGTAGACGACTAGATCCATGCACGTCTGTTTTCCTCAATTAAGCTTCCACCTGGGTCAAAACCGTACGGCTGGATTGCTCCAATATTGTTCACCTTCTTTGTTGCACCTTTCATGTTATGTGGGATTTATTAGGGGCTGTAAGCTAGGGGGAAAGCATGCAAACAGAGGGATGTCATGGGGGAAGGCCTACTCCGTGCCAACAGTTCTACAGTTCAGAAGCAAATTTCTAATGAACTCCTGTTGCTCTGCAAAAACTGTGTCCTAAAAAAACGATTTAGGCAAAAATTGGCATTATCATAAATAAAAGACTGCTGGGAATGCTTTAACAATAAATTTGGTGTGTCATACATCTTTCCGTCTTTGCATTCTCAAAAAAACAAACCAAAAATGAAAACTTTTTTATAGCACATAGATTGAATAAGATCTACTTTCCATTGACAGAAAACAGTAGCTCTCCCTGAAACAAAGTTTAGTACCTAAAATATATCTTCACAAATGTAACCTTACTGCTCCTTGGGGGTTAAAATGATTATACCACTATGGGATTTACTGCTTCAGAAGATGCAGACCAGCTGACAAGTTTGCTCCTCTCATCATTCCACTCATGAAGAACCTTATTGTTGAGCACCCACGAGGCTGCTAAGGTCCTTAAGCATGCACATTTTCTTGGCATAATCTTTCCAGGCTACATTTATAAAAGCTACTTGTGCTGAAAGGTGTGTTGGTAAGAGATTTCCTTTTACCAAAAAAAGATAAAGCTGTCATTTGTGAACCAAAATGTACATTTTCACAATTAGAGTTGGGTTATTTAGCTCTTCAGCTAACTCTGGTAAAAAGACAAAAAAAAAAAAGACATTCTTAAATCTCACAAAGAGCCATGAATATCTACAACATATTAACCAAAAGATAATGTTATCAAACTGTTTCCTAATAATAGCAAATGCCTGTTGAAGAACAGATCCCCACCAGGAATGGGGCTTGTACTAAAAGCTTTCATAATGTGGATGAAAGGTCAAAATCATCAGAGTATTTCCACTCAGGTAAAACACCCACACTCATCTCCTCTGGGCTTTCTTTTACTTTCTAATTCATCTTATTCCTCCATTCTGATCCCTGTTCATTGTGAGGTATCCTATTCTCTGCCTGTCAGCAGTTTGAAACAGCAAGCTCATAATCATTCAGGGCATTGTGTTGTACAATTATAGTGACAAATGCTTGAGTGATTTTCTTGGTGGCATTTTATTGAAAAAAAAAAAAAAACTGTACAAGGAGGTTAAAGAAATAGCTAGAGAACAAAACAGCTTTTATTCTGTACTGGGACTCTCATAAATATTGTAATTGCAGAGTGATAAAAAAAAAAAATGGAGATATTTCCCATTTCTGGTTTAGTGCAGGAAGTCCCAACTTATCAGAAAGCTGAGACTTGAAGAGGAGAAAGATAATTTAAATAGTATATTTCCCTTCATGCAGTTCCGTAAAAGGATGATAAGGAAGTGTAGAGCATGCAGACCCTGTGAGGAGTTCTATTGTTTGAGGCACACTTAATTTGAAAGCTACAAGCAACAAACAAAAAACGCAATGAAGACAACAAAGTTTATGAGATTTGGCTCAGATATCATGGCGATACATTTTTAATCACACACAATGATATTATTTTTTACTTGCTGTCCCCTTCACTCAGCATAAGCCAAAATTGTTTTTTAAAATTTTCCCACTCCAGCAGAAGGAGGGGGGTGTATGCTAATGCATGTGAGTGATTGTATGGTAACAGTGCACTTTCTTCTGTGTGTAACTGTGTTCAGAAAGAGTGCAGACGTCATCTCTGAAAGGAATGAAATTGTGGAGTGAAATGCAGGGCACTCTGAAAGATAACACAGACAATGGAAAGCTTCGAGGCTTCTCATCACCTATAAATCATTTTTTTTCTATAGTCGAATCTATTCTGAGCACAAGTGCAGCATCTCTGCTGCTTCTTAACAAGCGTACATTAGGTGAGGTCCGTTACAGTAAAAGAGCAAAAGGTCAAAGGAAAACTGTCTAATTAAACATATTTTTACCATTTTCGTGTTAGCCTAGCACTGCACATTAGGATGCAAGGCTTCATCCTACAAGTGTAACATGATTAATTGAAATGGTATTTGGAGGGTTATTGTGGTTTGAGCTGATTAGAAGGGTCAAAGGCTGCAGACAAAGCCTGATCTACAGAGGCAGACACTGTCAGCAAGGAGCTGCAAGACATTATGGAGCAAACGCACACAACTATTACCTCTATCTCACACACTCATTCACACAGCTATATCAACAGTCAGGCAAAAAAAAAGACTTTAAAAAACACTTTTTTTATGATAAATTGTCTTTATAAATGGGTCCATTCTATTATTTTCCATATTTTAAATTATTTTCTGAAAAAATCCTTTTTCACCCAGGGCGCCATGCAGCCCAGGGCCTGCAGGGCCTGTGACTGCAAACAGGTTGGGAGTTATAAAAAAAAAAAAAAAGTCAAGGTTAAAGTTAGCTTTCATGCACCTAGGTGTGCCAAATTTGTTCTTTGTATTTGATTCATCCCCTGGGGGATTGGTGAGCAGAAACAGCCGCACTCAGGAATCATTTGGGAGTTATCCCTGCAATCCAACCTCTAAATGCTGAATGAATGAACAGGGAGGCATTGGGTCCCATTTTCAGAGTCTTTGGTATCATTCGGCCTGTGGACACTCTACCACAAGGCCACTGAACTGAGACTACTATTAGAAGATATGTGGTATAAGGTGTTATAGATTATAACCGAAATGCTTTATACCGTATTGTTGTTTTTAAAAATAAAATTAAGGTTCTTGAAGATCCACACAATGAAAATTGTCTTTTTTTGTGTTTTCACTATATTCTTGTAACTTTTTTCTTGTTGTAATCAAAGAGGACCTATTTGAAAAAAATATGATTACAACTGCATTTCTAAGTATTTCTTAATTCAAATAGCATTGGATCAGAAAACCGGATGCTTGAAAAAGCTCAGACTTATGATGCAGTTACTGAAATGGGCGGGCCAAAGTCTCTCTTACAGTCTTTTTTTTGTTTGGGCTAAAAACTGTATATAATTAAAAGACTACTGGGAAAGATTTTATGAAAGAAAAAAATAGTGGGACTTTAAGACTTTAAGAACGCCTTATAGTGTGGAAAATACTATACTCAAGTAGAAGTAAAAAGTAGCCATCTAAATATTTACTTGAGTAGGATCAAGATAAGAGGCCTATCTGGTGAAATAAATACACAACTGAGTATTATTTTGGTGATTTATGGTCTAAAACTTACTTGATCAGGCAAACAAAAATAAAACTTATTTTTGTTTCATAACTATGTCTGCAGAGTTCATCTGATAACACTGGAGTAGTTTACTCATGAGGAGTGGGGCAAAATACCTTTTAACATGTGCAGATGATAAATGATAGTGTTTCGTTGTATTTACAATATTAAGACCTTTACATTCCTATTGTCCATCTAATTAAATATTCAGACAGGTTGGGATCAAACAAACAGGTCGGGTATTTCACTCTCAAACAGGGAGGTTTTTCAATCTCAAAGACTGATCTGGCAATGTTACTGAGGCTGGCAACAGTAAAAACAGTGAACTGAATGATCCTGATTATAAAGCATTGGAAAATGCCACAAAGGACGGGGAAGCTCACAGTCCAACAACAGAGGGAGTCTGCACCACCATCATAGCAGCAGATCTCTGACCCACAGGAAATGCTCCTCATCTCAGCACTCAAAGTCACTGCTGCACATTCAAATGTCCTGACCGGCCCTTTCCTTTCACCCAGAGCTGTCAACGGTGCACTCAAAACTTTTGTCTGACTTTCACCCGTCAGTATTAAATTGTCACACAACACATACACACACACAGTAGGTGGCATCATTGCATTTGCGCATGGAACCTGTGAGCCATCTTGCCTTTGTCAGGCTTTGACGATGATGTCCTGGAGCTAAAAATATAATGACAAAGAAAAGAAAAACACTTTTCATATATCCCAAACCTCTATCCCAAAGAAAAGCCTAAAGTCCTTTCCATAACCTCATCTCTCACACACTCACACACACTGAAAGCACAAAATAAAGAAAGGCCACATCACTTTCATTGTGAGGTGCACACAACACAAAAAGTTAACTTACAGCGTTTTTGTGTTTCTAAAATGGATTTCAACTCCATTATTTGCTACATAGACTTCCCCAGATGTTGCAAAACTAATAAACTTCTCTTTTTATGTGATCCTCAGAGAGAAACGGTTTAGCTCACACCAAAGCAGCGTTCACCCTTCTGTTCTTTAAATCTCTCCCTCCTTTCTTCTCATCTTCTCTCTGTTCCTGACTATTTAGCCAATTTTCTTCCCTAGGGGTGTTGCCTGTGTGTGAGAAGAGTGTTGCATCGGGGGGTTGAAATCTAGGACACATAAAAAATTTAATTCCTTCTTGGGGAGTCCTCATCATCAGCATATGTTGCACTCATTCACTCCTTTTACATTCCCTCCTACTTGTTGTGTCAAAAGGTTCTTTCCATTTTTATCCATAATCTTCAGGTTTATTTTTGCATTTTCAGACTGAACTCCTATAATATCCTTAACTTAAAAAATGGATTTTTCTCCACATATTTCATTTACATCAATGCCATTATTCCCCTCAGATCTATTTGGCAACTTTAAGCATTTGGCCTATTCAGCAATGCCACCTACTCACTGGCATCCTGTCTGCATAATGTGCCTACATGCCTTCTAACATCTGTAACTAATAACTGTCTTTATGCAAGAATGTGTGCTTTTTCTAAATATATAAATTAAGTGCTTAAACATTTTGAAGGTAAACTGTCTACATGCAACTAACTCATTTTCCATTGTCCTTTTCACCTGCATTTCTGCTCTTATGCTCCCAGCATTCTACTCATTAGTTCTTCATCCATGCTGACCTGTTATTTTCAAGTGGCTCCCAGAGAGAAGAATGTCTACGGCTGCAAAGAACAGAAGCACCCACTTGGGAAATGAAAAGAAGTTGATAGAGAAAGAGATGGGAGCTGGAGGTGGCCCATAAAAGGTAAACTGGGCGAATCGCCAGACTTTTAAGATCCGTCTTTACAAGGAAATGGCCTCATCAGATAAACAGGTGTACTGAAGTAAGATCCCAATAAGCAGATTTTAGACCTGAGGGATTTATGGATGAGGCCATTCACTCGGAGTGCTGTCTGACCTTCAGGAGCAATCTGAGACTGTTAAATCTGGCCCACTTTGACTCATTTAGCTCTAATTGGTCAAACAGAAAGAAGGAAGACTTTTCTCCTGAATGGAGCGTTATTCTTGTGGACAAACTGCTTTCCTGATTGAAAAACTTCAGCATTGTAGAGTGGGGATAGAAAGCATGTAGCTGTTTGTTTGTTTGTTTGTGGGAAAAAAAGTGAGTTTTTCTCCTGGGGCAGAGCAGTTTCCTAAACACATTTAGAGTGTTTTTCTCAAGTGGCTCGCACCAATCTGTGAGTGCATGTTTGTGTGTGTCACACAGCTACAATTTGTTGATGATGCTGTCACTGCTGCTGGCATCTTGGATGCATTCCGTAGTCTCTCCAGGAAGAGGAGAGGGACAATATATCTTTGCTTGATTGCATCACTTACACAAATTCACTCCAGCACACAGTTTTATGCCCAAGAATTTTTAAGAAGACATTTTATTCACTTCCATTTCTTGATTCTTTGACTTTAGTCTGTACCAGTTCATGCATTCCCTGAACCTTTCTGTCTGTTGCATTAGGGCATGACTTTAATTACCACAAAGACGCATGTCTCTGACAAGGTTAGTTAATGCGCAAGAAAAAGGGTCCTAATGAGTAAGAAAAACAAGCACAAACACATTCACCTACCTCTCACTGACATGTGCAGCCTTGGTGGGTTGTCTGTGCTTTTAGGAACAGAGAGTGTGTAACAAAGCACATCCTGTCAAACAGTCATGGTATCTTCCCCAGGTTCACACCGTGGCTTCTTTTCATGCTCTCCCTGTTATCCTCACAGCTGCTCTGAATACCAGGTGCTACACAGTGGAAAGAAAGCCCAGCAAATGAGAACATAACATAGGACAATTTCTAGTTTAGATGATCTATTTTGATAAGGATGTTGTTCAATGGCATGGACTTTGAAGGAAGGGCACTTACCCAAATGTAGTTTTTCTATACAGAAAACAGAAATGGGCTTCATTAGAGCAACCATTCCTCCTCAGTTCCTCATTCGGAGGTCACGCCTCAATGGTCAACATTGAGAGATCTTCTTGATGATCAATTCATAGATCTGACCATCATGACCTCCTTGTTTCAGTCCTGCACTATAGGGATCAACCTCTGTGCAAACAGCAGCATACAACATTCTGACTTCATTTGTATCTTTCCTGCATGTGCGCATTCACTCCAAATTACCAGAAACCACTTTGCAAAAGAAGACATTGTTTTTGCTGTCACTTCCACTTTACATGTCTTGTTTAAGGAACCAGGGAATACATCACACTTTCCTGCTGCACAATACCTTATGTTCTGCTGGATGAATCTTTTTAAGTTACACCAAATATTTGTTTGTCAACAAAATTAAATGCAATTTACCTGGAAAAGTAATGGATGAATAGAAAGAGAAAGCTGTGGGAAAATTAAACATTTTTCTTGAAGTAAGGAATTGCTTTAGTGTTGAAGGTTTTTGGGGATTCTGAAGAAACCCTTTAATACAATAAAAAAAGATAAAAAAAAATCAAATGATGTGGGATTTTGTTTTTAGCGCCTGAGACTGATGCTATGATACCAGGCAACACAGTCATTAGGATACAACTTTTTTTTAGTAAATAAAATACATGGGATTAAATAATGGTAATTTCCCCCCCAAAAAATCTAGCATAGACTTTTACTTTCTCTCTTCTATTTCACTTGTATAAGTGCAAAAAACATATTGTTTTTTTCATCTGCTTCTTGAACAGTAACCAGACTGAGTTTGAGTTTGAATTCTCCTTTATCTTGCAATTCTGCAACTGAAGAAAATTTGGGTTTGAGTGCTGCTCAGAGCATGTACGCTGAGCTTGTTAAAAGTGACTGTTTGCAAACTTTACCAATAATGGGGCGAGGTATTAGACTGGCTTTTCTTGACAAGTACTGTGTCTGCACAGTGACTTTAGAGGTCTCAAGAACCTTTACGGTTCAGTTTTGTTTTGGGTTGCCTAGCCAGAAAATGAGAATTATAATTTTCAAGTTGACAAGCTAGTAGGTCTTAAAATAAGAAAACAAAGCATCTCTATGACCTTTTGTGAAAAAGGTCTTAAAACACACTATCGAGGCACATAAATAAGGACTTTATCTTCAAATCCAATGGTTTTCATACATCTTAACCCCTGAGCTTAGCTGTCCAAGGTGTAACCTCCCCCCTTTTGATGGCAGAAAGCTCCGTCCCCAGAAAGATGAGGCAGTTTTTAGAAAATTTATGACTGCAAGGCTGATAAAATACTTAATCTGGCCAGTTCAAAGAATCCACCATACCTCCCTTAACTCTAAAACTTTGGAAAGCAAAGGAAGCTAATTCTTTCTTCTCAAAGGGCTTCGGCATCAAAGCCTGGCTCTGGAAATCAGGACCTGGATGCTCTCCCTTCTTACACTGAAAGTAAGTATTTCTTATCAAAATTCATTCCATATACCTTTCTGTGGTACTCTGAGAAATTGAGGATATTAGTGTCATTTCATCTTGGCTATTGAGGTTGACATTCAGTATACTAAGTTATAAGGATGTCACAATGATGTGCATGGTGTCTCCCTTTCTTCCTTATACTATACTGACTATTTCTTCAAATGCATTGAAGAAAATACATTTAATTAAATTAATTGAATTAAAAATTATAGATTTAAACAAAATTTAAAAACTTTAATTTTTAGACATCTCATTCTGGTGTTCCACTATCTTCATCTTTAGTCTATGATGATATAATTTGACAGCATAACACGAAGCACCTTATTCAACAAATTAAGAAAATAATATTCATTTAATAATTTTTAAAAAGAGAAGAAAAATCCACTTAATTTTCAGGAGGTATTATTGAATTGCTCATTTTACTCCTCCAAGTGTTTAGCAGAGAATCAAACAATCATGCAGCAAAGTAAAAGTCAATATTTTTATGAATGGATTCAAGTGAGATGCCCTAGGCCTATAAATATAATAAGAGTGTGTAACAATATTCCCAGCACCACTAATGTCTTAAGGATAAAATATCTGGCATCAGACACCTCCACTTATCTATGCACAACTGGGAATACATGAGACAGAGGGTCTGATGCAAACTCTTAGATGAGTCAGGAGACTTCCAGCCATTTTCAGACTATTACTAAAGTGCCTTGTTATCATGTGCCCCAACAATAAGAGTCTTCTTCATCTGTACTGATGTGTTTTGTTAAACAACACTTTAAAAAATGCAAATTAAAAAACAGTTTTTCTATTTTCCCCAATATTTGCTCATGTTTTTTTTTTTTTATTTGTATGAAGTGATGCAACCTAAACCAACAAGGCACAGTCTGCAACATGAACTCAATATGGGGAAATCAAAAATTGTTATTCATCCAGAACTACCTCCCCATGTGTGAACCTTGGCTGTCAAGCTGTGAGTTAAAGCATCAGGACACTGGTTTATCTGTTTCATTGTAGCTCATTTTCAACAAGAAAACTATAATTTTCCAAGTCCTAACAAAAAAAAAAAAAAAAAAATACATGATTCTCTAAAGTACAATAAGTTTTTTTCAGTATTACAAAAAAAAAAAAAAAAAAAAATCACCAAATAATTATTTATGAAAAAAATAAAATTACCAATACTAAGCAGTGAGCTTTATTGACCGGATTTCTAACCATTTTGTGTAAACAAATATAATAAAAGTGCAATGTTTTTTGATTAAACACATTCTTAATGTTTTTGTCATCTTTACAATTTTTTTGCTGAGTCCTTTGCAACTTTGATGCAGTTTCTATATGACCCATGTCAGAGTGGGCATACTTTAACTGTTAATATAAAAAATCAAAACAACCAAAATCCATCCATCCATCCATTTTCTTTCGCTCATCCGGGACCGGGGCAGCTGTCTAAGCAAAGATGCCCAGACTTCCCCGGCCACTTCTTCCAGCTCGTACGGGGGTACCCCAAGGGGTTCTTAGGCTAGTTGAAAGTTATAGACTCACCAGGGTGTCCTGGATCTTCCCCAGGGCCTCCACCCAACAGGACATGCCCGAAACACTCTTCCAGGGAGTACAAGAAGCATTAGAAAAAAATGCATTTAAAAAAAAGGCTGATTTCCACCTGTCTGCAGCCTGTCTCTATTGTAATGACACAAAAAAGTAGAAGGTTCATTAACCAATCAGAATGTTTACATCGTCTGTGTCTTTTTCTACCTCTCATGTCCATTTCTCGACAACTCAATGAAGCTTTATGCAGGAATTCTATTTCCAGTTTGTTGACGTGTCAAAGTTGCGGCAAAAAGCTGGAGAAATGGGAAGCAGGTCCGGGTATCAAAATAAAGGTGGCATGCCCACATGATAACACATTAACACTGCAGAAAACAGCATCGTCCATTTTTGCTTTTAACCACAAAAGTTTAAATTTTTGTGGTTAAAAGTACAAAAACACAACATCATTAATGACACAAAACATGCATTTTGCAAAGAGTCAGTGAGGAAGAAGAGGGTATGGGGCCTGATTGCTTAAGTTTTGAATGAGCAAAGAGAGCAGGACCAACTACTCAACATGGGGATGTCAGGATAAAGCACCCTTCTGGGAGCCAAGGATTGAGGGGGGGGTGGATTGGAGACCCAACGGAGACAATGTAAACTAAGTGATGGTCGTGAAACAAACTTCAAACGTAATGCAACAAAGATGCACCGCAGAGGAACGAGTGTAAATTCTAGTTAAGGGAATGCCCAGCCACCCAACGGAGGAAGTTCATTTCACCTGCTTGTGTTCAAGACTTTAGTCTTTCGGTAACGACCAAGAGCTCATGACCATAAAGGAGTATTGGATCAAAAATCGACAGGTAAATTAAACTATAACAAAACGATACATTATTGTGTATAAATAAGATGACAGTAAACTTAGCAAAGAAAAGTAAAAAGTTTTGGAACGTAACACAGGTAGAACAGATTTATCAAAATCAAAAAGTTTGGCTTATTTTAAAATACCAGTAAATAAAACGATGGAGCTCAGTCTATGGCACCCTTGACTCCCAACACTGAACGTCCAGCTTCCAGGATGAGTTGCAGATGATGATAAAGGGAGGCATTCATCTGAGAGCTAAAGGTTTTTCTACTATCTTTGGCACTTTAGTTCAACATTTCTTATCAGTTATGACTTTATACACACCCATCCATCTACGCAGACACAGACAGCCTCCCACCCCCACCATCCCCGGCCGCACACATCCCACTCCCTCTTTTCTGACACGTCTAATCCTTAATTACCATGTCTAATTAGCCCCAGACAGCAGAGGTCAATCACCTAATTACAGAATCACAAGATGAGAGGAACAAGGAACATGGATGCAATAAGATGGAGATTTTGTAGTTTCTATGAAGATCCAAAAAATCTGGCAGCCACCTGTTTAAATGTACTTTACAGAAAACCTGTCTAATAGGCTAAAAACACATTTTCAGATGGTGTATTTATAAATTAACAAGCAGGAATGTTTGTAGACATATGCACAATAAATCTATGAATAACCAAAAACAGAGGATCTTAAGTTGGTTGGGCTCACCCTTTCAGAGAGGGCGATTCATTTAGGGATCTTGAAGTAGAGAATAAAGCCTGTTCAGGTCGTTTGACATTTAGCCATGATGCCTTTTGAATTATTTTTGAAGAAGTTGCTCTTTGGCGAAAGTGCTTAGTGAGGCATCAGGGAAAACCTTAGACTCCATGTAGAGAATATATTTCTTAACTATTTGAGGATCAACATCTCCTTTGGTGAACTGAGGATTATGGTGACCTTTGTACAGAGACCATGTGACCTGCTAAAATGCGTGATAAAAGCTATCAATTGTGGGAAATGCTGTTAATATGTGAATGTTTTGTGTATGTTTCTTGCATTGTCAATTTTAGTTGTCAAATGTAGTTCTTTATTGGACTTTATGACTCTAATGAAATGTTAAAAAAAATGGAGCAGTGGAAAAAGAGCTAAAAAAAAAACCAGACCGACATTTTTATACTGTAAATATTGGAATATGATTAAATACAGTACTTAGGTGAGGTTCATAATGTGAAATCTGTCATGATTAAGTCCTCCAATGCATTTAATGATCCTGTTTTGTCTTGGAATTAGAAATGGGCGTTGCTGTAAATGTGAATAAATGTTTCAAAGTTTGCCTCCACTGGCAGCCTAAAATGAAAAATTAATATTTGTTATTTGACAGAGTAATAGCATGCACACGAGAGCAAGAAAAGGATAAAACTGCTGACGAGATAAAACACAATAAAGTGAAAGGAAGAATAACAACTAATATCATTTGTGAAAATCTGTTGTTGTTAAGTGACACAGTTGTGTCAAAACTAGGATTTGGTATTTTCAAATTAAAGCTGAACGAACAAGTAAACACAAAAAAACTGTTATCTTAAACAGAGATAAAAAAAAAGAAGATCCAAACCCAAAAGACCAGCGTGCAAGTAATCCAGAGGGCCTAAACAAAAACACCAAGAATCATAACCTTTAACAGCAGGACCTTTGCAGGCATGTTGTGAAATTTGAAATTACTCTCACATTTTTTATGTATCCAAAAAAACCTCAGAAACCTCCAGTGTCATCACTTTAACTGAGCTGAAAAGTGTAAAAAAGAGGCAGCTGCTAATCTCATATGAATACAAGGAAACCTTCCAAGTGAGCCAGAGGATTTGCAGAGCTTGATCTATCCTTGAGTGCTCCCCACAAGGTTAAATTATCATGACATTTATTTTTTAAGTGGCAATAGTTTGACATGATTTTGAGCTGGCATGTAGTGGCTCAAGTAGCAGTGTACATGTGTGCAAAACTGTAAAGAGGCATTCCTTTAAAGGCAAATAAAATGTGCTAGGACCCGAGAGGCAAACTAAAATACCAGCCTGCTTCTTAAAATGATGAAGTGTAGGTGAGTATTTGGAAAACAGTTAAAGGAGAAATTATGTTGACTGCTTTTTTTTTTTTTAAGTCTTCTCACAATCATCTTCAGTCCAGAAACGTTGGAAAGAGACTTTACTTTGTAAAGACACAAAGGTCTCTTTGTAATCTACTATTGTAGCTGTTCCAAAGTGTCTGGTTTTAAGTCAAATGACAAACCTTTCTTACATATATAGAGTCAATAATAAGAAAATCTTATTAAAATCAGAATATTACAACTAGTTTGTGGCTTCCAAGGTTTCACCTCATATTTTGCATTTTTTGCACCTTTATATTTATATATATTTCTTTTTTTTGTTTTGTTTGAAATTTGTCTCCTTTTTAAAACAAACAAAAAAAACAAACCTTGACTCATGACCTTTAGTCTTCTTTTGTGGTTTCTTTCTCCTGCTGCCAGAAAAAACTAAGCTTAATCGAGGCATCACATTTGCAAACCTTCTGCTGCCCTTTTTACCTTCTTCATTCTGCGCTGACTCCTAACCCCCATAATTCTCTCTCATCTCTGTCATTGTCTTTCATTGCCCCATAATCTCACATTCCTCTCCTCACACTTCTTTTCTCATAAAGAGCAGAGAATGGCATATTGCAGGCTGGCCTCAGGAGCTCAACATTTATTTAGCTCTTTATACTGAAAACTTGCCACAGGCACAGGGAAGGCACAGAGACGTCAAATAAGTAATGCTTTTACAAGTCCATACAGTTTGCCTTGCAGCAGAGAATATGGCCCATTCTGTGTGTGCGTGCGTGCATGAATGGGTGCATGATCACTTCTGGTACAGGTCATAATTATTTCTCAAGCTGCACCATCATTTGAATGCAGACATTGGGCAAGTTTGAAAGTTGTTTTATGACACACAGTATTAATCCTACGTTCCTTTAGATGTTTTTTTTTTCACATGAAAGCACAAATGCACATATTGTACTATGGAGCTGTGGTTGCTAAAGAAAGAAATTAGGAAATATAGTATTTTTTTAGGTTTCCTATTTTAACAATACTGACAGAAAAATCTATTGCTAATTTTAAAGCATCCTACATTTTTTTTCCAGATATGTTTTCAATGGAAAGAAGAATTGTTTTATGTACATTGATATTTATTATAATGTATTACAAACATTAAATCATTATAATGGTTTCAAATGATTATCAAGAGTATAAAAACTTTACCATAAACCCTGTCTCTTGGCTAGCTTTTAAAATACACATTTTGCCTTTCATAAAAATTCTAAACAATGTGAACAATCACTTACTTCAACACTTAAAGACCCACCCACTACATGAAAATCAAGTTTTGGGTGTTATTAACATGTTCTTGTGGCTTTTTCTCATGATGGAAGATGTAAATAAAGACAATTAAGCTTAAAATTCTGCGTCTGAGTATTATATTTATTCAAATCATTTTGAATTTGGAGCAAAAAAAAAAAGGCTGGAAAAGTCTTCTAGCTGGACAAGTAAATCCATTAACATCTTTTTTTTTTTCCTCGTCTGAGCTGGTATCTGGCTCAAAACAGTACGGCTAGATAGCACCAATATTGTTCGCCGTTTTTGTTGCACCAGTAATGTTATGTTGGGGTTGTGAGGGTCTGTAATCTGGCGAGAGAGACTAGCTGGGGTTACATGGACACAATGGAATGAAAGCCTTATCAGAATAACAGTGTGTCATGGAAACACAACATTGGACCATAGTCTGGCCTGGTCATCCTCGTTAAAATCAAAAATTCCTTCAGATCAAAATAGGTGGGTTATGCTGATTGTTGATCCGATCGTGGTGCATGTAAACAATTTATTCCGATTGTGTGTCATTTCTGCGCTGACTTTTATGTTACATATAGACGTGTGGCGGTCCAGAGGAGGCTTTAGAGCCTCTCCCTGGAGAACCAATTCTCCGAGTGGCTTAGGAAAGGTTTGTGAGCTGGCCCAGGTGGCTTTTGAATGAGGAAATTCCGCTTCACGCCTTGAACAGTCCTCTGAAACCATTCAAACAATCATATAAATTTGTGTTTCCAATTATGTCCAGACAAAATAAAAGCCGTTATTTCCACTCCAAGCCAAAAGTTACACCCATAACTCCCAGAATGAACTTATGTCACTCTACAGAAACAATGACCTACTAAAATGACACAGGTTTTTAGGTTTAGGATAAAAACGACATAATCACAATTAAAAGAGTACTGGGAACACTTTTGCAGTAGATCAAAAGATGATTGGAGTGGGACTCTTAACAGGGGGAAATTAGTTTCTAAAATGCATAATATCAGATGACATCTGCATAAGAAGTGAAACTGCTCTGCCAAAAATTGAAAAAAAAGTCAATATGGAAGTGCTATGAAAGATAATGACTGCTCGACTCAGAAAACAGATGTTTGGCATCCATTTCAAGAGTCAAATTGACTTTAGAGAATAGTTGGGAAGTATATCGAAATTAATTATTTAGTAAACAAATCTGGCTCATATTCTGTTTCTTCAGTCTTTGATGATGAAGGATTTAGAAACAGATCTCCAACCTTTCTTTACTTCTGGAGCTCCACTATTTTTTTTCAAAGAAGGTAATATTGATGCTCATAAGAAACTCAACTTAATGTTAAAGAAATGACCATAAAACAGTCATGGATTCACAGATACTGAAGAGCCAATATTCATGGACTAATGTGTATGTAAACTCTGCAGTTTTGAAATACCTTTGGGTTTGTTTCTATCTTTTTCTGCTGTCCAACTTGCTTTCGGTTCTTCTGCCTCCTTTCTTCTTCATGCCGTCCTATTCTGTAGGCTGCTCTGCAAACTCATCTCCATCTCCTAATGTTGTCTGTCTTTGCCAGCACGCTGCTTATATTTGTTGTTTTTTTTAGCCAACCCCATCTGGATTTTTATGCAAGCCATAATAAATTATATCTTTGTTCTGTGCCACCTGTGTGAGTTGGCATCATCTGCAGCCTCACCAAGCACCTAATGAATTTGCATCTCAAACCACGGGGTGGAAAGTAGATGTTTGCTCAGAGGTGCAGTAAGTTTGTGAATATACATGCATGAAGAGGCTTTGTAAATTACGGTGTGATCTTATTTGTAGCAGCTGGTGACAGGTAATGATATGGATCCAGTTCTCCATAACCTCACGATAACCTGTGATTGGAGATTTCTCTGATAAGAAAACTCAATGACTTCTTTTCAGTCTGTAAGCAGGCATAGATGTGTACTGTGTCATTGTTCTATAACTCGATATATATAACTAGCTGTAGCTAGAATACAAAAATTAACAAATGTGTTCCAAATACACTGAACTGGGTTAACATGATGGCATATAGCAGCTTTTTTGATCAATTCTCTGTAACAACAACGTATCTGAAACCCATGTGGCTGACAAGAAGATGTGTTAAAATGCTGTGATATGTCGTCAGCTGATTAATTAATCTAAGCTAAATTATGACCTGCTGCAGCTACCCTGTCCCCATCTGACTGAATGACTGGCAGTCAGGACACACGGTCTCTTATCACTGGCACACACTGACAGCGAGGGATACTTGGAGGCCATTTCACAAGGGACACATGTCAGTGTTGTCCTGAAAAGGACACATGAGATGGTTATTTTTTTTATCTCTGCAGAATGCCATTATTCTTCACTTTAGCTTGACGAATTGTGCCGCTTCACAGAGGACAAACATTCATAACTATCTTCTGAAAATGTGAAGTGTTTTTCTTTGTAGTCAAAGGTATGAGCAGTATGAGAAAAAAGACGTTAAAGGTGACTTTAGTGGAAACAACACGCAACCATGTTTGTGTGCAATGTCGCCATATGCTGATAGTGAGGTTGGCAGCCTGCGCACAATCGGTGCACAATCTATTGTCAGTGGTGTGCCAGGTTTGTTTTTCTCTCACTGAAAGGGAAACATGAATGAAAGGGGCTCCACTTTGTGCCAACTGAAATGCAGGCTTTTGGATAACTGTAGCTAACATGAACAAGCAAGTTCAAATGGAGTGATGTGTCTGCTTGCTGTTCTGTGTAATGTAAGGTTAGGATGTGGGGCTGTCAGCGGGTGCAGGCAAGTGGGGAGGAGTAGAGTGGAGCGGGCAGAATTGCTAAAAAGGATTTTCTTGTAATGTTTGGATAAGCAGACGCAAAACGTTTCTGCTATTCAAGTGTCATAACATCCTCACGTTAGTAAAACAAAGTGTGACTGTGGAACAAACCCCAAAGTGTTTTAATGGAGAAAGTGCAATGATTAAGAAAAGAGTGTTAATAAGCAAAAAATGTGCAGGAAAAAAAAGAAAAAAACAGAATGCCTAAGAATAGCAGTGCTTTATTAATGCTATTATACTGCCGTCAGAAGTTAATTGTTTTGTTACTGGGAGGTGAAAAGCTCATTTTGTTGTAATTACAACAGTTAACGTTGTTATCTGTGGTTTTTATTTGAACAGCTGCTGGCTGTTCAAAGAGCCAAGAATTGTTTAACCTCTTGCCTTTTCCTACTATTACCAAAAGTTGTCAGTTGTTAATGCATTCCTGGAGCAGAAAAATCCATACAACTAAACTAAAAGGTGATGTATTTTCCCCTTTTTGTGTTGGAAGTCAAATTTGTTTCATTTAATTAATGTTTTCTTCTTAATGGGATGCATGGTGATGTGTGGGTTGACAGTGCTCCACAACAAGCAGTCTGAATTGCAATTAGGGTCTATCTCCATGAAGTTATGCAGTTTTAATTTTCTCATTCATGCCTGGAATTCTTCTAAAAATCCCCCTTCCACAGTGCAAAAGCAAACATGCAAGCATGACTCATGATATACTTGTGATCATTCGTGGATGTACTTTGCCTTTTAGCTGATGACTGCTACATCAAATGCTTGTGATACTGAACAGGGTTTAGCAGGTATGGATTAGGGGTCTTCCCATTCTCA
Source organism: Adrianichthys oophorus (assembly GCA_036245035.1). Classification (NCBI taxonomy): domain Eukaryota; kingdom Metazoa; phylum Chordata; class Actinopteri; order Beloniformes; family Adrianichthyidae; genus Adrianichthys; species Adrianichthys oophorus. The sequence continues at coordinate 30,656,660 of BSAI01000030.1, read as the reverse complement.
GCAATGTCTATTATCGGCACAGATATTTGCTATTTTGACATATTTTGAACTGGTTGTTCATTTCCCCCAATAATCCGGACTAAATTGTCAGTCTGAATACACCCAAGCAGACCCTGGTTTGGAACCAGGAACCGCTCTCGGACCCACCTTTCGAGGTGTTCTCGATTTGTTTCCAATCGGACAGAGCTCTGGTTTGTTTTGAGTTTCCCAGTCTGAATATGTTCTGTGCTCAGAGCAGAACAACTGAACCAAAAAGCCACAGTAGCAGGGTATTACAGGCTAAAAACAGAGTAGTGGAGTAACAATGAGACACAGCAACTCATTAAAATTCTGACATTAAGTGATGGCATTAAATCATTATACATGTGCACACACTGTTCAAAAGTAGTAAATAAGCATTAAAAAAGGACCAGGGAAGTGCTGTCAGACTGTGGCAGACAATGGGCTATAAAACAGATTAAAGTAAAAAACTATGAGCTGAGATAATTTATAAATGCCATTTAAAAGGTTATTATTTATTATAAGGTGATTATTTACTTTTTAAGCGACCATGGTATAAGCGGTATAGTTCTCAACAAAGTGTGCATTCAGAAATGAATGCACGCCGTGGAAGCCTAAACCATGCGATTCAAAGTGGAAGACGGTCGCTTCTGACTTGTAATGAATCTGCGATAATAAATATTAACGCATTATTTTTTTTTCACCTTAATGCAATCGTGTGCGTTAAGGTGTTAACGTGAACAGCCCTAATCTAAACATATGTCTGTTAGTGTGTGTGAACAAAAGTGTAAAGTGATAATGAATAAAAAGTGAAAACTGTATGGTATTTGCAGTTTTATTCCCTCTTGTTCTGTTTGATTTTAGTAATGCATTCTTTCAAGACATTCACTCACAAAGAAGAAGCTGTCATCAACACCCACAGGTGCAAGGTCAGGCATTTGAATCAAGAACCCATCACAGCATCCATTAGATCTCCAGTGACATCAAAGGGCCGGGCAGCAGGCATGCTGCCAAGTCAATAGCACTCCCGCTGCAGCAATGTTGTGTCAGAGATGTACACTCAATATGAGTTGAAGATCAAAGCCTATGAGAGTAAATACATAATTTATTATTGAAATCAGCACGTGTATTCATGTTCGATGAAATTTTGACCAACAGGGTTAAAAAATTCATAGTCTTTGGTGATTTCATACTGTTAATATGTATATGTCCAGCTTACTTCTCCTTGTAAATACTAATATTAAACTGTCAAGTGGTCAAAATCTCCTTCAGTTAAATGTTAAAGTTGAGTTTGTTATTTTGGGTTAGTTCAAAATGATAAAGATAGCATACACACCAAACACACAGTTTGACATCTTACCTGATATGGGGTTGTTCTTTCTTTTGACCCCAAAAGGAACATGACAGGCTTTAGACCTTTACAGGAGTGCAGTGATATTTGGCATTTAAATGATTGCAGTACATCTTTAAAGCTGTTTTCAACACCAGCACAGTTGCTTGTACTTGGTTAAATGGGCAGAATAAGCTCATAAATTTCCTAAAATCATGTGGTTTGATTTGCTTTCATGCAACACTCACAGAAGCAAACAAAAGACCAAACTCCACAAACTAGTCATGCAATTTCCAATGTTGTTTACTAGAGGGCAATGTTTTCAGACCAAGAAAAAAGTTACAAGAAGAAACCTCGAAAGCCTCTGTTATTATGCAATAATAAGAACCAGTGCCTCCTCGCCACACATACTCAGTTTAGTCCGTAAAACATAAATGCTTCACACGTTTTCTGTGAGTCCTTTGTCAGTTTTGCTTTTGAAAGGTTGCTGTGCTCATTGAGGTATATGGTGCTCACGTCTTTCTTTCCTTTGCCTCATATTTCCATTTTGGTTCACCCTAAGGTGGACAATGATCCTTGCTCTCTTTGGGGACCATGGTTCTTGTATTTGCTCAGCATTGGGCTTTAAGTGTGCTTTTCTCAATAGCCAATAAAAGGCACTAGCTTAACTACCAAAGCCTGGAGTGACTCCAACCTGCTAGTGTGAAAAAGCCATCAGTTCTGTACATTGTCAGCTAGGATGTCCACGGGTTAATCTTTTGGTCAAATACATGCCACAAATCCAGATATTATGAAGGCCATATTAAGAACTTACATTTTTTTTCTTTAAAACATTTCTTAACTGTTTTGCTAAAAAAAGGTCAGATGCTGTATATCTCCAGACTTCGGCACCCACAATGTGTCAAAGTAACATTTACTTCCTGGTTCTGGGACCTCAGTCTTACCAAGTGGACTTCCTGTAAAGTTGAAACTTTTTTTTTTTTTTTCAAAAGAAACCTGTTTAATCTTAAGGTTCCTTGGATGAGGAGCACTATGTTTAAGTTTAATAGGAAATCCACTAGACAAGACGGAACTCCCAGACTGAGAACCTTCATTGACAGCATCCAAAGAAACACACTGCTTCTACACTGTTCTCTTGTTGCACTAGTGTTCTAGTTATTCCTCAAGTAAGCAACATAAATGCACCCAGGCATCCGCCTGAAATAAAACAAACTCAAAATTTAGGAAATAGCCGTGTTTTTTGCAGTGTACCGTTTGAGAGTGATGGAACTTCGAAGTCCTATGTCAAACAAACTTATGTGTCCTGTGGATTTTGATACTTTTCCTTCAAAACCTATGATCAGCTTCAGCGGGAGCATTTCTGTCTGAGCCAATTGCACTGCTTTTTGTCTATATGTGTACAATACTTATAGCATAGTTAGACAGCACTTCCCAAAAAATATGAATTATTCTATTTTCAATTGTCAAGGTCAAAAAGGATTCAATTTCTGATTTAGTATCATTTTTTGCAAGTTTTATAAAAAAAAAAAAAAAAATCTCATAAACACAGTTTTCATATACCAGCTGACTTAAAATGAACAAAAGTAGAACCTTTCAAGATTTAAACCATGATGCATGATTTTAAATAAATCTAATGAACGAAACTTTACAAGCCTTGATGGATTTGATGAATGGATATTACATTTTAGGTAACTAGATTTAATTTTTTAAAATCATTTTTTTTGAAGCCAGCTCCAATGATCAACTTTCTGTCAATGATTCACCTCTGTGTCGTCTTCAGGCCATCTTCAATAGTTTCTTGTTTCTGCAGACTTGAAAAATTCAGCAAATCTGCATCTTCCCAAAATGTTTCCACTTCAAGCATATTAGCACTACACAATGTAAACTTACAGTGTAATGTATTCCCCTATTTCACATCTGGTCAGTCATTTCACTTGTCAGTGATCGTAATAGACCTGCTTGTAAAACACAGTACATTGGTCATGCAATTTTGAATACTCCTTCTGTTCACAGTTGTATCAAGAATGCCCAATGCCTTTGCAATGATGCCTATTGCAAGCTGTAGTCAAAAAAGAAGAGTGTGCTGAGATGGAATTACTAGTCCTGTGGTAGTAGCTCATCATGCAGGGACTTTAAACATTAACCCAGCAGAACTTGCACATGGCACAGTATGGGATAACATTTTCAATACCCCCACTGTTTTATCAGTCAGATGTCATATCTTACCAGAAGTGAGGTGCTGCAGGTGAAACACAGTGATAGGCACTCTGCATGAGCCATGACCGCCGGATGAAATGAAGTGGAACCATACATCAAAGTGAGGACGAGTGGTTGTGAAGGATGGATTTATCAAGCTTTTCTGAATCTACATGCAGATAGCTTGGAGGCAATCTCATTAGGAATAATTGTCCTTGAACACTTGGCCATCTGAACTCTGAGAAACCCTTTTGACTTTTAGGTTTGATTGTTGAAGACTGACTACAGCAGATCAACCCCAGCAGTGGAAGAGTTAACAGTCTGAGAGAAAATGAAGGCGGCATTGAGAAAACTTGGATTTATAGAATACAAGTACAGTCACATTCCACATAAGCTAAACAGATGTTTGTGTGTGCTGGAATCTGTATTATGAAGACTGGTGGATTGATCAGAATGATTGCTATGCATTTGTTCAAGAAGAAACAAACATATTAACCTTTGCAATGAAGGTCAAATGTTAGATATAAACTCTCTGTGAACATGTCAGAGTACAAAGCCACCTTCGCCCAATGCTTCCTTGCATTAAAGTAAAGTGGTTCTGCATTGACTATGTGCTAAAAAATGCTTTCATTTACAACTTATCATCCTACAGCATAACAAGCATGTAAACATTTTATGGGATACAACAATGTAGGGTGCAGTATCTGCAGCACAAAGGTTTGAGAAATGATTCTTTGACTCTAACTTCTGTCTCTGTTCAAAACACTGAGCCCCCTCTGTGCAGTTAACTTGAAGCTTCAGCTAATTAGCATCAGTGGTAATTAGCGGAGTCGTTAAGAGCGTTATAATCAACTTTTCGCCTTTACTCATTTGGCTCCCTGGGGCTGTCAGGTCTGTCTGCTCAAGTTCCTTTTCCTCAGCAGGCAAAATACATTATACATGCTGTTACAAAGCTTATTTTTGTAAAACGGTTATGCTGAATTGGTCTGAAATTAACTTAACAGCAGCTGCACAGTACTCTGCCGTCACGTGAAAGTAATGAACCACTTCGTTTTCCATAAAAGAATTTGGTTATTTCTTTTATAAAATTGCTGTATTTTTTAATTCAAACAACTGCTCACTTTTTATTTAAATTCATTTATGCTTACATTTTTTTACCCTGCATTTGTGCCACCCTGAATATATCTGATCTTGGAAGCTGTGCAGAGTCAAGCATGTTTAGCCCTCAAATGGAGGACCTTGCACTAGCAGGTGCTGTAAGTAACGGGAATGTCAGTTTTGTTTATAAATGCCAGTCACAGTCTGCATGACTGCAAGTAGTCAAAAGAAAACCTATGCCAAATGTTTTCTATTTTTTCCCCATTCACCTCTAAAAATAAAAAAAATATAAATATTTTTTGTTAGTGTTATTGACATTTATGTCAATTTAATGATCACAAACATCATAAGAGACCTTAATGTTTTCCAACCAGGATGCATTTTGATCCAAAAGCTCATCTTCTCTTCTTACAGTAATGGTGGCAACGAGTAACTATTTTTCAGACAATTACTTTTCAGGCAGTGGGAGTTGGTGAGAAGTTGCAAAATCCCTGGAGGGAATATTGGCAAAGCTGTTTGTGTGTGAGTGTGTTGATGGGTTTATGCTTTAGCTGCTAAACTCTCACGAGTTCGTCCTCAACTAAGCATCAGAGCACAAACCTCTTGTCATGCTCCACTTCATGCAGACTGTTGACACCTGTTGCTGGTGTCGTATATACACTGTGCTTGTGTGAGTGATTACATTTTTTATAGGTTTGCTTGTGTGGGTGCATCATGGAGATCTGAGATGGAGCTGTTTGTTGAAACAAATAAAGGATTATCAAGCCCTCACATGCTTTGATTAGAAAAGACAAATATAGACGAAAAAGTGTCTTCCATAGACTTTGTCCTACGGTTAAAATGTTCACTATCTGAATAAGATAAGAAAATAATTTTGATGAAAAGTTATGTTTAAAAACAATTTTTTCTTTTATAAAATATACATTTTCTGTTCCCCAGCCACCATCTATCTTCTGCATTTGGGTTTTTCACCACACAGGACAGTTGCTGTCATAGGCGTTTTATTCTACCACTTGTTGGAAGTCTTCACTCCTAATGAATATATTTAAAAGTCCATAAACTCTCCTCTTAATTCTTTCCATTTGCCAACTGACTATCATCATTTTATCAATACAAGACTGTTGCCTAGATACAGTGAGCTAGCATTATATTTAACTAACCTTCAAAATAAAAAGAGAAAAGGGACAAAAAATAAAATAAAAGCTGTCCTCCAGTCTTCTAGTGTGAAGAATCATTTTACACTGACAGTTAATGGTCAATTGCTTAAAATGCAAAGCAGTATTATTGTGTGTGTTGTACTGTGGCATGTGGTGGGTCCAAGAAAAATGAAATGGTTTCTTCACTAAATCTATTGTGCCTATTACGACCTGCTGAAACCAAATACAACCGTCACCCTTCACTGAACTTTCCAGCAGAGACCATTTGTTTGCATAAGCGACCTGCCAGTAAAGCCATGTTACTGTGGCTGCCGATTTTCCCAAACTGTGGTGGTATACTATATTCAATGGCATGTGCTTGGATATACAAATAAATTTGTCAGCATTCACTCACACACACACAAACACATACAGAGTCTGACACCTTATGGTCCCTGAATAGCCAAAGAGTCACTTTGCCATCAGCTCAGGTGATAATAGTGATGCTCCATCAATGCCAGAGGGCTGAGGTTGAGGCTATATAAGGGAAATACAAGAGGAGAAATAGGTGTGCCCACAGCCAGCCACACACAATAAAAATTAGTACTTGTCTGTAAAAATATATGGTTCTTTAATGGGTGTAGTAAACCACATATTAACCAAAAGATCCCTTACCAGTACTTTGGCCTTTTAAAGTATCCTTACTCTTAAATCATGTTAGTGTTTAAACCAACATTGGGGAACATGTAGTGTTCTGCCAATTAAAGTTCTGTTAATTTTGTAGTTTCGATAAAGTTTAGTTTGAATCCAGCTTTATTGTCCACCGTCATAGCAACAGAGTTCATTTGTATGCACAGTGTAGCAACGTCTGCAGCCTTATTTTCACTCCTTCAACTAACAGTCCTATGGAAAGCAATGACTGTAAGTGAGACATGTTTATTAATCCTAGATGTGTAAATTTCTAAATACAATTTTCTGTTTTGTAGTTTTACTTCATTGTTGGCGGAATAAAACGTCTTTGGAACAAGGAGTTTAGCTGACTGTTTCCTTGTGCTAACGCGGGGCGCACAACGCACAACAAGAGCAGAACATGTAGTTTAAATCATAATTTGAAAGTTAAGTAAAAAAAAATCCAATCGTTAGAAAAAATGTGCAGAGAAGAGTAGTTACAACAGTACCAAGCATAGCATCGTTGGCTAGTTCACAGGGACCCCACTAGAGGTGTAAGCTTCCATGTGCCCCATCATAATCAACCACACAGTTGTGAAACCAAAGATAAAAAAAGTGTGATCTTTGCTCTAATTTTTTTTTTTTTAGGATTTTAGTTCTAATATTTTAAAGAACAACAAATGGGTTGATCTATTACCTCAACTGCTCTTGAAAACTATAAGGTAACCTGCAATTAAAAGTTGATGTGTCTGTGCCATAGACATGAACCGTTTTGTTGACGTGCTCATCACAAAATCGCCAGTCTGTTTGGTTCTTTCTACTTACTTTAACCACAAAAATTACAGAGCAAAACGTTAGATGTAGTTCTATTGACCAATATGAACGGTTTATTTTTTTCTGTGATAATATAGAAAATGATTTTACAGCAATTGTTTGCTTTGATGTGAAGCTGCACAGGCAAGCAGGGACTGTCAATAAAGTACACGAAAACACCCCAGAAAACAACAGCAGTTTCTCAGTAATGCATTATAAATAATCCCAAAAACATCCCAAATAGTCATTACTGTTAAAGCAAATTCCACAGCAATCCCTAATATCATTACTGTTTCTCTTAAAGTGAACAGAGAAATGCAAGTTGCAGACATGTCCTTTAGTTCTTGCTTTAGGACTACAACAATTATAGCTAATTTTTAAAATTTTAAAGCGAATTCAGGAAAAAAATTATAGCGAATTCAGAAAGTTATAGCAAAATTCAGATAAAAAATACAGCAAATTCAGAAAAAAACACAGCAAACATCAGAAAAATTATAGCAAAGATCAGAAAAAAATTATGGCAAAGTTGACAAAGTTAACCACATTCAGAACATGAGCATCCGGCAGGTCACCCAAGGACTTTGCTGCTTTGTGCCCAATACTGTAGTTCGCTGTCATTTTGCCAGTCCATTGGATTGAAGAGAGCTCAGTCAGAAAGCAAAGCTTTTAAATGTCTGGTCGATCTTTAAGCTCTGGGTCATGGCTGTAAAAACGAGGTCCTGAATAAGTGACAGAAATTAGCTTCCTTCACAGGCTGGCTGGACCATTGCTTGAAAATAGAGTGAGAAGGTTGCTCACCCTGAGAAAGCTCAGAATAGAGCCACTGCCAGTAGAGGTGGCTTGGGCATCTGGTCTGGATACCTCCTGGGGATGTATTTCAGACATGTTCCACTGGGCGGAGAACCCAGAGAAGAACCAAGTCACCCTGCAGAAGCTATGTCTCTTGACCAGCCTGAGAATGCCTCTTGAATGTCCCCAAAAAAAGCTGGGGCAAGTGGTCGGAGTGAGGGAAGTCTGGGCATCTTTAATAAGACTGCTGCCCTTGCAAAATGGTCCTGGAATGGTCACATCTCACCTGGAGACTATGTATGTATGGAAAAATCTGTAATGCCATGCTCTGCCTCAAATTTGCTTTGCCCCTTTAATTGACAGGTTACTTAGATTAAAAAAAAAAAAATTAAGACAAGTCCCACTTTGTTGTGCTGGTTTTACATGTCAAATCTTAAGTATTTCAAATGACTCCCAGAAGGAAAATGATTTTACATTATGAAAAAGAAAGAAGGCAACATTATGATTATCTGGTTCTGGATTTTGTTTGGGAAATAATTTGTTATTTCATTAATTGTGATGTTTAACCTCAGGGTAGTAACCTAGAAAACTGGAGTGTCAACAGAATGCTAGTAGAATGATAGAAGAATCAATTTGCACTCGTTTTTCATTTGTTTCAAAAGAGGGACAGGGATGAGTCAATGTAATGTTCTCAAAAGCCATTTAAACATTAGTGCTTTCATGTCTGTAAAAAACAGGTGTATTGTTGAATGATGTTTTATAGAAATAATCTTCCATAAGAGCTACTCTTTGCTTCTAGGTATTGTTCATTCTGTTTTTTTTTTTTTTTTTTTACATTTATTTTGGTTGCCTTTGTATGAATATATTTTTTTCCTCTCATGATAATGGAATTCTTCACGCAAGACAATTCTTTTTCTAAGCTTGTGGTTGTTTTGGGTTGTTATAATAAGTCAAGTATACCTGAATAAAATATGAAAATGTAATGCAAATGTATAAATGATACACTTCTGTTGTCTCCATAAATCTGTCCAATCTACTGAGCCAGGTTCCATGCAACAATCAAATAACACGCTCTTGGTTATATGCGCTCAACTGTTGCATATTTATGCAGCCAACCTCTTCTTAGTTGGTAAGAAGTATTTCTTTTTTCAACAGGAGATACAACACGTTATTATATTCAACTTTTTTTATTTGATATTTATGCACAAAGTGTTTTCTTTCAGTTCATGTTCCTTGCTGCCCCATTAGTAGTGTCCTGGTGAAGTTACTTTGCAGATGCAAAATTCACCTTCAGCCAAAATTGAATTGTTTGTCAAGAATACAACAAAGGATTTGTAAGAAAATAATGCAGGGGCTTATCATACCAAATGTAAGATGTACACACTGCAGTGGTTTTATCTTTTCTCTAAAGCAGCTCAAACGTCAAAAAGTGCAAAATATGATTTAAAAAAAGTAACGGGATCATTTTGATGTGACACTACCACTTTGGATATTGTCCACCTAATGAAAAGCAGTGCATGTTTGAAAGGGCTTTGGTGAATAAAACAGCTGGTAACAAGAAAATGGCACTCACCTCAAATCGTTCTCTCTAAATTGGCTGAATGATTGCTGTCAACACATTCATTACCTTACGCCTCATATCCCATCAGAGGCACAGAAACATTAACACACAACCTTGAAGGCTTGGAGAATAAGTTGAAATCAATTGCAGTTTGAAAAAAAGAAATTTAATCTGTGTATAAAACTTTATCGGAATGCCAAGGACATCAGCATACTGACCAAGATCCTCAACCATACTGTAGGTTTTTGTCCTTTTCATCAGGTCATTTTTATTATAAAATTGCTGGATATTCATACTGTCTATTCACAGCAATAATGAGGTGATATGATGTGATGGAAGCTTCAGCTCTAATTTCATTGCCAAGTTCCATCAGAGTGCCTTAAACATTCATTTCTTTTTGCTGTGCCCACTTGATCTTGGTCAGGGCTGGAGCCAATCCCAGTTGGTCGCATACATTTGCTGCACAACAGATCGCTCTTCAATCAAAGGCCCACAATGTGATAAGCAACCATGCATGTCCCCTCTAGTTCACTCCATTTAGAGTCAGCCTGTCACACAGGTTATCAATATATTCCAGGAAAAGTCATGCAGGCACAGAAAGAGCATGCAAGCTCCTCACAGAAAGACCCCCAAAAACATTCAAGCCGTAACTTTAAGTGCCCAAACACCAACAGTTCTTGAATAAAAAAAAGTCAACTCACATAAAAACAAAAGTCTAAGAAATTAATACATTGAGAGAAAATTAACAAGGATAGAGATTTAAACACACTGATGGTAATGAATACACACAGTCATCCATCGTCCCTCACATGTCTCGCCCACAGCCCTTCTGGACTAGTCTCTATGGTAACAACAGCAGGGATGGTGTCCTTGGCAGAGACAAAAAGAGAGGGAGGGATAAGTAAAGCGCAGACACTTGTTGAATGGTTAAATTGATGCCCTCAACAAGTAGATTTTAATCCTTTGCAAATTGGACATCTCTTGGCCTGAGTCAGTTTTTCATTATGTTTTATTTCCAGAATTGTTCTCATAGTCTTGCTGCTCCATGTTTTTTTCATATATAAAGTTTATATTAGATTAATTTAGATTATTAAATAGTTAGATACAAATGTGGGTTCTCTGATGATTTTTTTTAACATTTTCAAGAAATTACACAATAAAATTCTGTTTTAAATGTGTATTTTTGGAAGACTGGTTAAACTTTATTTGATCTGAGAACATCAAGAACTGGGTTTATCAGGCCGTCTTTCACTACAGGTGCTCAATGATGGTATTTCTCTTGCTTTGACAGCTGAGTTGGCAGCAAAGCATTATAAAGCCCTGTAGGTAGCATGTAATAAGTACTTGCCACTATCTTGTCTTTGCCAGGGGAAGAGTCACTCTTGAACCTAAAATTGTGAGACACTATAATTTCTCATAAAACTTTATTTTTCTACATTTCTGCCATGCCAAAAATTTTTTATGCAGTTAAATATGTAGGAAATGTATTGAAATTCCACCATCATGATAGGCACAGAATCATGTGACACCAACTCTTTCATTGGACTAGAATTGTGAAAGAAAAACCCTGGAGCAAGATTCGCGAAATTTGCACAGTTTTGACTTTTCGCACCACGCGTCTTCCGACTGTAGGTGCATGCACTAGTATTGGGTAATGACAGACCAGTACATTGGCTAAAAGTGCGTTCAAGAACATGAGTTCTGTGTGTGTCTGGTGTGAATGTACCATTAGAGGCGTGCATTCTCGATTGTCAGATTTGATTTGCAGCTTACCTGTCAAAGGGTTTAGCTCAGTCACAGTTTTAGGCAATTTCTTTTTAAGATAGCATGACCACAAAACATTTCCATCTTGGCAGACAATTCATGGGTGCTAGTGTACTCTTTTGACTGCTAATCATTCTTTGAGAGGTACATGACAAATGAAAACTTCTGATTTATTATGCATACTTTTTGATTGCCAATTTGAAAAATAAAAGGCTAATAAATTATGATCATCTTTGGTTGATGAACTATGCTCATTTGATACCTTTTGAACACACAAACTCTATTCATCTGAAGGAGCAATAATACATTTTTAACTGCAAAATAAATAAAATTTGTACCTTGAGCATATGTATGCCAATGCCAAGTTGGTTTAAAAAGACTACAAAGAAATAGTTAACCTTGTTGTTTATCATTATAATTATCACTTTGCCTTAAAGAAGACAGACAGACAGACAGGCAATCTTCTCACTTTTGTCTTGATTCTAAAAAATACCAAACAATGTCTCACGTACTAAAAAATATATGCAGTATACCAGTATGTTCTGGGGATGGACAAGTCAAACGGAGAATGCTCTTTCCATAGTCACCCAGCAAAGCATGTGCTGGCAGATATTTCAAAAACAAGGCGTTCTACATTCAGACACAATCTGAGCATCTTTGTGTATTTTTGTGTGCAAAATCAACAAGAGGGAGACGGATTGAGAGAAACACAAAAGGAAAGGAAGAAAGAGCGCTTTCCACAGCTACCTGTCTTGATAGGAACATCTGCTGTGGATGTCATCTGGGTACTTGTCTTTCAAAACTGGCACAATGGTAATTAACACATCTTTAGCACACAGCCGCGGAAGTTATTAACAATCCCAAACCTAACTAAGAAGACGTCAGGCTGGCAGCTCTGCTCCGACTACAGACCGCTGAACTTTGTTACAAAAAAGGACTCATACCCTCATCCTCGCATTGATGAGTCACTAGACCTGGTTTCAGGGTCCTCCTGGTTTTCATTCTTAGATCTTCGGACCAGGTATTACCAGGTGCTTCTTACCCCTGAAGCCAGACCTAAAACTGCATTCTGTACTGGGCGGGTCTTGTGGCAATTCAAGGTTCTTTGTTTTGGACTTTGTAATGCTCCGGCCACTTTTGCCAGGTTAATGGACAAAGCGCTGGCTGGAGTACCCCGCCAACAATGTCTGGTCTATCTGGATGACATCCTCGTGCATGGCAGCTCCTTCAAGGCAGCCTTGGGTTCCTTGCGGCTGGTGCTGTCAAGAATCAGGACTGCTGGCCTGAGGTTGCATCCAGACAAGTGTCATTTCATGCAGAGAGAGGTGTACTTTCTGGGACACAAGATGGGAGGAGATGGGATTGGCACCATGAAGGAGAAGGTGCAGGCTGTTACTGACGGCCCACTCCAACCAATCAGAAACAGCTGAAGAGTTTTTTTAGGCTTGGCGTCATACTACTGCAGGTTTGGGCATTGTGATGTACACAAAGAGCCGCGGAGAAACGTGAAGCAACGATAAAACACAGCAACTCATTGAAATGTGGTCGGAAGAATGTAGGCTCATTAAAACAACTTTTGACGTGATACACATTACTTCTCACACTGTTTTCCTAACAATATCTATTATTGTTAGGGGTGCTTGTCAGTGTACCTTGATAGCTGTCGTCAGCAACAGTCTTCCAGCAGGTTTCCACCATGCCAAGGTAAAAAGTGTTGTTCTTGACATTGATAGAGACGTTTATAATTGAATAAGTGAACTATCCCGACAAGGACTGTGAAGTGCAAGACTGCCATTATTCTCTTGTTGCTTTGCCAGCCCGTGTAATTCCTGGCCAATGACTGAAAGGGCTCTTTAGTCATGTGCTTTTATTTACAAGCTTTGGTTCGAAACAGGAAAGTCCCCTTGACTGCAGTCTAAATGCAGACCAAACGCATAATTCAGGACTCCATCCGGACCAACAGACTTATTCAGTCTGAAAACACCCTAAGTTTCAGCAGTATGAATTTATTTCTTCTTGTCTGTGACACAGAATTGATTGTTCCCATCCATCAGTCTCAGTGGGCCACATGGTAGATGAAGATTTTTTTTTTCTAATTTCTGCTTATAAAAAGCAGCAGACTAAGTGACAGACGCTTTCTGCACAGGACAAAAATTTAAATACACGGCACATTGACAGCAGATGGACCAAAGCATCAAAAGACCATTTATAATGGCCCTCCTGTCAAAAGTGAGTCTACAATTTGCGCATGAAAATTGTGCTACACGCTCAATCTTATAACCTTGCTGTTTAGTGTGGGTCACCTGTTTGCTCCGTACAGGTTTGCCAATTTTTCACCCGCAGACAGCCTGTATCTCGCCATAAGGGCAGTTGTGACTAAGGGTTAAGCTATTCTGCTGAAGAGCTAAATCATTTCAACCGCTTTTCTGATCATTACAACCAGGTCACTGCACTGCTTTCCCTAGTCCCCACACATCAACTCAGTAAAGGTCTTTTGGCATTGACAGTTATTCCAACTGCCATTTGGCGTAAGATGTGGGTAAAAAAGTACAAGATAATGTCCTTCTGTCATAGGATACCACAGCAGTGAACCAAAAAAATCAGGCATGGAGAAGGTTCTTTAGATTTATTATTCAGCTAAATGCCTATATTTCTGGATGGAAGGAAAAGATAGCTGTGTTTAAAAAGCTGGGAACCCTCATGACATGACTCCATATTACCATCTTCTGCTTCACTTTTAGGTCTTCTATGAAAACAAGGCTTGGCATTCCAAGTCTGTTTCATTTTCTCTACCCTGGAGGTTGCTGCTTGGCTTGCTTGGCCAGCAATGTCAGATGCCTCAGAAAAGTGGAGCATGATTGTGGATATGGTGTTTGGAACATTTTAAGAAGCTCTCTAGATTAACCAAGCACAGGGTAATTATGTTGAATGCTTGGATTGATGTTTTTCTTTCTCTTTATTTTCCATTAGTGTTTTCTGTTAGGAATACAAAAAAAAAGCACTCGATTCCGCTCTACTGAATCAGCCTCTGATCATATTAAGACCTGAAGGGAATCTGGCTAAGAGCAATGTCAAAGGACTTTATCAAGGAGTGGGAACATTCACATATCTTTGTCACTTAAAAAATAAAAAGTAAAATGCAGGATTTCATGGAGATAAAGTTAAAAAATAAATTGAAACGGCTTGATGTGATTATCCAAGACGTATCAGCTGGATCTGGAGACATTAGAGATTATTTCTCAGACAAGAGACATAAAAAAAAATAATGAAAGAGGGTTACAAAACTACTGTCAGTTTAGCAGATTACAGTTATTTTCCTTTTTTCTCCCTCTGAAGTGGATCTTTACTAGTTGAGTTTGCCAGAGTAGCTCACAAATACAAGAACCAGCAGTTCAAAGAGCTGTCAGCATGCAGTGCTGTTAAAGCAAATGAAGGAGAGAGGAAAAGACGGGTGGAATGGACTCAAGCATCTGACAATAAACATACACGTTTCAAAGCAAAAGCTTTGAAATCAAAATCAGCAGAAGGGTTTCTGGAAAAGAGCTTAGTGAAGGAAATCACAAGCCATGCAAGAAAAAAAAAAATCTGTGAAAGCAAACACCAGCTATGATACAGTATGGATACATTTGACCTATACAAGATGCTGATTTTTGACTTTGTATAGGTTTAATAATTTGACAGAAGTTCGAAGTATTTCAATTGTTTTATTATAGTGAGTCATTGTTCTAATTGATTGTAGTAATTACCTATTCCAAAGAACGTATGTGCTCTGGCAGGGATTCATTCCCCCTGGCTATCTTGCTTAGTGCTTAGAAAAGAATAAAAATAGCTCAGGGTTACAACATGCCTCAGCTTTAAAGGATAAAACCCCTATTTAGAAATAGTTGCTTGGGGATAATAAAAAAAGAAGAGGGAGAGTTCACCAGCTGAGATTACATCATCGAGGGCCCTACAGCATAACACACTATCAGCTTATCTTTTCAGAGCTGATTTACTCCTCTCTAGGCACTCGGAAAGGCATCAAATATAGTTCTACTCGTTCCCACCTGGCTGGATTCAGGCCAGGGTCCGTGTCTCTGGCGAATTGTTGCTTGGCTCCAGAATAAAAAAGAACACTGTAGGCTAAACTGTTAAAAATTGTTTACTAAAACTGGATAGGTTCTGTTTATAATCATTTGAAAGTTCCGCTCTTGCATTCCCCTCTCACTTTAAAGGAGAGAAAGTGTTTAGCATTTCCTTGTGCGTGAAAACTCTGAGGATTTCCTCTGCAACAACACAACACATCCCATCTCTTCAACCCAGAAATTATAGTCCCAGTAATTACAGAACTCTAATTAAGCCAGTGTTGGCAGAGAATGGGAGAGGCATGCTCCCATGACATTTCTTCAGCAAGAAAAATGATATTCCATATTTAGCCGGAGCTTAGAGAAAATGTGGCAGAATAATGGATATGGTGGTTTGAGGAGGCTGGGGCCCGCATTGTAGCATTGTCTAATGAATACTGCATTTTATTTTGTGTGACTATGGTAATTCATTAAGAAAAATCATCTGTCACATCAAAGGGTACTGCAACAATATTAATCTGACTAAATGCAGCCGATTTGCACAGCTTGATCAAAATGAAAGTGACAACAGGCATGCACTGTAATTTTATCAAGGGATCCTCTAATGTCCAGTAGGTGTAGTGCCTTATTTACTGGAAATAAATTAAATGTACAGCAATAAATCAATTATGAAAGAGTTTAAGACCCATTGTATCTCAGGGTGTATTTAGACTGGTCCATTAGTACAGACTGAGTCCATTTAATTTGCTCCGGTTTGAGTCCTGAACCTTATGTTTTGTCTGTATTCAGATTGCCGTCTACCAGATATTTCTGAGCACAGAACATATTCAGACTGAGGAAACTCAGAGCGAACCAATCTCAAAAGATGGGTCCGAAGGCAGTTCCTGATCCCAGACCAGGGTCTGCTTGGATGTATTCAGACTGAACATTGGATCTGGATAATCAGGGGAAACGGACTCTGGTTCACTTTAAGCAAACCAAATGTGTCCAGTCTGAACACACCCGTAGAATGTTCCATTTGCCTTTGTGTTAGAATGTGCCAAACTTCAGACTTACTGAAACAATGAACAAAATTGAGACTTTCACCCAGGGCCAAAAAAAAAGAAAAATAAATCAATGTGTAAATGCTATTTTTATGAGCTTACAGTGAAGCCACTTTTACAATTCAATCTTTCTATTTAAACCCAAAATATGAAAAAAAAATTTTTTACATCTTCCTGAGGTATCTCATTTGTAGGTATGAGAAACAGAACAATAAAGAGAGAACTTAGGTTACACATTTATTCCACTTAGCTTTATTATCATGTCAACATGAGGGTAGGGTTTAACATGAATTAAAGTAAACTGCCCGCAGTTAGTTTTTCTAAATTGTTGCTTTTATAGCAACCCATTGATATTGTTTGTTATTAATTTACTACACTTGAATTTAATATATTTTCCCAATCTAGGAAGATGCAACTGACTTAATTAAATCTAATTTCTCATTTGCTCTAGGAATGTGGACTGGATGTGAATACAAATTGCCTGCATTTACCCATTATTGTGTTTCCTACTTCTCCTGAAGTTTTTACTTTACTGATCAAGCACACATACTGCACCCCCTCTGCTGTGTCTGATGCACTTGGCAGGTATAAGTGCAGGAGGAGGTGTGAAAATTTTTTACCTCAAGCGTTATATTTAATTGCTTGAAGCAAAAAAAAGAGGCACGTGTTTAGACAAAAAAAAAAAGAAAGAAAAAGTTCAATTTCCAGCCCTCAGATGGCCTTGCTACATTAGCATTCATAATACATTGTATGGAAGTGAAACATTACGCTTTTCGTGTGCTTT
The DNA here is from genome assembly GCA_036245035.1 of Adrianichthys oophorus. NCBI lineage: Eukaryota > Metazoa > Chordata > Actinopteri > Beloniformes > Adrianichthyidae > Adrianichthys > Adrianichthys oophorus. The sequence goes on along the minus strand of BSAI01000030.1, from coordinate 30,639,413 downwards.
GCTGTACCTCCTTTAACAAACACATTTTAGCCAGTTCCATTGACTGTATAAGAGAACTGAAATGGGTTAAGAAAGTGGATGGATGGATATTTGATCAAAGTTCTTCATCTTCTAATCACTTAAAGGTATGACACCCAAACAGCTATCAGATCTATTGGAGGTACACAAAACCAGCAGGGCTCTGAGAACTGTAGGAAGCAAAAAGACTGTAGAACCTAAACACAAAGCCAAAAAGGCTGCAGATGCTATTAGGTACCATGTAAAGCAAAAATGGAATCAGCTTCCCGATGAACTCAGATGGTCCTCAGCTGCTTCTAGATGTTGATCCAAATTTCAAAGGCTGCAGTTCTCTGCTGAGTTTAATTACATTCTGCATTTTTAGTGTTTATGTAATGTTTTCACTAAAAACTGTTTTTTTTTGTATCTTTTTAAAGTCCCAATCCAGCTATATTTTTATTCTATTGTAAAAGCATTCCCAGTGGTCTTTTAATTATGATAATACAGTTTTCTACCAAAATCAAAAAGCCTGTGTCGTTTTCTTTAAGACATAGCTTCTGCAGAGCAGCAGGAACTCATTAGAAATTTGCCTCTGAGTTTTGGGTGGGACTGTTGGCATGGAGGTAAGCCTCTGCTAATTTCTCATACACTCTCTCTTGCAGCTTACAGCCCCTTTACAAGTCCAAGCGAACATTAGTGTAGCAAAAAAAAAAAAAAAAAAAACGGGAAGCAATATCAGAGATCTCTAGCCATTCAATTTTGAACCAGATGTCAGCTCAGACAAGGAAAAGGAAGACATTAATGGATCTATTTGTCTGCAAGTGGATGCTTTGAAGAGGAGCAGGGAGACCATGGCAGTCACTGCGGTCCAAATCGGAGCTTTTTTCAAATGGCAGTTTTTCCATCTATTCAATTCAATTTTATTTATATAGCCCAATATCACAGCCACAGCCGTCTCATTGGACTGATATCAGAACATTGCAAGAACCAACAAAGAAATCAATCATGTAAAAGTAAACACTAGCTGGTTGTTAAACAGACTAAGCTGAACAAACATCTCTGTCCTTACACTCTCCTTCGCGGTGAGGAAAAACTCATAAAAAACCCTATCTTTTTTTGGGGGGGAAAAAAGTTCAGGGTTGCCCACATGAAGGAGAGATCCTCAACCCCGGACGGACAGGTGATACACTAGAACTATTAAAGAAAAGTGAGCTTAATTCATTCTATAACTACATGGCTGAATAACAAGTATATGTCTAATAAACAAACACGCCTAGATAAACAGCTACAAGTTAAGATAACAGCTAAGTATTAAATAAACAACGACATGTTTGAGTAGAGTAGCAGATGGGCTTCATCCAGTAGGAGTTGTGGAAACAGCTGGGTTTGCTGGAGGACCCAGAGGCAAGGTCACGGCCAAAGACAAGAGCGGGAAGAGCAAAAGGCGAGGTCACAGGCAAAGACAGGAGTGGGAAGAGTCAAAGGCGAGGTCACAGCCAAAGACAGGAGCACAGGCGAGGCGAGGTCACGGCCAAACAGGAGTACAGGCGAGGCGAGGTCACAGCCAAAGACAGGAGTACAGGCGAGGCTAGGTCACGGCCAAAGACAGGAGCAGGAAGAGCCAAAGGCAAGGTCACGGCCAAAGACAGGAGCACAGAGGATCCACCTGAAATCAGAAATCTCTCCCGCTCCCCCGTAGGGGAGTGGGAAAGAGGGACAACATGTGAATCGGACTGCACCAAACAGAGGCATGATAAACAAAATAAAATAATGCAATGGCAGATGGCAAGTGATGTAATGAAGATTGCAGGTGGGGGGAGTGGGGGTGGGAGAGGGATACAGACCCTGGTTAGGGTAGGGGAGAGAATGGAGAATCTAGTCATGATTTCAAAACAATTTGAAAAAAGAAATACTCAGAGATGCAGATTTAATCTCAAATGATTTTATTTATGTCCTCCATCGTGAGAACAATGCTACAAGAACATGTTAAAAAGACCAAATACATGACAATCATTGGAGCGGGTCTTTAATGTCTCATCCTGTTTTCTTTTGATTTAGTTTTGATAGTGACACCAAAAGTTTTGCACCTTTGTAAAGCACTTTAAATCACCTGTGTGATGCTAGACAAAAAAATGGTCTTGTTCTTACCATCTTTTGATCAAAACTTCTTCTTTGAAAAATGTACTCAAGATTAAGGTTGTTTGACAGACTAAATACTTTTGGTTGGACAAAATATTTTGGGACAAAACACATTTTAAGGAAACAGGGTCGTGAGCAGAAGATGTCTAAAAAAGAACTTTATAAGGTGCCTTTTTGTTATATAACTTTTTAAAAATGTAAATTTAAAAAATCTTACAAAAAATGTCTTTCTTCTCAGTGTGATTTTTTTAAAATAGCAAAAAACTTTACAAAAATGAAACAAAATCTAAAATAAAAGACCAACTTGTTTAGAATGCTTGCTTTGATAAACTCATCTTGTCATTTAGTTTAAAAAAACACACTTGCTGGTATGCTTTTTTATTGCAACATTAACCTTAATCTCAAAATCCTTCGTCAAAAATCTAGTGACAGCTTTTTTTTTTTTTTTTTTTTTTTGTTACAAACGTTTCTGTTGCACAGACTGAAGAGATAAATATTTTTCCCAAATGCATTCCAGCAGAGATGCTGTGGAGTGCCTGTATAGCAAGAGAACAAAAATGTTGGTAACACTTTCTCCAAATTTCTTGCTGAGATTATGTTGGGTGCTTAGGAAGAGGTGAGAAAGATCAGTGAGTGTGTCACTGGGTAAAAATAGTAGCAAACACTGCTACATTTATGACGAGTCTTGCTGCTTCAAACTCCTCTCTGTTGGTGAGTCACTCACTTGTTGATATTGTGGATATGTTCAAACACATGCCATATTTATTTTGCCACCATAAATACAACAAAAAACAATAATCACAGGGACATATCTACTTGTCTCCACATGCAGTAAACAAAACAATCATTTCAGCTGTGTGCTTTTGGCATCATGCGATCACCTGCATTTTCTGCACACTGCTGAGGCAGCACATGGGTGCATTTCCAGCTGTGAGACCATATTTCCAGCAGAAAATCTCCAGCTGTGTTGTGCATGTGTGAACACAAACTCAAGGAAAAGTCAAGACCAAGCAGTCAACAGATTCTTCAGAGAATGGTTTCATACAGAAGAACAGGGATTGAAATGAACAGAGTTAAACGTTAATCAATTCTTTAGAGAGTCAACTGTCAAACCAGATATTTCAGAGAATTCACTTCAGGCTCAGTTAAGTTTGTTAATCTTTTTACATCTTTTCAGAGTGTGTGCTGTCTTCTCTGGAGTGAAGCTTCAAATTTAATTGTCATTTTTATTCTATGAGATTTTGTGAAGAACTTCACTTTGGTGAAGAAAAATGCAAAAATAAGATATTGTAATTGTAAAATAAGCCAAAAAATTTTCTTGTACAGCACATTTTGTGTACAGGTCTATTCAAAATGCTTTACATCTAAACATTCAAAAGAAAAATATAGGAGTGATCAAAAAAATAACATTTTATAACATTTTACAAGAAATACATTTTAAGTAGCCTAAGCTTAAATGAACAGTGCTGTTGTAAAAACAAATTAAATGCAGCTAAGAACAGGTGGGTCTTTAACCTGGATTTCAATAAAGTGTTTCAGCTGATCTAAGGCTTTCTGAGAGTCTGTTCCAGATATGTGGAGCATGGAAGCTGAATGCAGCATCTTCATGTTTGATTTTTACCCTAAGAACTGACAAAAAATAGACCCAGATGAGTGGAGAGGTATGACTGACACATATTAGGTCAGGAGGTCAATCATATTGGTACTAAACCATTCAACGCTTTAGTCCATACTTTGGCAAACAGAGAGCCTGTGTTAAAACCTTAAAACTGGACTGATGTAAGTCTACTTTTTTTAGTAGCATACTAATGAGAACTTGAGCAGCAGAGTTCTGAACGAGCTGCAGTTTCCTGATTGACTTTTTTTTGTTAGTCTTGTAAAAACAGTTGTGCTGCGGTCACAAAAACAACTGCCACCACATGATTGGGAGGCAGAATCTTTAAGATTTCATGCCGCTTTCTGTTTTCTCGTTGCCGTGGTTATGAATATAAATGGCGGCAGTCAGGCGTCGGAGATGATGCCATTACAAAATTGGGCGACAGCTGGGCGGCAACAGGGCAGTGGCTATTTAGCGGCCAGCAGCAGCAGCTCTGACTGGACGATGGCGTCTGTCCATATCAAGAGCCATTGGCGGCCTAGTAGCCCAAAGGTACATCAAATGCAGGCCAACCTGCACCTATTCAATTTAATTTATTCAGCCCAAAAGTCATTAAACCCTAGTTTTATATCTTGGTTTAGTGGTTCTTAGATGGATAGATTGAAGCTCTGTGGTGACCTTTAACCTCTAAATTGTGCTGTTCATGCTTTAAAAAAATGCATGTATTCATCCTTCAGAACTTAAATGAGTATACTTGAGAACATAAGGCAACTGGATTAGGTTCCGAAATGTTCTAATGTAGCACCTTTGGTCATGCAATTTTTTTGGTGTGTATTTTGCATAAATTGTGTGTGACTGGGTGTGCTTCTATGCCCGATCAGATGATGTGCAAAGTGATCTGACAAAACTGATAAATTTCCCTCTTCCTGGCAGCCAGCTGTAATCAACAGGAGCTGACAGGCAGATGAGGAAACACAGCGAGCGTCCTGCATGGCGACAATGGGCCTGCATCAGCCCACACAGCTTTTGTTCTCACCACACAAGCCGAAAAAAAGAACCCATGTAAGATATTACTGCAACACTGAAACAATTTGTCCTTGTAAGTTATATTAAAAGGTCTAATCAAAATTACTCAAAAATATTTAACATAATAAAACATTTGGCATTTTCAAATTTTTCATGTCTTAATCAATATTTTAAAAGGCAATTTGTCCCTCCATTTAAACTGTGTCGCTTAACATGTGTAATGTGTGTAAGTAAGTAGAAAAAAAAGAAGAATGAGAGACTGGAAACAAAAGAACCTATCAGCTTGAAAGTATAGTGAGAGGGGAGGAGAGGAGGAAGAGAAATATGGCAGCCTTGTCAGGGAGAATTCACTTTTCAGTAACAATAGCATTTTTGTTAATCTATCTCGGTGGGCACAGTAGGGATCTCGTTTGTTTATTTCTCCAGCTGGCAGGGGGAAAAAAAAGAAAGTCAATCACGACTTATTGTTGGACTTATGTCTCTCACGTACTTGTCCTCAGTCTACCTCAGCCACCAGGAAGGACAAACACAGTAAGACTGTGAAAAGAGTGACTGATGATTGACAAGCCATATTCTATGGAAGCACTTAAAAAGGTTTCTTATACTTTCTGTGAATGCAAAGTACATGTGAAAACTTTAATTTATTCAAAAATCTATTAAGATAAAAAAAAAACACAATGTTACTTCCGTTGTCTTTTTAGATTATTATTTTCTGTTCTAATATGTTCCTATTCTTTACAAAATTAGAACAAGAATACTTCATGAAGGGAAGGGAAATTGTTTTTTTGGGGCGCAGGTGCTCCATGCAAGGATTGAAATCAGCATTTAAATTACAAAAATAAAAGTAGATTCAAACATTAACAGAAAACATAATGAAGTTTGCCAAAAATCTATTGTATTATAATGAAAAATGTGTAGTTTCTCTTAATATCATAATATATTAAAATACATTAGTTCTCATTTGCAAATATACATTTACAAGCAAAATAAATTCATACAAATTCATTCAATAGTTGATTAATTGAGGTCAGTGGTGTAGAAGGGGATGCAAAGTGAAGACTATTTTCTCCACTTTCTATCTTACATCTCACTGTAGAGAAATGTTTGTGTGAAAATCATGATGCAATATATTTCCATATATTGCTCTCACATTACGGGTGTCCAAGCAAGATATGCAGACATGTTTCCCTTGGACCAGATAAAGAGATATAGAGGTGCTATCAGATAAAAAGCAGAGATGTAGTCAAGGTAAGTTAAAAGAAAATCAAAAGCAAATGTGTAATCTTTAGGTATCTGTTTATTTTCCTAGCTTTTAATTTTTTTTCAACCTTAGCATTCAAACATTACATTTTTGTTATTAACCCCTGATCTGTCTCAAATGAAAATGAATAGAAACGTTTTGTTTTTTTCAACCTTAACACAACCGTCCCTCTGTCTGCTTCTTTCTATCATAAAATACTCTTTAGTATCAAGTGATGTCCACTGGATAAGCCGAGTGTTATTGCAGACATTAAATTCCATGTTCCATTTGTGAATTTAAAATTCTTAGCTGGTATGAGTTAAAAGAATAAAATAAAAGATGAAGAGACAGAAGGTGGTAAAGACAACACGGTTTGTCAAGATTTTGTGGCTGCAAGGGAGCATGCAATGAGGTTTGGGACGACATCAAAAAAGGCAAAAGATAGAAAATAAAAGTGAGAGCAACGGGAAGATAGAAAGTAGTCTGGGGAGAATAAAGAGAGGGGTGTGGGGGATTTTGCACTTTAAAAGTAATGAGAGAAGACAGTGTGAATTACGTTACTGCTAATTAATTAACACTTTAGCGCTTGGACTAATGAGAATACGGTTACACACTCTCGATTGCATTTTATGAAGCATGTCAGACAACTAGTCCCAAAATCATGCAAGCACATGGTCACAGAGCAAACATTAACAAACACAAATAGGCATGATTCCTTTTTTGTACTTTTGAAATTTAGTAACAAAACTAAACCACACCAGGTTGTGTTAGGAATGGTTGCTCTGATGATTAGCGGTGCTACACAGCAAGCAGGACATTATGCCATACAAGTCAGAGTTATTCCACCAGATGTGCCACAATCAAGAAAAAACAGACCTTTGTGACATTTATCAATTTTCTATATCCGCCATTTACTGTTCAGAAATGGTTTCAAGAGCTTGCCCAGTTACAGTTGGGGGACACCCTGTCACACACAAGCAGACACACTCACATTCACACTAGAGGACAATTTAGAACCACCATTTAATCAATAAACATGTTTTTGGACTGTGGGAGGAAATCCCTGGAGAAAACCATCACATGCATGGGCTGAAAATGCAAACTACAGAAATGACTTAGCCAGGATCCAAAATAGGAACTGCTAGCTTCTTGTGCGAGAATGCTTATAACTTCACCATCCTGCAACTCCAGATTGTTGTGCTTTAAATAAATATATATGCGCACAATCCGTTTCAAGCACCAGTTTACCAAAATTATTATTTTTATTTAAAAAGAATCGTGACCACAATAAACAGACACAAAAAATGAATTACGAAACAAAATAGGTTTTAATGTGACTTCCAGTGGATGTTTATTTTAACAGTGTAGATGTAATAGTTTAACTATGACGGCCTCACACAGATACATCCGTTCTCTATCCATCCATCTTTTCATCCATTTTTGTCTGCTCCTGGGGCCAGGTTGCAGGGCAGCAGTCTGCACAGATTTTCCTCTCCCCTGCCACTTCCTCCAGCACCTCTGGGGAATCCTGAAGTGTTCTTACACCAGTCATGTTTTACCCGTATAAATACAATTTTCCTCTTTTTCCTTAGTCTACCTAAAGAAGCAAGCTTCATTTATTTCTGTTTGTTTACTCCTAACAAAGTTTGAGATGAGATTTCTTTTGTGATCTATGAGGTTAACCTTTTGGGGCCCGTCCTATTTTTCAGTCTATTTCCAACCTTAAAGTCCAGAAACTGTTTGCCGACATGGTGTACAGTGGTTAACACTGTTGCTTCACAACACGAGTGGTTTGAATCCCTGGGGAGGGAGTTTTGCATTTTTTTTTCCTTCCGATTTCCAGCTTCCTCCCACAGCTAAAATGACCCTTTTAGATGGTTTAAAGTTAGGAGTAGAATTGATTTTTAGCTTTCTTGGTTGTTTGTCTTGTTTGTCCGTCTGAGAAACTGGCAATCCAGGATCCTCTCACTCAGTGGCAGACATGATAGGCTTCGGCCCCTACGCACACTCAATGAAGAATAAAGCAGGTATAGAAAATGGATGGATGTACTCTCCAGCTCCTGACTGAATAATAGACTCTATTTAGCTTTAAAGGGCATATTTGCAGAAAACCCACTCTGTGGCATTTATTCTTTCATTTGGTCTGTCCTGACTGAAGCACTCAGAACTTCGCAACACACAACTTCAGGACTATAAATGCTCTCTTTCTGTCTCTTTTCAGATTGTGCTTACTCATTTTATTAAGAGGCATTTCAAGTCTGTTTATTTTGTCATCTGTGGGCAGAAAACAGACGTGATGCCCACTGTACTTCCCACACACATCACGACTTCCCGACACAAACTACATTTGACTATGAGTGACATTCAAGCCTGTCTTTCCGTAGGGAAACTCATTATCGAATGCTAAACACTGCCGTCCAAAGGGCTACACAGTGTTAATGAGTGTTGGCAGACGATAGGACACGTGTGTCTTGTCTGTTTACTATTGCACTGACATACAACTCTGACCTTGACTGCGGGCTGCATCCCTAACACAACACAGGTTTCCACTTTGTTTGTTGAGTGAAATTTGCTTTATCGACATGTTATTTTTATTTTTACAAAGACAGATTTAAATTCCTGCATGACCTATTTTTCCAAATTTTTTGGGGCATGTCTAAAAGCCCTTCGCTCAACTGTTCCTGTTTTTTTTTTTCTTGCATAAAAACACAAAGAACACATTTTAAAAATTGAGGTGAGAGGTTAAAAAAAGAGAAAGAAAAGCAATAACTACAGTCTAAACAGTCAATTCTGACCTTCTCCTGAAGGGTTTGAATCCAGAAAGTCTTTAATATCACTCACTCTTTTTCATAATGATTTATCTGTGGAACTTCAGACTCTGCACTTCTGTAAACAAAACCTAACAAATTTACAGTGTGTGCTGCTAGCCACAGCTGCTCTCTCCTGCCAAAACATACACAAAGATTCATTGACTTAAACTATGTGGTGTATATTTTTTAAAATGATTGCACCTCACATGGAAATTATGTCCCATCATCCCTCTCCAGTCTTTTCTGCTGTTCTGCCTTTGTCCAGTCCTTCTTCCCTTCTTTTTAATCTTTCATTGGAGTCTCTGAAAAGTTTTGCCATTTTCAGTTTTACTGAATGTTTGCTTCTCTCGTTGCCTCACCACCCATCCCACAACCTTTAAAACATGTTAACTTCACATTATCTTGATTAGATAGTGACAGAAGCTTTTTTTTAAAGGATTTAGAAAAAAAAAAAAAAAAAAAAAAAACAGTCCCTAAAGGGGCATAAAGGTAAAAAAAAACAAAAACAAAAACATTAGTGCTGGTTTCTCATGCGCATGAGGAATTATCTGGTGTGCTCGGGAAACAAACTGGTGTTCACAAGAAGCAAACTGGTGCCTATGAGAAATGTAACTAGTGCCCATGAGAAACTAATTGGTACACACAAGAAACCAACATATGCACAAGAGAAACTAAGTAGACATTTGCGCACAGGAGACCTTTTCAGAGTCATTTACCTGAAAATGACAAGAAGTGAGTTTATTGAGTTTTACTTTACCTTCTGACTCACCAACAAAGACATTGCAGCTTTGCCTGCCCGGCGTCATCATTATCATATATCTCTGAACGTTACCTAAAACAAGTTCTAAAGTCATGTGGTTTGTTTTGGCGCAGGGGATATAACCAGCTTTGATCAACTATGTGCTGCACATGAGTTTCTTTCACGTGCAAGACACCAGTACTAATTGTATTTTTTTTGTCTGTCCCTTTAGGAGCTGTGTAGAAAAACAGTCCATCTTATTTATGGAATAATACATTTAATGCAAAGTTTTATGGGAATGTTTTATTTTTAAGACAGTAGCAAGGTGACGTCCTCTTCTCCTTCACCTTTTCTTAGATCAGCATTTGGTAGTTTACTGCTTAGCCCCATTTATGTCAAGATAATATGCTGGCGTCCGTGTAAATCTGATGCTTCTTAATCAGTGCCATTGTCTTAACATCTTATTGGGTAGTGAATTAACATTTCCCATCAGGATTAATGGGATCAACATTTTGTAATTCTGGCAACAAGAGCCTTGCAGAACATGGTTGTGGTGTAATTACAGAGAGTAATGTATGCAGATTTAAGTAGGATCCAATCTGGTATGGCACATGGAACGCATGTCGCTGTGGATGCAAGGAAGACAGTGCTATAGGTTGACAACCAGACTACTTCACTGCACCACCAGTGCTGAACTATGAGAGTTAAGAGTAAAATTTTAAAAGCAGAGAGGAACTCGAATGACAAAAAGAAAAAGAAATGCATTATTCCAGAGGAATCTGCTTCAGTTTTTAAAAATAAATTGGCATCTGCAACGTATTTCTAGGATTACAAACCTTGCAATGATCTTACAACAGCTAATTTCTTTACATTTTGCACTCAGACAGCTGAAGTAATTTTATCCAACCTGTCATGACTTAGAGTTTAGTTTGAAAGTTCTATGCTCTTTAGCAAGTTAGCCTCTGCATCTTAGGTTAGGTGGCAGAAATAGCAGCCAGTTGAAAATTTATTTTCATTCGGTTTACCTGTTTCAGGTCTGCCCAAAAGAATTCCAAGGGAGTAAATAACGGAAATTAAAATGAGGAAAATAAATTAGTTTTATCAAATACAATTGAAAATATCCACCCCATAAAGATTTTTCTCACACCAAAGCACAAAGGAGAAAAGAAATCTAGGTTGGTGCTAGAAAAACATAAAGGCATTAGAGTTAAAATCCAAAAACAAAACGTAATCCAGAATCCTGTGACAAAAATAACCAAATAACCACAGAGCAGGTGTGACTGATCAGACTGATTACAACAACAGCTCTGCCAGGCGGTCCAGATTCAACAGTAGAATTGCTTTGTATTATAGGAATTGTATTGAATTGGGATTGAAATAATACATTTGTTTCATTTATTTTTATGAGTAGATGATGTGAAAAGGTTTGTGGCTGCAAGTGAAAATGACAGACCACAATGCTGGCAGGCAGAGGAAACCACATATTGGCTTTAGCTAAACAACCAAAAAAGTGTCTGCTTGTGAAAGAGAAAAGCTTGATAGTCATCAATAATGATTTTCATATTTTTGTTTACTGTAGGATTTAGATAATGACATTTTTTTCATTGCAAACACAGCACCCAAAAATTGTGTTTTAAAGGTGTGCTTTTTCACACTAGAAATGATTTTAATGACAATAACCTATCAGAAGCTCATTACTGGTTTATCTAGAAATTTGTCTTTGGACAGTACAGTGCAATCAAAAAAAAGAACATAAGTGCAGAACGGAAAATGTCAATATGAACACTGGAGATAAGAATTAAATTCCATCCACATGTGGACTTTGTTATGTAAAGTATAACATAGTATAGTTTAAATAGCAAAGCAGTGCACACTTCTGAATCTATTACAGATTTGCAATATTGGATAAGAATATTTGCAAGTTTCACAGTTAAAAATACATGGTATCATAGAGGGTTTGGTTCAACAGGAATGCACCCAAGCAACCTCAGAGGCACTCCATAAATAGACAGATGAATGGAATACTATGTAGGATAAACATGCCTTCCTAAACAAGACTTTGACTTAAGTTTCACAAGAAACAAACCCACACAAACAAAAAACTAAGCCTGTTTTTTATCAAACACAATATATAATGATGCTGTCGTTTTAGTCAGTTTAGAATTTTGACAACAAATATTATACTTATCTTTCCTTATACTTGTTATAGTGATTTGTTATTATTATACTGGTGTCTTACTTTGTAATGAGCTTTAGATTAGACAAGAACAGCTTTTACAATGAAGGGTAAACTTTACAACCCAAGATAAGTCAGGAAAGGAGCAGATAAAGATGTTGCTGTTGATACAAAGATGGACACTGAATTAATTATTTAGCCGGAAAAAAGGAGTACCTCAGTGAACAGGTAACTTACATTTAAAAAACAGAGATAATTCTCCACCTTAGTTTAAATACAGGTGCTGATTGATTCTAAAACAGTGCAAATAATGTATTTTAATTGAGGCTAGTTTAAAGTTAGATGTCCATTTTTGTCAGATTTAACATTGAGGCACTTAAAAAGAAAGCAAACCTAATAAATATTTAAAAATCATTTCTTTTTTTTTTCTATTTTGAGGTTTTTCAGTGAAGATCAACATCTTGCACATGTTTTGCTTTAACATGTCCAGCGCTTCCAGACTCACACTCTCCAACTTCTGTTTATATAATTGACAGATTTATTATTGGGGTCTCAAAAAAGTACTCCATAGAATTACAGACAGCAATTCCCAGTGATACTTGTTTTTTAAAGTTTATGCTGCCAGTGTGCAGCTGTGTTTGTGTGTTGTCTTTTCCACTTACAAAGAGGGCATGCTCTCCAGCTGCCCCAGTGTTTTGATCCTGAGAGGTTATACACTACCGACCACTGGTCTCTGAAAATTGCCTGAATTTGCTCCACATTGGAACATGAAGACACAGCAATCATCTGAGAGTGGATTGTTCATGCACTTTTATTTTTTATTCCTTTGGGAACCATTGAAACACAATGAAAGCACGAAAGCTGTTTGCCCTGTATTGACTCTTCGGTTGAGCTCAGTGGACGATGACAGCACATCACGAATGGTCCTCAGTCCCTCTTTAGATACCCCTGAGGAAAGGGCTTTATGCCTAACACAACAACATATTAGGATTTTTATTGATTTAAAAACACTGTTTACTTCCATAGCTAGAACAGAATACACTCACCTACTTGAAAAGCACAATGGCTGCAGAAGAATGAAGCCACTTGTCCTTTTTAAAGTTGCAAAAGCCAACACATGATAACACTGCAAAATCAGTATAAAAAGAGTGAAATATACAAGACAGGTTTGCTGCAGAAATACACATTATGTATTGACTTACTATAGCTTTAACAACTTAATTTTTATTCTACGAAAGTTTATTTTATCTGGATTCGAATTCAAATGTCTGTTTTCCTCAAAGATCCTTTCAATAAATAACCAAATTATAAAACTGTCAGCACCAAAAATATTATATTTTAATGTTTCTAAAAATGTCATAAGTTATTTATGCACCAAACACAGAGATACCAAGGATCAGAGTTCTTTTTTCTTTTAGAATTTGTTATTTTATTTTTCTCCTCTATTCTCCCAAATGACAAACACAGTACTCTAAATTGGCTCAATGACAAGATAGTAAAAAAAATCATAAAATCTAAAACCCAAAAAATCTCAGGGTTTTGCGTTCAGAATCTTTTAGGTCATTAAATATGGAAAACTCTCCTTTAAATATGTAAAGATGACTGAACTGTTACTATGTTTGAACTAGGCATTGTACCTTAACAAAGCATGCATTTCAAAAGGTTCAATGTAAAAGAAAATTGATATTGACACTTTTTTCTGTGAAATTTTAAAAAATATTATTTAAAAATATGTAAAATATTAAAGCAGCAAATATTAACAAGAACAGTACTAAGAAGCAAATCCCTTCCCTTAATTTTGTGTTTACAGATTGCAAGCTCTTTACATATTTAGCAGCGAAGAGCATATGAAGTATTCCCAGCTATCAGCCGACAAATTACCAATGTGCCCCGTTATTAAATATCAAGAGCATCTTTTTATCTACACATGCTGAAACAGATTGTAAGCACACATCATGGTTTCTTCCCTTTGTATTGCTTATGAAAGACATCTTTTGTTTTTGTGATTATGTTTTATTTTGACACCATATTCGTGGCTGAGGTTGTATATTTTTAAAGAAATGAGCTCAGCACTGCTGTCTCTGTCATGTATTATTAATCTGGCTGTAGTCTAACCACTTTATCTAGCTTTTCAAGGCCTTTGCAGAGTGGCTATGTGTGTGTCTGTCTGCAAACACGTGCACATGTACCAGCATGCAAAGTTGTGTCTATTTGATGGGCCACAATGCCTTGAGGGCAAAATGATACATCATGTCTATTTGGATCCTTAAGGGTTGTATACACAGTGTCTAATTTTATAACTTAAGATTTAGAATTTTTAAGGACCTGTCAATGCAGATCCAATTTAAATCCTTGCTAACAAAGAAAATGTTCATTTTATCATTGTGTTGGTCTTGCATAAGCACTATTTATATTATGCATACATAAACAGAATAGTGTATCAATTAAAAAAACAAAAAAAACAATATCTATATATATATATATATCTATACATATGTAGACGTATAAATAACCTACAAAGAATGACACTTTACCACTTTACAAAAGGCTCTTCTGGCAAACTACGCAATAGATACAAGATAGAATTTATTTATATACATTTGTTTTTGTCTGGCTAGCAACTGCTGCTGCCTAATAGGACATTCCAGAATTCCTGCTGTAGAAAAAGGGCAAAAAAACAATAATCAAATTCAATTATGAGGACTGTTAACTTATTGTGTTTAAATCAGTCGAAAGACTGTGGTGCTATATCAAAAACTACAACCGGTAAATGGTTAAAGAACAATCTAGTGTATAAATAGAAGAGAAGACTGTGTTTATTAAATTGGAATAGAAAGCAAAAGTCAGTGGCAGAGTTAGTTTTCGTTCTTGACGTAGCGCTCCTCCATCTTTCCCTCCCATTCTTGTCCAACATTTTGACACCATATGGCAGACAAACAGACACAAATCTTTTCATCTCTAGACTTTTCAATTTTCTATCCTGATGCACACATGCTTACACATATCACAAAATATCAATGTGTTGGCTTTCATTCTTAATCCTGCTCTTAAATAATGTCACAAGCTGTGACAATTCCCCATGGCCTGTGAAGGAGCTGACACGCTGTCTTCTTTGATCAGGGTCTGTCATCTTTAGTGGGGAAGGGGGCTTCAAGGGTCGTGGCTGAAAGAGACCAAACATGTGCAGAAATGAAGGCAATAAATGGGGGAAGGAAGATAAAACATTCCCAGTAACTAGAACTGACCCCAAAATTCAGAGGTTTCTCTATGGAGCCAAGATAAAGGCGGGGCTATGAGTAACATGGTCACACGCAGCTATGATAAACATGCATAGATGCACATAGAAACACATATTTGCCCTGTCAGGCTTAATTTATTTATTTATTTTGCTTCACTGACCTCCAGCTGTAAGACCACAAAATGACACATAGACTCTAGTTGTTCAGGAATTTTGTCACAAAATGTACATCACCCAGAGCTTACGATGCTGTCTGCATTTTTCACCATTAATGCTTTAATGCCATGTAATGAACACTGTTCTTGTGTGGCAGCTTTTTTCTTAACATACATTTGTCACCTCGGCTGCCAAATGTACTTGAAAAAAAGATGTCAAGAACACTTGACTGCGATGTTCAACCTTGTTGAGTAGGGCCCAACTGTGGTGGGGATTTAACTGGTTGCTATAATGTTAATTACATTTGCCATGATGGTTAGCTCTCTATAAACATAGCCACAGATTACATAATAGGCTTGCAGTCTTCAGGATCCATCTGGATCCTCTGATTGAGTTACAAATAGAATGAATAGATATAATTGTAATGCGAGTTCATCTTGTATATGCACAAGACATAGGTATAGATGTCTGTTAATTTTACTTATGTTGTCTAGCTTTCAGATTTGTTCAATCCTTCTTCCAGTCGCATAAGAAAATGTGTGTTTTTATGGTAATGAAACTCCTGACAATTTTTGTGAAGTCCATCTTGAAGATTTAGTAGTTTTATTGTGTAAAATACAGTCTTCTCAAAGGATGACCATGTTGATATACCACTGGGGTGCATTAAGAGTGCTTAGCCAGTACCAGTTTCTGTCTCAGATGGTTACTTTGCGTTGGGCAGGCGTGAAAGCTCATTTGAACATTGCACAGACAAAATAAGATTCTCAGCCTGAATGCATGAAGCAGTTTCTTTTGCCTTGATTTCAATTGCCCTTACAGATGAATTCAAGTGTCTGCAGGTGAAAAATGGGCAAATCTTTACAAGGCACGTAGGTGACCCGCATGACATTTTAAGATAGGCAATCCGATGAGGTGAGCCCACCAGGCAAAAATGTTCATGCACATTTTTTTCTACAGGTATGCTGCAGGGCATCAAGTTGTAGTGAACACTTAAACTCAGAAGGGTAAGGGGGTAGATGGTGACACACATGTATGTTGTACAGATGTTTCATTTTTGAATCCTCCCCTAAACTCAGCCCACTGTGGAGGATAGTGATGGATCAGGCTTGAAAGCATCGATTTTAAGAATCAATAAATCCTTGTAGGGAGTCAAAAGAGTCAACTCTTGATGATGGGAGCTGATTCTTTCCTTTTTTGTTTTTGCGTGCTCTCTGCCTGCTGGATCACACTTAATGCAATTTGTGCATCTGGAGCATTGAGTTTCAATGTTAAGTCAATACAGATGCAGTCTGAGGTCCTACAGCGCTGGGCTCAGCGCCTCACTCTGGCAGAAGTGCGATTTGAGCAGAGAGGCACATTTTTAAATATCTGAACATTGGTGAGGTTGCCGCGTTGCATCAACCAGAGATTCAGCTTTATGTTATGCATGCCGTCCCCTCCCCAAGGTCTCCCGTGAGAGCCACAGGTGCCTTCTACTTACTCATTGAATTTATATGTATGTAAAGGTGTGGTTTTCCCTTGTTCTGTGTCTCAGCACCTTTATACACTCTGGTTGTTGTATTCTTTCCTTGGGACTTGTCTTATTAAAACTCGTAGCTAGATACAAAAACCTGTGTCAAGTCCTTCTTGCTCTTGGGTTACCTCGTTTGCCTACTGTCACACTTTAGGCATGTGATGCGTTCAGTGACTAGATCAGCAGGTGGAGTACTTGGAGGATCAATCCAAGCATTCTCATTCTGAACTTTTCTAAATTTTATTAACCTGCAGTATCCCTTTTGGGGATGATAATAATCTCTGGATAATGTGCGACTGCAAGTCTTTAAACTGTTAAATTTGTTAAATTGAAGTGCCCATCACCAGTGAAGAAAGCCCATTAGTGCTTTTCAAGTGAAAGATGTACGCTCCTTTTGCATCCCTTGCATGCAGCTTTGAGTGCTGTTTAAAAATTGGAAAATTAGACAATCTTTGTGGGCATCATACAGGCACTGACATATAATGTGCATGCCCTGCCTGTCTGTGCAGCATTTGGATATGGTTAGTACGGAGCCAGTGCGCGCATCCTACTAACAACTGGAGTGCTGGGTAAATGACATCGTACCACAGAATCACTCATACCTCTCCCATAAAAAACTTACTTTATCCTTACAACCAATTACAACCACTTTACAACCTTCTACATTCACGGCCAGAACACCCGTACAGGTCAATCTCCATATGAGTGCATGGGACTAAGGCATAGGCAGTTTGGTCAATAATCTAGTGCCATATGAAAATAAAAATGAATGTTATTAATTTTATATTTTTAGGTCAAGAAGAGAAAACATGAAAAACATGTCAAGCAAAAACTGTAGTCCACTCAACATAGACACAAATTCACCACAGTGAATCAGCTTTCACTGCTTTGCAAAGGGGGTTTGGCTGAGCGTTTTATCCTAGATGCCCTTCCAGACACGACCCTGTGTTTGATCCAGGCTGGGGTCCGGCACAGAGACCCAGACTTGGGTCTTGTGGTTACATAGTTTAAGCAGCAGCCTGAGGGGTCTTGCCTAAGGACCCACACTGAATAAGCTCATCGCACACCCTCGGAAGTGAACCCAGGTTTTCTGTGCGCCAGTCTTACATATGTCTAGAAGAATCATGAACAGAATTTGTAAAGATGTATTTCCAGATTTTAAATCGAGAAGAAACTTTGATCGATTTCTTTTAGACACAAAAAAAGATGGAGGTTATTAAAAGACAAACATGTGAGTGCAGATCATTTTATATGAAGAAATTATTTTAGACAACTGTATTATATTATAAAATCCGTTTTTATTACTATACAATCCCTATATTGTTTTATAGAGGCTGGAACACATGCTTTGAAAGTTGATTCAGCTTAAAAAATAAACTAGAAGAATTAATGTTTGCTTTGACGAATGCATTCTGGGATATTTGGGCACACTTCTCCCATAGAAAGGGACAAGTCTGTCCAAACACACTTAAGAAAGTTAAGCAGAAAATCCCTTCATTAAAATTTGGCACACTGTGTATTCTATACTGGAAAAAAAAAAGAAAAAAAAAAAAATCAGGTCAGTCTCTTTCACTATTACCAGAATCCACATCATACACTGAAATGGAAATGTTATTATGAGATGTCATCGTGCACGGTGTTACCGTCAATCCGTTGTGTGTCTGATCTATTTTACATCTGATCAGATACACTGAGCAAATCCATGTGGTAATGACAACAACATTCCCCTGTTATATTATGGCAAGTTTGGTACATCAGATACAATATACCAAGTAAATCAGTTGCCTGCATCTTTGTCAGACCTCATGTAGTTTCATAATGAAAGTCTCACTGGATGCTGGACTTTTTATATTGTAACTGAAAAGCATTTATTGTTAAGCTGTCAGTACTCCCACATGTCTAAAACCTCCTACACTGTTCTTGAGGTCATTTTTCTAAGAAGAGATTCCTTCTACTAATGAGCTTTTTTAAAATGTGTAATTCTTAAAAAATCATG
Organism: Adrianichthys oophorus; assembly: GCA_036245035.1. Lineage (NCBI taxonomy): Eukaryota > Metazoa > Chordata > Actinopteri > Beloniformes > Adrianichthyidae > Adrianichthys > Adrianichthys oophorus. The sequence goes on along the minus strand of BSAI01000030.1, from coordinate 30,620,786 downwards.
ACAAATGTTTTTTTTGTTTACTAAATTTACAGCTTCACTTTTTGCTAGCCAGAAATTTGAACGTTTTTTTTTTCTTTTGGACTTGGAATGTTAGATATAAGTTTTCTTCCGAAGCAAATTCCAAACTTGGCACATAATTTGGCTGCACAAGTTTAAGTTGTTAAATGTGAGGTTTGTGAGCTGCAGGTGAGATTAGCTGTCACGCTACAGAGAGCAGGTAAATAACTCTGGGACATAGTGTCAAACACTCTGAAGTAAAGAGGAAAAGAAGGAATTTTCTTTAAGTCCTCCCACTAAAAGGTCGATAACCCATCCACCGGTGTAATGAGGTCTTTTAGCCAAATGAGAAGCGTCTCAAGTGTGAGCGCAAGTGTGAATGTAAAAAGTTTAAAAGAGAAGTAGAGCTTACAAAATTGCATTTAAATTCATTCAAATTTAATCATGTGCATGCATGTCCTTTATTACCTGGATTGCACAAGTGTTTTTCTAATAACCTCTTTTGTCCTGTATAGACAGGACAGAAGGGAGTCATTATGTAAATAAAAGAAGTATAATAAAGGGAAGAAACTCCAGTCAATGTAGTTGGGGCTTTATTTTGTCATTCTGTATTCTATGGGTGGCATCAGAGATAACGTGTCAGTACATATATGACCTGTGAAAAATTGGTGACCCACCAAGAGTCTGCCTTGTCGGTAGCAACTGGATTAGGGTCCAGCAACCTTGTGATCTTAGCCGTGGGCAGCTGTGGTGCAGAGTTAGAGCGGTCAACCTCTGATTGGATGATCCCAAGTTCAGTTATCATCTGGCCCACCAATGTGTGGATGTGTCTTTGGGCGAGACACTGAACCCCACAGCTCCTGGTGGTTATAGGTTGGTGCCAGTGTTCTGCAGTGGAGCTGAATGTGTGTGTGCGTGTGAATGGGATTGTGAGTGTAAAGCGCTTTGGGCTTTCTGAGAAGGTAGTAAAACTCTATGTAAAACACAGAATTTACCATTTAAAACAAGTACAAAAAATTATGAATGAAAAAATAGGTAAGGCAATAGTAGAAATCTACTAAAATAGTTAGTTCCTGTATGCAAATAACCATTTGAAAGGGCTTTCTGCATGCTTTTCTGCTACTCTTTCACATTTCCGTATTCTCCATCATATCTGGCTTCGTCAGTTTCAGAGTAGTAGCCACTCTTGTGGCTTATGCTACTTTACATTTACACTTACTTTTGATTTTATGTGACGCCCGCACTTCCATTCACCTGGGGCTTCACTTGGGCTTCAGCGATCACTGTATGGTTGTGTCTGCTTATGAAGATTCTGTTTAGGTAAGCAGTTCGTAGTAAGGCAGCAGCAGGGATGCTCACAACAACACTAAGTCCTAATTAGGATTTAACTAAACCCACAGAGTCTACTGTATAACTATAACAACCCCTGTGGAAAGCCTGACACTGCATCTCCAGTATGTGTGTGTGGGTGGGTTTGTGCATGTGGGTTTGTTGTGTGTTTTTTTGTGTACGCTGCAAGCCAGAAATATTGACACTTGGGGGAAGAGACTGGAGGCAGAAAACCCAAAAGAAGGATGAAGAACAAGACAGTAGAGAATTACAGAGGATGGAAGAAAAAAGTGGGATCTGTAGCAAAGGAGATGCTAGACTGAGCAGGGTTTATTAATATCCATTTGGGGGTAGGAAGTGTGTGGGGAGTGTGCAGGGCCCACTAATGCTTCTCTTGGCACTGGCGCAGTTTGGCACCCTGTCTAAAAAGACTTGGGAAGTGATCTGAATAACCCTCAAGCATCAAGAAAACAGCTATGACTTTAACTTTTAGTGTTTTTCTTAAATGCCACTTTAAGTATTAGATAACCTAATAGAAACCAAAAAGACAGCTAAATAACTGATTAATTTTAGATTTGCAAAAAAAAAAAAAGTAACCTTAATAAATTGGGTTACTGTGTAGTTGGTACAGCCCAAGATCTAATAATAGTCAACTTTTGAGTGACAGATCTATTTATTTATGTAAACCAGTGGCGGCACAGAGTTAAGTTGAAGCATAGGGATATTATAATAAAATTTGTATGCAGTACAAGTAACATCGAGAGCCAGTAAGCATCTAATGGATGCTCCACATACAGTGTTAGAAAATATTCATATATTCCCTGTCTGAGCAGCATGTAATCCCATCCACACATTTAATCATTGCTTGTGTCATACAGTTAGAGAAAATAGTGTCCTTACATAGACATTAAACAGCACTGACTCTGAGCCCCTTCATTTCCCTCAACCAGCTGGAAACCTGACATCCTCTAACTGTCGTTCTTCATCTTTTTCTTTAGGTATATCCTTCCAAAAGTCACATTTTTATTTTTACCCTTATACAAGTTCATAAATTATCCTTCACCAACGTACAGAAAGTAAAACACAGCACATGGGATGGGTAAAATTAAGGGAGAAGTAGTATGAGGGAGGGAGGCAAAGGGAGCAGATAACTTGCAAACTAATTACTTATTCCTGAAGATCAAAAAGGAGAAGACTAAACCGATAATATCCCACCAAAGATACTTAAGATTGCAATGCCGGTCTCCTATTCCATAACTAATTCGCAAAGGGGGTAATTAAAAGGAAGCTATGAAAATTCTCTAATACAAGAACACACACGGACACACATGCATCGTCCTGCATTGTGGGAGGCCTGCCACACGTGGCTTTGATTGCACAAGTCTTTTATCCCTTGGCAGCCTATTGCCTATGTAAAGTACATTTACAATGTCAATAAAAACCATTGCTAATCATTTGCTTGGCATCTAGAAAAAAAATGCAATGCCGACGGTACTGTGACTAACACATTTCTCTTCGTCTTCCCCACAGCCTCCCAGGCTTCTGTACAAACACAAATGGTTGTTTGCATGATTGAGAAAACAAACACACCTACTGATATGCACAAGACCAACAAAAAATAGAGCTGAACAAATACATACATGGTATAAAATCAGGAGATGAGACTGTTCATTGTATAGCAGTGTTAATGTGTCTCAGGTCGTTTTTAGAGGCAAAGATGGAGGTCTTTGTTGTTGATTTAATCCATTTAAGGCTGATGGGAGTATAATGTTGGAGAGAACAAAACGTGGTGAGAACCAGTAAGCAAAAAATAAAATAACACAACCTATTGATATTTTCTCTTTTTATTAACCCCTACACCTGAAATCTCCTCCAGGCAATACCACATAAAGATGTAGAACTACTGTATGGAAAACCTACACAAAGCATAGTCTTTCTAACATACAGGTGTATTTACATATAATATTTCCAGGAGATTTCATACAAGTGTGTTAATTTAGAAAATCACTTAAGTTTCATCTGTTCTAACTTCACACACTATCATGATTCATTGCTGCAGGGCTGCTTGCAGCTGTTCTTTGTGTCTGCACATGCATGTGGTAAAAATGCTTTTTTTTTCTGGTTAAGTTTCCTGATTGCTGGGGAAGATGAGAGACTGAAAGAGACAATGACAGCGTTCTTCTCAAGGGGAATTCTGCTGTGCTTCGGTTTAAAAGCCAAACAGATCCTCAGCCAGGGTGCTAATGGGTCTTGGTGATGGGTGTGTGGGTGTGAATCTGTGTGGGGGGGATCATAGCCATTGACAGAAAGACAGTAGGAAATGTACCCTTAGAGAGTTGCAGAGCTCTTCATGGTCTAGTAACCGTAATACCACGACACATTTCCTTAAGTCAGTAATCTTTTCTTTACACTCTGTCCCACCAAAGGCTGTCCAGGTACGATGCAGCATAACTGTTATATGTATCAACGTGTGACCTATATATGAGTTTATACTTTTTGAAAAGGTCAATGAATATTTTTTTTCACTAAAGATACTTTTGTAATAGGGCTTTAATGTTGCAATAATAAACCTTGCTATTGCTAAATGAGGTTTTCATTCATTTCCTTTTAGAGTTCAGTCCCAGTAAAAACAATCAGTTTGTTAATTATGCCATGCAGGCCCTCAGAAGAACGCTTGATGCTGGTGCCCCTTTGAAACCTAAGCTTGAAAAGACAAAATCAAGTACCACCGTGGTTTAACACTGAAAAACCTTCTCTTAAACAAGTAACCCGTAAGTAAGAAAACTGCGCCACTCCGGCTCAGAGCAGTCTCTGAATAACTGAAAATATAGCCTTTTAAATTATAAAAACATCTCTGCATAAAGCCAGAACCCAATACTATTCTACTTTAACAGCAGAGAATGGAAATAATCCAAGATTTCTTTATAGTACTCAAAGATTTATGTACACAAATACAAGTATCTAAAGAGTTACAGGAAACCCTTAACAATTACACACCTTTTAAATTAAAGTGCAACGATGAAATGTTAAATTGCCATACTTACAATTTCTAAGAGCTTCTTAAAAGAGCCTGTCAGTTATAGTTTTATAATGGATCAATACTTTGAGTGACTCATAAACTAAGGAGGCGAGAAACTGTCAGACTGTCCAAAATGGCCAAATGCATCAGTGTGGACTGTGCATGTAGAGAGAACAGCAAGTCAAATAAGTCAAACGTAGTGCGGTGTGTGAAATCTGTTAATCTGTTATGGTTCACTATCATATTTTAGCACATTTCAAAAGGACACAAAACAACCACAGGATTTTTCTCTCTCTTTGTTTTTCCGGAAAAGGAATTGGTCATGAATTGGTTGGAACTGCAGTGAACAAACTGTAACAGCCTGGTTATTAGAATCAGTAGCAATAATCACAATTCTTCAATTTCAGATTGGCTCTTGACTCAGTCAATGAATATCAAATTACCCTGCCTCTAAAGCACAAAAATCCCATTTCAAAGTTCAAGGTTAAGGCAGGGGTATAGATCAGAGCAGGTCACATCGAAAAGCTCTAATAATGAAAGGGTTCAATGCAAAGTTACACTCTAAATGTTGCAACTCCTTCCTTGAACAAACATACACAAAGAACGTTGATTTAGTCAGTGGTATATTTTAAGCGTACACAGGTGAAATAAGCTTTTTTAACTGTAATGGAGTCATACGTAGCTATTTAACAAGAAAGGTCATTCAGTCCCACTCCAACTATATACTTTTTTTTATTTGTATAATTGTTCCCTTTGGCTTAATTATGATGATGCCGTTTTTATATAAAATGTAAAAAGCTTTATCATTTTTTAAGACATATTTTCTGCAGTGCTTCAGGAGCTCATTAGAAATTCACCTCTGAATTGTTGGTGGGGCTATTGGTGCAGAAGTTAGCTTCGCTAATCTCCCAGCATTCCTTTGTTTAGACTCTCTCCCCTCTAGCTTATAACACCCCAAGCTAACATTAGTGTAGCAACAAAAAGGTCAAGCAATATCGGAGTTATCCAGCCTCACAGTTTTCAGCCAGATACTAGCACAGACAAGGGAAATGAAGACATTGATTGATCAATTTGTCTGCAAGTGGATGATTCAGAATTGGAGCAAGGAAGGGAAACTTTGACCCACCCAGTTGCTGCTTCACAAACCCAAAGTTTTTCCAATCGTGCATTTTGATCTGCTTCTGATCTGTTACGATTTGAATAAAGAAATACTCAGATCTATCTCTATCTCTATCTACGGTCAATATCAGTTAGGCGTCGGGAAGAAAACTGCTGCCAAAAATCCCAGTCCCCCATGCAGTTCTCAATCTCATTGGTGTCTGAGACATGCGTTGTGTAGTACGGTGTCTATAAATGTTCCAGTTGGTTGACCTCTTGCAGAAGTTCCATGTTTTTGGACCCAGGTAACCAGTTAGTGTGCTGGAGAAGTTTTGTCTCTAAATACATGCCCCGTCAGCTTTAATATATTTCTTCGGATAATGTTTGAGAGATATTCTTTGTCTCCAGAAAGCTCGCTGTTGGTTATCTTCGCGTGTCAAGGGATGATATACACGTGTCTTAGCATTTGTGTAGGTTCCATTAAGTTTCTGTTTCTGTGAGTGACCATGCCATAGGAGAATTGACTGTTGTTGCTTTAAACAGCTCTAGCTTTGTTTCTTTGCCAGGTTTTTCCAAATACCTCTCATTTTGTTAAGGGACTGCCATGCCATTGCTTTCCTGACATGTATGTCCCTTTCCTTGGAGTCAACCCCAGTTACCAAGATACTTAAAGTCCTGTTCGTGTGTAGCCTCCACGATAAATGGCATATACTTGTATATTTATATAGTGCTTTTCTACCTTCATTGAAGGCCCAAAGCGCTTTACAGTCACTGTCCCATTCACACACACATTCACACGATGGTGGATTCACTGCCAAACACAAACGCCAACCTACCATTAGAGACAATGTGGGGTTCAGTGTCTTGCCTAAGGACAAACCTGCAATCTTCTGATCAGAGGATGACCACCAAACCGCTGTATCACGGCTGGCCACGATAGCTTGTTTTATCATATTTCTTTCTTTTGTCTCTATATCTTCATGTGTTATATTATAGATTTGTTTTGGTTTTCTCTGCATTCAATATAAGACCAATTTTGGCACATTTTACATCCAGATTGTGTACTAGTTGTCTGGTCTAATTTATATTGTTGCTATACAATATCATCAGCAAAGTCCAGGTCTGTGATAGTGATTGGGGGCATCCTACGACTTTGCCGCCTCTTGATGGTGAAACTGAGTTCTTCTTCTTGCCCAGTGGTGGCTTTCCTTATAGCATAGTCCAGTATGATAACAAATATATAAATATGTATGATAATATATTACCTTAGGTACACTTAAGGACATTTCTTTATAAAATATGAGTTATTTTTGTGAGCTCTTTTCCTGCACAGAAGTAAGAAGACTCGATCTCTGAGGCACCACCTCACCATTTCAACCTACAGTAGGTCCAGGCCGCGTGTTTGCGTTTCATTCACAAATACAAACAACATTCAAACTTCTGCAAAGATGGCTGTGAGTCATGTATATCTGCCTTCAGTAGCCCATACATTTATCTAAAAAATTTGGCAGCTGGCCCAGCGTTTATTAAAGATTGGCATCAGTTGGAGACAGTGTTTTAACACAAAATGGTGATGGCTAATGGGTTCATTTTGTGGTGAAATTCGTTTACCATATGCAGACAATAACATCAGATAAACATTTTAGCATTTATTGAAATGATGAGAACATTGTATTATGTTATGATTAGTACTGGCTGCGGACATTTAATTTCTCTTTGAAGCATCATCAATCTCAAAAAGCTTCTTTGCTTATATGCAAATGATTTTCCTGAAGACATGCACCTTTCTGAATTTGCTCAATAATCCATGTTAAAACTATTATTTTCTAATTCGTCGCTCACTGTCTTTGCACCTCCACCAGGTAATCGGTTTGCTTCCTGCTCCTTTTTCTGCAGCCTTCTTTTCAAAATCACCCATCTGCTTGCACCATTCTCGAATACGTTTAGGATCCACCTCAAATATTGTGCAGATTCTTCAAACAGAAAGTTCTTTGGCATATGCCACCACACAAAGTTTAAACACTACATCAAATGACCGTTTCTTAGTCCTCATTTCACTGACATCCGGTGGGAGAAGGATGGCTTTTAAAGACCAGATCTTAAAGGAGCCTGCCCACTATTGGAGACCAGCATCTAAAAACAGTAACGACCACCTGTTAGACCCTGTGGTTATTGGAAACCAGCGTCAATAAGAGGTGGGATTCAATTGGAAGATATACCATGTTCATTTTATTAAATGAAAGCGTTTTGCCAATCACTGCTAGCTCTGCGGAGAAAGTGTGTGTTTGTTTTAGCCTTAGGGCAGTGCGTGCAGACTCTTCCTGGAAGGGGCTGTTCTAACTTTTCTACATCACAATGTGATCCACTTTGTTTCGTGGGTTGGGAGGGGCTGGTGCTCAGAGCACAGGTTTTTAGCAGCATGGTCAGGATTGCATAAATTGTTTAAAATACCACTTGGGTGTTGTTTTTTGTGAGGATTTAACACTATAATACACTTGAAAGGTCAAAAAGTGGATTTTGTGTGATATAGGCCCCTTAAGTTTAACATATTAAAAAAAATGTGATTTTGCTTACATCTGTGAATCTGCATATGAGAATACATGCTATGCAGACATTGACTGATTAGCCTTTAGCAGCAAAATTAGTAAAATATGGGAAGATGGGAGATTGGATTTGAAGATGGGAAATTTGAGGAAATGTTGGTGGTACACATACAAAGTGATTTATATTGAACATGCTAACATCCTGTAAGGAGTGAAAGACACATGTATTTGGCAGACAACAAGCAAAATGTATTTGTTTTTTTATGTTTTTAACAGTCTGCCTCCTTTGCTGCTTTGTGACGCTAATGCTAAATAGCACATTATTCTGCCAGAATATACTCTTTGAGGTTCATACTTTAAACTTAAAGGTACAATGTATCACTAATTAAGTCTCATTTGCCTTTCAGCTGCTTCTGTTGTCGCTAAAGAGAATCCTTTACTTCACTCAAACCCAATCCACAGCACTCTTCTTGTTTACACAAACCATTCTGATGCTCTTCTTAACCACATCTATGAATTTCCTCTTTGGTCTTCCTCTAGGCTTCTTTTCTTGTTACTTCAAACTCAGCATCCTCTTATCCACACTTTGTTCCTCTGGACTGTTGGCCCTAAATACTTCGAGTCCTCAACCTTCTTCACCTCTGCTCCCTTTAACCTTACGATTCCACTTGAGTCCCTCTCACAGATACTCTGTCTTGTTGACTATTCCTCTTCTTCCAGAACAAACATCCACTTTTCTTGATGTTGCTCCACCTGCTCTCACTATGTCATCTGCAGACATAATGGTCCATAGAAGTTCCTTTCTAACATCATCTGTCAGTTTTTTCCATTACCACAGCAAACACAAAGGTGCTCAAAGCTGATGTTTGGTTCAATCCCCTTTCACATTAAACTCCTCTGTCACACCTACAGCACAGCATACATGTCTTACAGCTCTCACGCGTCTTGAACAGCTCAAATGTACTTCTCTGTCACTACAAACTTCCTCATACAAAATCACAGGTACTTTCTCTGTACCCTGTCCTAGTCTTCATGTGTTTTTTGCTTGACCTTTACCACCTCCAGTTTCATTTTGTTTCATCTTCCTCTACCTTAGCCTGCATTTTTCTGTCCACATTTTCTTCCAACGTTTGCACAATATATATTGAACTTGTGTGCTCCTTTCACCATTGTATGCTCCTTTGTTCTTAAAAAATAAAATCTTCACCATTGTTATATCCATTGATGTGGCAAAGTTCACCACTATCTTATTTTTGCTTTCCTGCCTTGAAAACCAACCTACCTATCACTTCGTCACCTTTTTTCCCTCACCCATCTGTCTGGTAGAGTCTCCCAAATCACTACTCTTTCCTTTCAAGAGATGTCCTGGATCCCTTCATTTCTCTTGCTCCAGAACTTCTCTTTGTCCTTCATCTTAAACATGTGGGGGCATGACCACTGACAACATTCAATATCACACCTTCAACTTCCAGCTTCAGACCCATCATCCTATCTGGCACTGTTCCACCTAGATAATGCTTAGCAAACTCCTCCTTCAGAATCACTTTTTTGTTCCTTTTTTCTATAATATCATTAAACAGCTAGAACCTGCTCACAATCTATAACCCTTGCTCCTTTTCCATCTGGTCCATTGAGCTCACAGGATACCCACTTTTTTTTCTTTCCATCATTTTGACCAACTCTCAAGTTTTTCCCATCAAAATCTCTACATTTGAAGTTCCTGGTCTAAGTCCTGGACTCCAGTCTTTCCTCTTCTCTTTCTGTCTATAATTGTAATTCATCCTCTCAATCTTAGCCCAACATAACTCCAATTTCCCTGTAGGTCAACAGCCCCCAATGGCACAACTGCCATGATTGATCCAACAAATGAATAGATTTGGCTTTTGTCTTTGTTAGAAGCCCCTCCTGACACAACCCTCAGCATTTACCTGGACAGCGCACCAAAGCAATGGATTGTGTCCCCTTGTGGTTGCTCTGTGCCACTATTAAAGTCATCACCTTTATTTGTATAACACTTTTCATACATGAGATGCGATTAAAAACATTTTATAGAGACACAAAAATATTTTATAGCTTTAAACAAAGCATTAAAAATGTGTTTAGGAAGAAATAAAAAATAGAAATGTAAAGAAGATGGAAGATACAGGTCCGAATGTAAATATTTTTTTTAAGTTTGGGGATAAAAGGGCAAGCAAAAACACTGTTTAAAAAATACATTAAAAATAGCATAACTTTATGAGACAAATGCCTCCACTTCTAAGTCTGGTTTAACTGAAGCTTTATTTTTGGTAAAATAATTTATGTCCACTCTTTCCTCATGACTACGAGAGATTGCATCAATAATATATATTTTCCATGCTAATTATTTTTTTCTCACTCTGAATTCTTGGAACCTCTAAAAAAGAGCTGCTAAAAGGCAAACTAGATGAAGATAAAATTCAAAACTTTTACTGCCAAACACTTTTTTAAATGTTGGATTCCTTGAAAAGCCATGCAAATATTTTAAAACAGTTTTTTATTTTATGCCTTTTTTGCATGCGGATGACTCTTGGAAAGGCATTTACCAGATCTCTCTTTTTTTTTTCCTATGCACATTCATTACATGCCAGCTAGCTTTGCAGCATACGTTTCACTTTGTAAATGCGAGGTTTGGAAACTGCAAGTGAAATTAGCCATCATGCCATGAGAGCAGGTAAATACCCAAAGTCTCAGAGCTTTTCACTAGTTTCAGGTTTCATTACTTTCAGAAGCCTGTAAGCCAAAAACAAGTTGACATCCCATCTCCAGTCCCTTAGATCTGCTCACGTCTCAGCCTTGAACCGTTCCCGGCTTCCCTTAAGGCTGGTTCACACTCTGGGAGAAGGGAGACACTTTGTTTTGCATCATGCACAATTGCAAAAGCAAGACAAATGGTCGTTCTGGCCATGGCATTTTATACTTTTTATATAATTTGCTAGAGTGCAGAGCTCCTGAAAAGTCCTCAAGACACTCCAACTGTAACATTGTGTGCATGCAACAAGCATTGTAACAGTGCAGTGACAGAAATGTCAATGCCAAGGTAATAAGGGAATTCACTGCTTTACAAATAAAGAAACATATGTTAATGAGGATTGACAGGATTTGTTATGAATTCTTTATAAATGACTGAAAGGAAGAAAAGTCATGAGGTTTTTAGCATCTTTTGGTCTTTTTTCTTGCATTTTTGTATTGGAGGTTGGATAAGTTTAGAAGACCCAATCCGATGAAAACTGTGTTTTTGGTGTTTTTTTTTTGCATGTTCTTGTGGCATTTCTGAGTATTTCTTTATTCAAATCATTGTGAATCAGAAGCAGACAATGGAATTCCATTTGAAAACGATCATATTTGTGATACAAAATACGCTGGACGGGCTACAAGCTCTCTGCTCCGCTCCATTCTGATGCAGACAAATAGATTAAACACAGACATTTGAGAATTTCAGGTCAGATCATGTAATTAACCCTGCATGTTCCACTTTCAAAATGTTTGACCAATCATAAAAATTACTTGATAAGAAGTTTGGCTATGGGGATGTGTTGGAAAAAAGCTTTGAAGACTTTGAATTATAAGAAAAAAAGAGAAACATTTTTTCTGTGAATACAGACTTTCTCTGGAAGATAAAAAAAAAAAAAGAAGATAAAAAAAATCCAAAAACAGTGAAAGACATAAGGCCTGCGCATTACAAATTGAGGGAAAAAAAGAGCCCTCATCACACATTTAAAAAAAGTGACTCACAAGAACAATGGAAAATCTCCACTAGTAAAGGTGGTGGGATGAGGAGGTGCTAGTGCTTATCAAAACTGGATAATTGGAGGACTAATGGAACTTTCTGGTTTTCTTTTATTTGCTTTGTGGTACCTGGTCAGGGCACGTTTCAGACAATACCACCCTCAAACAATCAGTTGCTGTTTCTACGTAATTTCTCTCAGATTATTAGTTCTGTTTCTGTCTTTTAACCAAAAGAAAATTGGGTAGTTAAAAAAAAAGAAAGAAAATTATAATTAAATTAGTTTAAAAGTAACTGTGTGCTTTTATTTGTTCATCCAGATTTAGAAACATAACAAATCTTTGTACTTGCTGGGCTGCTTGAAGACAAATGGCCAATTGGTATTGAATTCTATTTAGAAAAGGATGTCTGACACTTTACACTCTGCAAACCTAGGGGCACTTGGGGGCAACTCCAGAAGCGCACTGCCAAAATAAATATATTACTGAGGGTCGCAAGCTCCACTTTAGGGAATTTACTGCACCCTTTCACTTGCACACACACCCGCATTTACACAGAGTGAAGAGGCCCTTCTCATAACAAACCCTATGATCTGTGCTGAGAACATGCTGCCCATGCTGCCATTGTTGAAATACAGCAGTGACAGAACGACTTAGTCTGACAACGGGTGACTGAAAGATGGCCACAGGCAAATATGTCACAGCTAGTTTACGCTTCTCATCACAACCCTGTGCACGGCTTGGTATGGCTTGTATGATTCAACCACAGATGCTTGTTGTTTACAAAGGCAGACGTACTTGGGAGAGACCCAGATTTAAATGGAGGAAAAGCAACGAATTGACATTGTGACTTGACTGCATCCATCAACCAAATCTGTACCTTCTTGTTTACGCAAATAAGATGGAGCTTTCTGCCAGAGCTGCACTTCTACAGATTGAAAGTTCATGATAGGACTTTTATTGCCATGACACACAGAGCAAGGTAGTAACATCCCACTCATTCTGATATCAGCTGGAAATAGAGTCCTGCTGTCCAAATTTGAGTCTCCTTAGATAGCACAAACCTCCTTTAACCCCTACCCCCCCTCCAACAACACTACATCACTTCACCAGACATCAAACATTGACAAAGTCCTTTTTTAGCGCTGCCTGTTGGCACTGTAACTCCAGGCTAACGAAGTCACACGCTGGCAGAATATCAATAACAGCAAGCCAATCACAGATCTGCATGGGGGAAACTTATTTGCATATGAGAAGTGTGGGACTCCAAACAGCACACTGCCTTCACACATCTTCAACATAGTGGGATGTCTTTTGTATGAATGCTTAAGTGCATGTTTGTCCCAAAATGGGGCTTCCAAGGGCATTTCCAGTTGAACTCATTCTTTTAATTTGTACTTTATTCTGCTTTTTCTCATTGTCTTAAGAAAAAATATGAAAGGACCAACTCAACTTATTTTCTAAGTTTAACAAATGCTACTGAGTTAATGAATCATTTAGAGCAGCTAAATTCACTTCAATAATTTTACCAAAATAAGTAATCAATACAGAAAAAAAGGCATGTTCACATTCCAAATTATGTTTTTTTTCAAGCACTGCATGTAAAAACAAATGTAGTAACCAAAAATGTCACAGTTTGCTATTTTTGGTAACAGCGTGAACAACTTTCTGCAGTTTGAGGTTACCGTTTTAATTACAGAATGTGTTCCCCATAACCCGAACATCACCTAATGCATGTGATAAGAAATCATGCAGCAGCTTTTATTGCTCACTGTGTTTATTGAAAGCTGTGAAACTGTTGTGTATAAGCCTGTGTTTGAGCAGCAATCATAACTGTGTAAACATGCCAACTGCTATTCTTCACAATGACTGGCTTACAGATTTACCAAAAAAATCTCACACTGACTGCTCATTATCTCATTCATCTCTCAGTACTTTTTTTTTTTTTTTTTTACCGAATCTGCAGATTCCCTCTGAGCAAGAGACCTGGGATTAGAGAATGACCCACTTCAGTGGCTGTTTGTTTCCACAACTACCAAACACCTACTGTGTTCTCAGCATACTGAAATCAATAAAATCCATTGAGCTGGAGTGTTTCTGTTAAAAGCTTTTGTAAGACAAGATGTGACTTTTGTATGACAGATGTATAAAACAGTCAGCGTTCTTAATGTATGAGGTCAATTAGGAGATTTTGTTGTTTTTTTATTTGTGCTCAGAAATCTTTTGTATGCAACCCATGCTCCATTATGAAATATCAAAGTGAGAAAATGAATCAAGTATAAAGCAGGGAAATTGGTATGCTCTGGTAAACATCTTAAAAGTAAGTATATTTTATGACAACGTCCATAAAAAATAAAGACAACTGTGAAAATGTGTGTAAAAGCTCCAAATGACAAATACACGCGTACACACACATGTATATATACATATATAGCTTTTTTCATGTCTGGACCAACGATCAAAATACTAAAACCCACACGTCCACTGATCAATGCAGTTGATTTTAAAATAAGGCTTAAAAAGAAATGTCTTGTTAGAATTTCTTTGTTTTTTTTTAAGGAAAATAAGCAGCTGTTAAATGTAAATTATTTTGCATTAAAAAAACTGTGAAGTGGTGTATTGAATTGCTCTTAAGTGCTGTGTGGAAACAGCCTATTTGTCAATTACCTTTGCAACTTCCTGTCTATAATTTGAACAGTTTAGGTGCAAGATTTACAAGTATATTGAGTTAATCAATTGAGACTTGTCGATTTCTAGTCGTTTGAAAGTCAAGCAAACAATTAACCTTTGAGTTTTTTGATCAGTTTAACAAATTATTGCATCTTTGATCAATAAGAACAATCATTTTTATCAAAGTCAGTTCCCTACTGTCAAATTCAGTTTTCTTTAATCAAAGGTATGTTGCATAAAAGAGTTCAAACAAGTGTAGAAATCAGTTGACTTGAAGCTTTAATTTTGGAACATCAAAGCCTGAGGATGGAGGATCACCTCATTTTCACTACCACTATTCCTCTTTTATGGTGTCATATCACTCAGATCAGTTTAGAGTGTGGAAATCACCACATTCTTCTGTGAGTCAACTCTCCTCAGAATATTGGTCGATGGTGCTGACTGAGCCAGGACAGCTAATAAATCACCAACTGCTGTCCTAAAATGGCGGGGTCGTGATTGGAGAGGGAAGGGATCTGTGAGCGAGGGTTAATGAATACAGGCCACATCGATCTGCTTCAAACAGTCGCCTCTCTTACACTCTCCACTCTTCTGTTCTGATGCCAAATGCTGCTCCAGCACTTTGCCGACCTGCCACACTAAGCATAGGCTGAATTGTGTAGGATCCACAGGGGCAAGGGGGAGACATTAGACAGTAGTTAAGACAAAAGTTAATAGCCAGTGCTAAGAACCAATTTGATCCGTCGGTTCTAACTACACAGGGTGGGGCGCCTTTGGTAAGGCAGTCAATTGGAGTAACCAAGTATCAAAAATGAAGAAATTTGTCTTTATGGAACTGGCTATGAATGATTTCTGATTTGATTGGCTGAAGTTGCTGGCAGATTGACCAATCTATCAAACCCCAATCTATCAGAGATTTGACCTTTTTGGCAATTATGACAATCTGACAATGTCAGTTTCCAGTTTCTATTGCAAGACAAATAGGCCTGTCTCAATTTTAGAGTCCACAAGTAAACATCTAAATGAAAGGGTAGATGCATAACATAAGATCTGGTGGAACTGGAAGCAAACCTACTCATTTAAGTTTGTTGGATGAACGTAAACAACAATAATAATATACGAACAAGATAGACCTCTTAAAGCATTTTCAACCTCTCCAATTTTTGTTGAGATATTGCACGGTGTCAAATAGTTTACTCAAAAAACCTAAAATCTTAAAATTTTAATATATAAACTTTTTTGACCTATTACAGTGTAGCTTAATTTCGGCGTAGTGGTGACCTAAATTTCAGAAAGTACATCATGAGATTTCTTTGCTTGCTGCCTTGAACCTTTTCTCCCACTAAGGTAACTAAGGTAATGAAAACCAAAAAGAATATATATATATATTTATATATATATAATATAAAAATGCATTTTTTTTCTCTAGTAACGTCGTGATCTATTTTTCTGTGAAACCAGGAATATGCATTTCCCTTAAGTCCCACTTCTTAAAAGCAAACCTCTGAAACAAGCTCCAAACTACAGAAGTTCACAAAAAAAGAAAACATCTACAATGATTTTGAGGCACCAAAACAGTTAGACACATTTTTTCTTGATGTAATTGTTGATGCTGGGCAAATTTCTCTTAAACATGTAAGATAATTGTATTAACTAAGTTATAGTTACACTTGAATCTGACTTTTATTTTACCATTTTGCTGCATTTATTCTGCACTTTGCTTCTTTATAAATGTGGTACTTTATCACCTAAGGTGCTGTCCTCAACCAGTCATTGTGGTCAAGCTACATTAATTTATCAATAACCTAGTGAAGTATACCGTTTTTGTCATATCTCTTTACCGCCATAAATTAATATAAAATAGAAATTGACAAAAAGATATTTTTTATTGCTTGCATGAAAAAAAAAAATTGTTTAGCCTTTATTTAAATCTATATGCCCAGTGCAGTCTGTGTGGCAGACCTGAGGGACAGGAGGAGAGAATATGGTCATTAACCAAATGCAAAGAGGGAGGCTTCTTCTTCTGCATTCAAATGACACTTAATCCAACACTATCAACACTTCTCTTCCCTCCGACCCCTTACTCCTAATCCTCATCCCTCTCCGTCTCTGGCTTTCTTTGCTATTTCACTGAGGAGATTTTCAGGCAGCACTTTCTCTCATCTGTCTCTCTTATTCTTCTCCTATGTTCATATTTATCTCATTTCTCTCTTCCTGCCTAAGGTCTTTACCCCTATTTCACCAAGGACGTAGATATATGTCCTCCTATCCAGCCCCACCTGATCTCCCTCCCCAATTCTCTAGGTAAGTCTTTTCCTGTTGTGTGTCTTTGTATTTCTCTCATCTTTCTAAAGAGAAACCTGCGTGCAATCTCTTCCATTTTTCTTTTCCCAGAAGAGAACACTGTCCGGCAGACAAAGCGAAGCAGAGTCAGCGTTTTACCGCTTTGTGATGTCACAAACCCCCTGACCCAGCCCCTCTGTTCCAACCCCCAAACCCTCACACTCTAAAGCTCACACTTCAGAAAAAGAAGAACACAAATGCAACAAAAAATCTCTGTTTGCCTATTTTTTCCCCTGGAGTGGACTCACCAAAAAAGCCATAGAAGCACTTAATGGCACCAACGTGCAGCTTCACTGGCAAAGTTTGGCACATTCCTATACTCAAGAATGAGAAGAAGGGGGAGAAAAAAAACTGCAAAACATTCCAGGAGTTGTAGTAATTTCTGCAACCTAGAAGATGTTGGAATGTGTTAATTTCAACAGACATGGAAATGTTACCTCTAGGAATCAGAAGAAAAGGAAATAATGAGTACAGGTGAGACAAGGAGGGACGGCTGAACACGTGAGAAACCAAAGTAGACAGGGTGAGAGAAAGAGGAGTGAAGACACAGTGAAGGGAGGGAGAAAGAAAGATAGAGAGGGGGGGGGGTGTATTGAATGTGTTAATACACAGGAACACTGCATCAAACCAATGCACTGCTCTGAGGCTGGCTGAGCAGCTGAGAGGAGTGCGTCAGCAGTACATTCACGTTTCCACTGAAGGACAAAGGGAGGGGGCAGAGCGAGCATTTTAGCAGCCTGCAACACCGAAACACATCCGAGGGGGGTAATAGAGAAAAGAGAGAGATTGAAGAAGAAACAAGAAGAGAAGATGAGGATTAATATGCTGCTCCTGCTGCTTCTGTGACGGTGGGCTGCCAGTTAGAGTGTTTGCCTGGTTTTCCATTTTTCTCACAGACACTTTCCTTTACACACTTTATCTTTCTCTTGATCTGTCAGCGGTTCTTTCTCCCCGTCTCTCAGAAGCACTCTTATTGCCTTTCTCTGTTCTACTCTGACTACTGCAGTAGTCCACCAGCCAGTCGCAAGTCTGACAGCCACACACATGGCCACAACTTACTACCTCAGCTTTGGGGAAAAAAAACAAAACAAAACAAAAATTGCGAGCAGAGGAGCACAACAGGAGGCAGACCAGGAGGCAATCAGCGACCATAAAGAAGAATCTTCAAATCCTTTGTTTATGGATCCAGAAACCACGTCTACTCTCGTCCTTCTATCGTCATCCTTTCTCTTCTCTCTCATTGCAGAAGAGGACAAGAGTGCTCTCTCTCTTTTTCTCTCTTCCGTCAGCCTTTTGCAAAGCTCCGACAGCGCAGCGTATCCCTTTCTCTAACCCCCCACACAGCGCCACCATCTCTCCCTCAACCCCTTCCCCCCAAGAGGAATAGACGGATTACTGCTAACTGTGCACACGGCAGCTTGCAGCTGCTCTGACCAGGGCCAGCCCGATCTTAGGAAAAGGCAAGAGGAACACAGAGGAGAAGAGCAAGGAGGATGACTGTGCCGGGAGTTCCTTAGCCTTTTTCTGTTTCTCAGTCTCTGTCACAACAGGGCTAATCAGCGACCGACAAGCCCTTGGCAAAGTCACAGTGAGGGAGGTCTCTAACTCAAACAGGCGACTAACCAACGAGCCAACACATGTACCTGGAGCTGACTGAACGAGGGATTTTTCTTTAAATTCAGTTAGTCACTTTTTTTTCCTCCTCTTCTGTTGCAATGGACTGCATAATGGATCGCTGTGATTTATCCACAGTGGAGCTGAATTTCAGAGTCTGCAGTCTTGCAGAGGGAAACTTAGTGAAGGAGGAAAGGATCTAGGCACCGGCTAAGACTTGGTGGCCTTACCTTTGAGTGTGAGTGTTTTCTGTGTCATTCTCAGACTTTATTATCAGGGGCCATTTTGTACCCTTGGCTATAAGTGGGCCTCTTCACTTTTTTTGTAGGATAATTGGCAAAAGAAAGCATCCATCTCAAGTCGTTTTAAGGGATTATAAATAAAGCTGATGCAAGACTGATGCTTTTCAATTAGGAAAAAGCCAGAAGGAAGCAATTTCAAACTAATGAGGTATGTCACAAAAAGTATTTTCTTATTTTCTTGCTCTGTTTTTGCTCTTCTGCTCCTCTTGTAATAATTTTTTTCTTTGTGTTCATTTTGTCTCATGTCTGTTTTTCTCTCTATACTCTCATACAAAAATGTTGATGCAGCATCTTCCTGCACTGTCAATGGAACTTGGGAGCATTGAGTTGCTTCAGCCAGGCTAGGGTGGTCTGTCCTTTGGTGTGTGCCGTCTCCCCCCACCATGCAGAATAATGAGCCCTCCACATCATGAGTCCTTTGGGCCAGGTTAGTGTGCAGCCTACCTGGAACACAGCCCTGCTCGCCGTGATCTCCTTCATGGTGCCTGCTCTCAGTATGTGCCAGTCCACAGGCCCTGAGTCGGGCTTTGTTAACCCACAAAACTGTCCAGGTGTGTGCTCCTGCACTAACCAGCTTACCAAGGTTGTCTGTACGCGCCGAGGCTTGATAAGAGTTCCTCCAAACATCCCGACCAATACCAGGTATTTAAACCTAATGGAGAACAGCATAGAGACCATTGAGGCAGACACGTTCAGACACTTGCGTCATCTAGAAGTGCTGCAATTGGGAAGGAATGCAATCAGGCAGATTGAAGTAGGGGCCTTCAATGGCCTGACCAGTCTCAACACTCTGGAGCTGTTTGACAACAGACTGACAGTCATACCCAGTGGAGCTTTTGAGTATCTGTCAAAATTAAGAGAACTGTGGCTCAGAAATAATCCTATTGATAGCATCCCTCCGTATGCCTTCAACCGTGTCCCCTCACTCATGAGACTAGACCTTGGAGAGCTGAGAAGATTGGAATACATCTCTGAGGGAGCATTTGAGGGCCTTCATAACCTCAAGTACCTTAATTTGGGAATGTGCAATCTAAGGGAGTTACCTCATCTGTCACCTTTAGAGGGATTGGAGGAGCTGGAGATATCAGAGAATGTTTTTCCAGAGTTAAAGCCTTGGGCCTTCCATGGACTCAAAAATTTACGTAAACTATGGATAATGAATTCTGCCATATCAACAATTGAAAGGAATGCTTTTGATGACATCACTGCTTTGGTTGAACTCAATCTTGCTCATAACAATCTCTCATCTCTGCCCCACAACTTGTTCACTCCTCTACAGTACCTGGTGGAACTACATCTACATCACAACCCTTGGAGCTGTGACTGTGATGTAGTTTGGTTATCGGCATGGCTCAGAGAAAACATTCCCACAAATTCCACCTGCTGTGGACGCTGTCACACCCCAATACACATGAGAGGAAGACACCTGGTGGAAATTGATCAAACAACTTTCCAATGCTCAGCGCCGTTCATACTTGATGCTCCCAGAGATCTGAACATTTCAGCTGCAAGGGTGGCAGAACTAAGGTGCCGCACAGCAGCTATGAGTTCAGTTCGATGGCTTCTTCCAAACGGAACTGTGCTGACCCATGGCTCAGCTCACCCAAGAATATCAGTCCTCAATGATGGAACCCTCAACTTTTCCAATGTTCTCCCATCAGACACGGGAATCTACACATGCATGGTGACCAACATGGCAGGAAATTCCAATGCCTCTGCCTACTTAAATGTCAGTAATGCTGAACTCAATACATCTAATCTGTCATACTTCACCACTGTAACAGTGGAAGTGCTGGATCCTACGGTGGAGGAGACGCCCAAGCCTAAGCCCACCATCCCTGCTTCACCCTCCGTCTTTCAACCCGTCTTCATCTCAACTCCCACTGTGTTGTTTCAAGACACTCAGACTCCAAAGCAGGTATCGGTCCCAAGTCCCAGAGCCCCTGTAGAGCCAGCTGCCAGCCTGGATGAAATGATGAAAACCACCAAAATCATCATTGGCTGTTTTGTAGCTGTTACCTTAGTGGCAGCTGCCATGTTGATAGCCTTCTATAAACTGCGTAAGAGGCATCAACAAAGGAGTACTGTGGCAGCAGCCAGGACCATAGAAATCATACAGATGGAGGAACAAGTTCCTCCTGTCCCACCAACATCCCGATCTAGTGGTTCTGATGAAACAGGACTGGCACTGCCAACATTAGTGGAACACAACAGCAACACATTTAGGCCTGGTTATGTCTCCTCCTCTTCCTCATCTCGACAAGGAAGTTACAGAGCCCACTGGACCCAGAACAACTCTCTTCACCGTTCAGTCAGAGAGCATCATAGTCACATCAGCACCATTGCTGATCCCTATGTTATTACAACTACTCAAGGAAAGGAAAAAGTTCAAGAGACTCAAATCTGAGAGAAACTTCTTGTGGAGCTCTCCTTGACTCTAACCGTATTCAAAGCAGTCTTTCCCAGCTGCTCACCGGTCCATGCAACCGTGTCCACAAGAGATATAAATGTAACTTTCTTTTGTACAGAACTGCAAATCAGACATATTTTGTTTCCCTGTACATGCCTATATATGTGTATAAATATTGAAAATTATATATATATATATAAATATATATATATATATATATATACAGTCATGCAGTTGTGAAAAATGCAGATTATATTAGAAAAGAAAACAATTTGAAACTATTTTTTATTAACTGGCGACTTCTATTTAAAAAAAAACAAACAATACATTTCTTTTCTCACTGAAAAATAGAATGTGGTACTGTCTACTGAAACTTTGACTTTGTTTTGTGAACGTTCAAGGGCACAGAAATAAAGAAAAAAAAAGGAAAAAGTGAAATGCACACCTGTTTTTAATACTGTCCGAAATGTAAACTCATGTCTTTACTGTGCCAAATACTATATGCAATAAAATTACATTCTAGACTAAAGAACTCAAAAAGACAAACAAGCAAAGTCTTGAGAGGTACAAACATTTGTCCAATAGCAGCAAAATGGCACAGATATATTGTGCTGTTTAGTAGCTATAAGCCAAATGCTTTTGGACTGCAGTGAATTTCTGCAGCTACGTTTTAACCCTCTGCTTGCTGGAGCCAAGCTGTGTTTATTTGAAAGTGCCAGTGCTTCTTTTGTAGCGTATCTAAATGTGTTTATTAAGTGTGCCACAATTCCCCTTTCTTTCATTTGGTAAAGTGTTAAACACATGCTAAAACCAATTGCTGAAAACATGGTGTTCTGTTATTGGTTGCAATTTGTAGTACTTTTCCCCCCATAGATTTCCACATGCTTCTTAATGGCTTGTGTAGTGTTTACGGCTAATTCAGTAATGCATTAAAGCAGTCTCCTGACTTGTCTCAGCAAGGGCTCATTCCAATACAAATTTTTCAAAGGAAAAGACATAGTGCTGACTGTTCATTAAAAAAAAAAAAAAGAAAAAGATTGAAACGAAACAAATGAATGTCTGATATTGGGACTTTTCCATGCAACACATTGAAAATTTACCTTGTTTTCTTCTTAACTTTTTTCTTTTTAGCAACACTATTTTTATGAAGAGAAAACAAGGATATGAACAATAAAATTAAAAGAACCCCTCACAAAAGCAACTTTCCTTTTTTGTTCTCTAATCAAAACTTTTCATGTGATGTTTTTATGTGCTCTCACTATATTTACATTTGTGTGTAAGACTTTTGCTTATATAAAGGTCAGAGGAAGTATTGTGTATGGTATCCTACCCAATCTTGCGATCCTATGCATTTACTTAGTGTCTGCATGAATGAGTCCTTAAGTAAATGGTGTACAATGCTGCATTATACCCCACAGTGGGGCTCTATGCAGGTCAGTTAGGCTGCTGGTTCTTTGATGCCTCAGCTTAGTTCTTAACATTGAAGCCTCAGTTACTGTGAAGGAGAAAAATACATGTGTCCCACAGTTCTATGCAGTTTGCTGGTTTCTTTTCATTACATGTTCATCTGCATATTCTTTTCCTTTTTTGAACTTTGACGAAGGAAAACACCATCATGTGTGCTGGTCTAAGCTTGTGCATACATTTTTGTAAAGCAAACGGAATGCAATTTAAATATAAACCTTAAAAGGGAAAAAAGTGGTAACATTTATCATTAAATGCTTCCAAACAACAACATTATGTTACTTTTCTCTAAGTAGAAAGTAAAGATTTTGTTTGATTTTTAAAAATTTGCTTCTGTTATGGTACAACTTCACAGTACCATAAACGTTGCCCTGATTTGGATAGATGCATTTCAGCACAGTGGGTTGTTGACCAGTTTAAAGTTTCATTTTGCTGTTCTCCACAATGTTTTTCTTTTATACGTTTATGAGAGTATGCTAACAGATCAATTTCTAATTGAAATGAACTTTGAAGACTTTGAAGCCATTAGGCTGTACTTTCTGCAATGTTTAAGAGCACACTTAATGACACAGTCTACAGCCTGCATTTCCAGAAACTCCTGGTACAGCAAAAAAAAAAAAAGAAAACATGGACAGCCATCAGCAAATATTTTCAGTCTTATCATGCACTGACTGTGATCATAAGCAAATCGGTGCACCACACTGAAGGCATGAAGAGTATTTCTGAAGTTTTCTTCAGTTCTGAGTTAGGCGGCAAACTGATCCGGATGTTTCTTCAAGGCTCCCCTGGTGTGTGACTAAACAGTTCAGCACCATTGTCAGTCCCAACTTAAGTGTTTCTCTGTTTTTGTAAAGAACTGGGCAAGCTGAATGTTCTGTCACAGACCTGTTATGATGGCTGCTCTTTGATTTGGCAAAGCAGAATGTTCTTGGTTGTTACTGTGTGTGTGTATGTGTGTGGGTTGAAAAAAAAAGCTGATTTTTTTTTGTCGTCAGCACAGCATGGCTCTGACTGTGCTAAGACTTCATAAGAGGCTACTCCCTGTTAGAGAAGCATTTAATGTGTCTGATAACAAGGCCCATAAAAAGATTTCTTCTGATGAACAGTTAAAGGAGTGTAAAGTCAGAAATGTGTACAAAATAATCAGTACTTGAGTCTTTTTAAGTGTGTGCGGTGTTGTCCATGGTAAGAAACAGTCTGAGAATTATAATGGCCAGCGTACCCACTGATGAAAACGTTGATGTTTCTGTGGCACCATCACTAAAATTTGAGCAACAATTTTGTGAGAATTGGCCCATGGTGTGAATTTGATATTGCAAAAAAGAAGATTTCTCACGTACAAACTTTTTTATCAGTTGGTTCTTTAAGTTCCCAAACTTGCTCAAAATCATCAATTGAAAACTCTGCCTCCTCTCCACTTAAAAGAAAAAAAAAATGATTTGAAGTGTTTTAGCACAGAATTGAGGTCAGGACTTGACTTGCACTTAGACTTAACTAGATACTGGACCTCAAGGACTTGAGACTTGACTTGAGATTTATGACTTGTGAAAACCAAAGTTAATTTGCTCTTGATTGCTTTATTTTTTGGCTTTATTTTGACACTCCAGAAACACCAACAGCCTTTTATGCTATGTTCACACCAGGCTCGGAAGCGACCACTTCCAGTAAAAAGTCTATGTAAACATGCATAAATGCATGTTTCAGTTGTTTAAAATGTGCATCTCTATGCAAGTTTCAAGTCAATTTTAGCCAAGCCTCATGTGCTAGTATCAGGTAGCTACAGTTAAGTGTGAACACTGAATGCGCTTTTAGCACATTTATTAGCATCACTGTTTCTTCGCAAGTTGCTTTTTATTGGTTTAATGACTAATTACAACAAATGGAGTATACCTATATAGTGCTAACAATACACTACTGATGTTGCTACAGGTTTTAAGATTTGACACTCAAATGGAAATTAAAGCTGCTTGAGACTTGACTTGGATTTGTTACAAAAGACTCAACATGAACTTGACTGCACAGACTTCTGACTTGCAAAAAGAGACTTGTAAGGATCTCTGGTTTTAAGGCATGCTCACAAAGAATCCCTTGATGGGTCTCTTATTAATGCTCTGCCAGTGTTTACAGATCATTCACTAAAAGACTTGACATACCTTTCTAGTGCAATCAATATTGGCATGGGACAGAATGGTTAAAAATAATGGTTATGCTGCCACTAGATAAAATTGTTTCACCTGTGCAGAAACTGCAGGGATTTACTCTGAGGTTAAGGGTTTATGGTGAGCAACTCCATGAGCTTCTAGCTCCTGATAATTAAGTATAAAAAAATCGGAGATGCTAGTCAGACGGAAGACCAAAGCAATCCCATTTCAGCATCTCCAATGACTGATGCATTTTATGGCAGCCAAGAAAGTGAAAAATGTGGTCCATCCGTACTTGTAGAAGTGAGCTATGCTCTAAACTATAGAGGCATTCTTCTCTCAACTACAGGTTAGTGAGCACTTACCCTGACTGCTCCCTTTAATCATACTTCTTAGAAACCAGGTCCATTATGACATTTTAAAATGCCTACTGTAAGTATTAAGATGTAGGCTACAATTAATAAACAAGGAAATTACATTGAGAATAACGATGGATAACGAAAAGAGAAAAGAAAAAGCAGTGGAAAAGCTTGAATTAACTTGTGCCACATCAGAACAACTTTTCATTGTTAATTGAGCAAGCTGGTTTTGGGTCACTAAGAACAAATAGGATTTAAACATTTTTTAGACTAGTTTTTGAAAACATTTTGCTATATTTTTCCAGAAAAAGATCCAAAAATGCCATTCTCCCACCCTTGTCTAATCACTGAAGTTAAAAAGGAGTACACAAGTTTATGATATAGTAATATATTGTTCTGCCTGAGAGCAGATGCATAGGCTGGAGACAACTGTGCTGTACTGTACACTATATGTCAGTGTAATGTGGGCCACTGTGCTCTCTTCAAACCACTTCAGTTCTGAATCAGGCGGCAACCTGGGGTTGTTCCTGGTGGTTGCTATCTCTCTCAGTCTGTCTCTGTCTATATTTTCAGTGCAAGTGCATGCATGTGTGTGCAAGAAAGGGTACTTCTTTTACTTTATCATTTTAAATTGTTTGGCTCATGCTCACAGGAACATCAGAAAAATATGCCTGAGAATGTGTACAAAAACATAAAATGATGTCACACCTTAGAGTTTAGATTTTTGACAAATGTCTTTGTTCAGTGATAGAGATGTATTTAAATCCATATTAATTTAACAAAAAATGATAAAAGTGAACTCCAACACATTTTTCAAATTAGTTTCAGTGCAACTGTTTATATTATTGTAAACCTTAGCAATTTTAACTAAGTGCTACATTTGAAAACAAGACTGCATGATTAATATGAGGAATGTGTGACATGGATCTTAATTTTTCGAGGAGACAAAAGGAAGAGTGTGAAATGTAGATTAGTGTCATGTAGTGCCACGTCAGAGGTGAGAGCCATCACACCAAACAATTGCTCAATGACAGGGAGGCATCCTGACACAGCAGCAGTGACACATTTTCTCTTTATTTAGAGACTGGAAAATTATAGTTACAGAAACCCATTTTGGAGACAGTGTAACAGTGGTTGGAGCACAGATAGACAGTCATGTTAAAATTTTAAATTTTAAGGCTATCATGACCTCAAACAATCACCTAGTTTGCTGTTCTCATTTTTTGTTTACCTTCGGATATTTAAAGGACACATTTACTGCTTCCATTAAAATTAAAGGAATGCCTTCTGCAACAATCTGTGCTAATGAAATTCACTTGATTTATCAACCTTCAGGAGTATAATCAGCTCAGTGAAACTAGAAGGTTTTTGGCAGTTTGGGGTCTACCCTCACTGAGCCAGACTGGCACAAACAATGATCCTGGAAAAGTAGCTGTTGCCGCTTTTCAATGTGAAAAGGTTTATAAGCCAATTTTTTTAAGTAATTGAAGTTTCATTCATTCATTCATTTTCCAATCCGCCTTATCCCTTTCGGGGTCACGGGGTTGCCGGAGCCTAACCCGGCTACTCATGGGCGAAGGCAGGGTACACCCCTGGACTGGTCGCCAGTCTGTCGCAGGGGCCACAAACACAGCCCCGTGCACACTCACATGCACACCTAGGGACAATTTACAGTGACCAATTAACCTATGAAGCATGTGTTTGGACAGTGGGAGGAAGCCGGAGTACCCGGAGAAAACCCACGCATGCATGGGGAGAACATGCAAACTCCACACAGAAAGGTCCCCCAGCCAGGACTTGAACCGGGAACCTTCTTGCTGTGAGGCAGGAGCGCTAACCACTGCACCACCGTGCAGCCCTAATTGAAGTTTATTACTCTAAAGTTAAAAAATAAATAAATAAAAAGATTTACAAAATAATAACACAGTTTGCTTTCCAAAAACCAGGAAGGATGTCCCAAGGTCAGATTTTACAGTCATCTGGAAGAAGATTAAGTAAACTGAAGTGTGAAAGAAGACTATAGTGAGGGCTCCTTCTAGTGGTGGCCTTAAAGGTCACGTATTCACAGCGGCAGGTCAAGCATGTGAAAAATGTAGTTAAGTCTGGAAAGTCTGCCCGATCTGATGAGTTCAAGTTTGTGTCTTCTCAGCATATTAAGGCTTTTGTTAGAAAAAGAGACTCAAAACTTTACTTTCAAGTAAATTCCTAATAAAATTGATTTATTTAAAATAAATCAAAGGTGTACAGTGTGTGTTAAGTTAAATTGATGTTTTAAAACAGTAATTTTTTGTCAAGCAATTTAAATTATATTAGTTTGCTGCTTCATGGCCTGATAGATTAAAATCATTGTCTGAATAACACTCCTGTTTATGTAATGATTGAATACTTCTCTTGTGGTTAACCTTACTTTTTTAAAGGTGGATGTTTCATATACTTGGTATTTTTCATGTTGTGCAGATTCAGAGTAATAATTGTCAAGGTTGAAAAAGATACAAGAAGATTTTTATTATATTTTTTGAGCCAAAAAAGGTGTGTATAGTAAAGGGTCCACACACTGTGAGAGTACATGACACAGAGCATAGATCAAAACAATAAACGTCAATAATTTTCACAATGTGATTTGGCCTTATGACAGGAAAAAAATAAAAAAAACTGTTCAGAAGCTTTCATCTGGCAAACAAGTTTTTAAAAATCATTTTTTTGGAGGTTACTTGAGTTTTCACGCATTAACAAATATTCAAACAGCATCAACCGATCTGATTAGGTACAAAAATTAAACATTTTTTGGTTCTGTGAAGTAACCCTTAAAAACTAATTGGATTCCTGTAAATTGCATAATCTTTAGAAAATATTTCTTATAAAAACAGACACTTAGATTGAATAAGATTATATCTATCTGTTACTGCTTTTATGTTGTGTTAGAACATTTACCTTTAAAGAACCCGAATAAAACTGATCTATTTAATTTTATTTTGAAAATACTGAACAAAGACAAATAAATGTAACTGATTTTATAATTTAGATAAAAAAAATTAACAAATAGACTAATTGTTTAGTCATCCTCCAACACTGTAAAGAACATTTACAATAGATGATTCAATTTGATGTCTATGTATGGTTAGAATCCCATAAAATCCCCTAAACTTTGTGGTGCAAATGTTTTTATACATTTTATTTCTTCTAAAAGTTCAATCCATAAAATCTGCTGTCTTATTAGAGCTTAAAGACTGAGTTTTGTTTGATGCAAAATTTTAACTTGACTTTCATCATTCCTCTTTTTCTTTTTTTCATTCAAATGATGCTGCCAACAGCATTCAAGGCCTTAAAGTTGCTATGGTTTCATCGAATTCCATTGCGATGGTGATTCACTCTTCAGGAAATTATGGTAGACTTGGATCAGTGTGAATAGCCAGTTTGCTGTGACCCTGACAGAATGTACTGCATTCATATTAACTTTGAAGGCCTTGGTTAGACAGCCACTCCAAAGAAATTTCAATGGCCCTATTCATCCACATGTATGTGTTCAGATCGTGCTGTGACAAATGAAGGAGGGTGGAGGAAAGAAAAGGTCTTCTTTTTACAAACTTTTAAGGAGAGCTGTCACAATTTAGGAAGTCATTTAATGTAAGGCATTGATGTTGGAAATTTTTGATGAAGGATACATTTGAAAATATAATTATTTCTATTTCTTATCTACAAATTTTCTTAAAAACTAGATGTTTTTTTTTTTTATGTAACTTCAGCGTTTTTGGATTTATTCAATTATTGTTAATTAATACATGGAATGGCAATTCTTTAATTGAAAAAAAGTAAAACATTTTGAATACTTTTTAAAAATCTGTTTTAAAATGATTAAATGTAAATTATGGTTGCAATACCAGCAGTATATTCATTTGATTAGCAAGTCTCTCAGCCCAAACTCTCAACTGGTCTAGTCCGAACAGGACTCAGTTTAGTCAGTCAGGCGGCCACATCTGAGCTACAGACATGCAGCAGTTGAATCGATTTAATTCCTGTCAATAGGGTCCTGCAAACAAGAATTTTTTTGACAAAGAAGCAAAACAAAAGGGATCAATTCTGTCAACTTTCAAAATTAAACACGTTCAGACACATTTACCTTTGTATACATTTGTGATGCATCTGTGCACATTTTGGCTGGTTAGAATTTCTTGTTTCTTCTCAATGTACATTTTGTAACTAGAGTGCTGGCGTTTTTCTTTTTTTTTTTTTAATATCAATTTGAAATTGTGGTTTATTATGATATTTTTGTCACAATGTAAGCAAACCCAAATGAATTTTGAAGTAAATCTTCACATTTTTGAAACAATTTCTGTCATGCTGACAGCTAAATGTTATCTTTCTGTTTGAACAGGTGAATTTCCTTTTACAAAATACATTTGATGTTTTCAGATAGCAGGAATTTCACTACAGTTTACTGTTGCTCATCATAAGCCAGTCACTACTGTGTACATAAAGAATAAAAGGCCAGTGGCATATTATCCTGTCATGGCCCGAATGCTCCTGGTTGTCACTGAACAGTGATTGTCCAGCTTCAGCTGAGTGCTGACATCAGTTTCTGCTGCCTCTCAGTAAACAGGGTTGCTCTGGAGCTGATGCTCATTTCAGACTGTTGTGCTTTGAAGTGTTACAAGCCTTTCCAATTCTTTCTTTCCCTAAATTTCAGCTGTATAGTTGGTCATTTATTTATTTGACAGCCAAGCTCTAATTATATGGAGTAGCTGTTCTTTGTTTTAGGTAAAGCCAGCTGACAACTGGGTAAGTGCGCACTCTTGTTAATTCCTTTGATTGATCAAGAAGCACGGCCTGATCGGTACACAAGAGCCTACCTAACATAACATTTCTTGGTTGTGGTAATCCCTTTCGATATTAGTCTGCTGTTTCAATGTCTCTGGGGGTGCATGTCTCCCCTTTTCATTGATTTTCTTGCAGATAGTGATCGCTGCTAACTTTGCCTTTTCCTGCAGGCTGCTGCTTTGCCTTTTTAAGCCGCTCCTCTTAAAATGTCTTATTTTCTGGACTGCTGTTTTTGCTTTACTTGTTATTTTTTCTGTCTTCTATCTCTGTCTAACCAGAGTTTTCAACAGTTTTACCTTTAGTCGTGCTCAGTTGGCATGAACTGCTCTTTCTTACGGTGCTTTGTTACATCATTTGCGTCACAGTTCTCATCTTGTGACTGAGACAAATGTATAATTATCTTGCATAAAAAAATTGTAGCAGACTTAGGAGATTTAACTTACATCAAATATGTACACACTTATTAATGCATAGACATTACATGAAACAAAATTGCACAACAGCTGATGTAATCATGTAATTAGGCGGTTAGATAGATCTTGTTTTGTTGCACTACTGGTGGGAGTCCTTTTGTGTAAAGCTGGCAGTCTCAAGGTTATTTTAACAAAAGCTTAAACTACAGTACTGTGCTTTTCTTTTCACCTAGTGTTTTTCATTTGGTTGCAAACTGGAATCTTCAATAAGGAACTGATTACCCTGGTGGTGTTGTACTCTTTTTGTCAGTAAAACAAGCCTGCATGCCTGTTGGAGTATTGCTAGGCAAAGACAATATTCTTTGGGTTCAATTCCTATTTAAAGGTATGTTTTGAAAAACCAAATAAGTAAAAACAAAAATTCTTAGTGTGTATTTTTAGCCACTTTAAAGTAAAAAAAAATAAAAAAAAGGATGACATCAGGATCATCAATTTTATAATATATAGCTATGAATTCAATCATTTGTTTTAAATCAGTCAAACACAAGTTGAATTCTTCATATATATCAGCGTATTTTGAACTTCAAGCACTACTGGCAGAGATCACATCATGACTCATGGTGCAAGTAAGCTTCTCCAGCGTCATCTAACAAAAAAAACTCAGTTTTTTTGAGGAGTCCCAGAAGAGCTGTGCTCTGTTCAGCCAAGAGAAAAAGCACAAATCTTGTTCAATGTTTTCAGAGCTGCTTCAGTATATATGGATCGCATGAAACTGAAATGGTCTAACGTAATAATGGCATTCAGCAAATAAAAGCAGAGTTAAATCAGAGATAAACTAGCATGTGGTCTCACAAGAGACTGCAAAGATGGCTAAGAAGGGATTCATTTCAGAAGTGGAAACAACTGTGCAGTACTTAAAACGATTCATTGTGGCGACCCCTAAAGGGAGCAGCCACAAGGCAGAGAATAATATGAATGATATGTGTGTCGAAGCAGAAGGCAGACTCTCAACATTATCACTTTTTGAAATCTGAATAAAGTTAATTACTTAAATGCACCCATTAAAAACCCATGTTGGACCTGCACTATTTGAAGATCTGATAAAATGAAGAGCACAGCTGGATGCTATTCTTTATGGAATCTGGTGGTATTTCTTCTAAAAGATCCAACAATACTGCATGTTTTCCCAAAAATTGACATAAAAAAAAGTAGTACCTAATGTTGGCTGTTTGCTGTGCATTTAAACAGTTTTTTTAAGCTGTAGAGGTCGACAGCTTGACGGCATATTGTTGGAAAAATGCTTAGTGTGGCAAATTTGTCATCACTTCATCGTGATGTGCAACCAGCCCTATGTGTCAAGCTGTTTTTGGTATCTTTACATCTTAATCATATGAAAGACATCAATCAGTGCCATTTAAATGCCCTACTGAACAGGCTTATGTAAAATCTGCTGTGATAACAACTGATGCTGACTCAGATAAGAAGTAAAAGCCCCTCCTGAATTTCAGGAACCAATTTTTACAGCACATTGTAGCATAAATTGCAAATGGTTGGTTCTTATCCTTTTAGTCTTTGAAAACACACTATAAAAAAAAAAACAAAAAAAAAAACACACACTATAGTATGAAGTACAAACCTAAAGTTAAAACCTAAAGTTTTGTTACAACACAAATTTCTTTTATCTCTGGATAATTTATTTCATTGTGTTTGGCAGTTTGTCATTTGAACGACAAGAGGGACCAGTTTGTTTATAGCACAACCATATCATGAAAAGGTTATTAGATTGCAGTATATTTAAGAAATTGATGTAGCATTTATTTTAATATTCCTCCACATCACACTCACAAATTCAGTGCAAACTTGGAGACAACCTGCTGAAGAAAGAATACAAGTGTTCTTGTTTCCTCTTTTTCTGGTATGTTTTGAAGTACGCAGACCATTTGTTTCACCAGAATCACTTCACGCCAGTGTATGCCTGTAAGTATTTGTTTAAAAATGACCATGTCCAAACAATGGTGTTTAATAGTGTGACGATTTTTATTTTTTGCTTTTGCAGAATCTCCGCCTTTTCACTTTCTAACAGTCTGGCTGCGTCACCTTAAATGGGCTAATTGCTTTAGTCTTCCACCCTCACTTATTTTCTTTTTGGCTGCCATCCTTGCCTTCTTTCAAATCTCCACCTACACAAAGTGGTCCCTGACTCTCCTACTGTTCTTGGAGTCACTTGCTCTTTCTCATACCTTTAATTTCGATTCTAAGAAATGCACCTTGTTCTAATTGCCTATGCTGGTTGAGTCATTGCCTTTCCCTCATGCTGTCTATTATTGACCCTTCTTTCCACAGCTAAATTATTTCCTCTTCTGTTTTTTAATCAGACTTAACCTCCCGTTGATCAACTTTAACTATAGATCTGTTACAAATGGCTCGTCCTCCTTTTAGTTATATTGTGTGAGCCTGTGAATACGATCTTGAGTTTCTCTGCAGAACTGAGAAAGGATTATGCCATGACTGAGAGCCATGGTGCAGTAGTCGGGGATTTGGGGACGCAGAGCTCTCTGTCATCTCAGGTCTAACTCATAAACCTCTGAACCCCATTATTGTCCCTCTGAAGCATCTATCTAACAGAGCAGAGAAGAGGGAGCATTAAGGAAGAAATGATCCAATGCTGGATTGAAAAAAAGAAAAAGTTAAAAAACTGTGAGCTACTGTGTAAACAATCGAGTAAGCCCCAAGGCTCGTCAAAAGAGTAATACGTGACTATACAATGCAAGCAGCTTATTATTTAATGAATAATTGATAGTGTAACAAACCTTTATATCCAACCTCTTTGGAGGATTCTGGTGTACAGTATTCCTACAGTAAAAAGAAAAATGAAGCATCCTTAAATATCAAAAGTTAGAAAATGAAAGCAAAAGAAAACAGAATCAAGGTCACATCACTGATTCTGACAGTTCTTTACAAGTAGAAAATATTAAGGAAGAAAAAAAAAAGCTGTCTTTTGTTTTCAACATTGGGAGTTCTAGCTGGCTTATTCCAAGGTCAAATCATACTTTGGTGCAGCAAACTTTAAAAACTCTGAAGCACTGTTCCAGGAATCAGAAGCAATCATTAGCAGGTAAACTTTGTTGTTTATACATACCAAATATTAAGCAGCAGGCTCAAAAAGATGGCCACTATAGAAAGTCTGCCCTATAAAAACATTTATATCTAGATCACAGAGGTCAAACTCTAGGTCTCGAGGGCCAGTGTTTGTTTTACAACTGACCTGTCTTAGCTGTGTGTACAAGTGCAAAATGTCTTTAATGTGATCAAAGATTGGATTAGACTTAAACTGCATACATAGGCCCTGAAAAGTTGTATTATATTGTTAATTATATACTATTTATCATGTTACTGATTATAACAAATATTAACATCCGCCACACGTGTGATCGGAATGAATAATTTCTAAAGAAAAAGCAGAATTGTCCAAAATACCAAGAACAACCATAAAAGAAGTAATAGAGTTCCTTTGTAAACAAACATGAATGCATCTGACTGTGCTTTTATTATTATTATTATTTGTATTATTAAAGTGATGATCCGCACATATTTTTTTAAAAATGTGCCGGCAGTGCTGAACTCTTTTCTTGGCCGTATGGACCTGGAAGAAGGGTTAGGGTAACATCAGCCTTTTTGTTTTTTTTTATTTTTTTAACTTTCTGGACAACACTGTCAATACGAATTTACATGATTGTACATTTTCACAGGGCTGCTCTGAGCGCGGAGTGGCATTTCCATACAAAAGCCTGTGTCGGAGCTCATACACCAAAGCAGCTCCTCTGCTAGGAGATGTGGTTCACCCTGGAGACAACGGTTCTCTGTTGCCAGGGAGCTTGCTCGCACTGCGCAGCTGGCTGGACTGTGGTCCAAAGCCTCCTCCGCAGCACACAACATTACAAAGCATCTCCCCTTCTCGCAGACAGGAAGCTAAAGAGTCTGGCTGCTCTGCTCTGAGACATGGTTCGCCCATACGGAACAGCTGGCCAGTCCTGTTTGTGCTCCAAAGCCTCCTTTGGAGCAAACACCGTGAAAGCATGAAATACAAGCCAGTGCAGTAATGACCCAAAATCTGAATAAATTGTTTACATGCACCTCAATTGAATCAACAATCGGCACAACCCACACATTTCAACCGGAAGGAAAATTTGATCCCAATGAGTCTGATCGGGTCAGAGTATTCTGAATGGCATGTTTACATGGTGCATGTTTATTCTGATTAGGCTTTTATTCCGATCACTTGTGTCAATGTAAACAGATTTATTAGAGCTTCTTGTTGGCTAAACCTACCTGATCCAGGTAACCAGCAGCAGTCAGGGCTGGGGTATTAAAAAAAAAAAAAACACACCTACAATCTGATACCTATGATCTAGAAAGTGAATAAACAGATGATTAGGGGGAGACCAGGGTTGGTTGTCACAATTTTTACTTATCCATGGATTGCTCATATTCTAAAAAATCTTTCAGCAGAAATTTCTACATAAAATAAAATCTTGAAATTTTGTCATTAAATGTGTATTTTTTTTTTGGCTTTTAGAAGTCATTGTAACAAGAAGTAATACACCATCAAAGACAATATGATGCAATGTGACAAATACATCACACAGGTGTGGGGTTGGTTGTCCCAATAGAAGTTCAATAGGATTTCAGTGATGAATTAGGATTTTAAAAGATGATGTGTACATGATGTGTAGAGACTGCAAATACATTTTTTATGAACACCATAATTTTATTGAATGCCTCTTATGTTTAAAAAATGGGACTAAAGGAGGAGATCAATAACTTGAATTGTTTTCTATGTTTTGGTAAATAAAACCAAACAATTTTCAGTGCTAAAAATGTGTTATTATCATTTCATAATTTAAGTTGCCTAACAACAAACATGTCCATGTCCAATTTTCAGGTTAAAATCTCTATTCATATTAACAGTATAAGTATGTACAATATCACTGTCTGCACACACAGTTGGAAAAAATGTGAAAAGGTTTGGTAACATGTGACAACCAACCCCGACTGACTTCTTGAAAAACATGGTAAGCTAGCTGCTACATGACTTTAACTTGATAGCTAAAAGATGACTCAAAAAAGCTATCACTTTTAGCTTTTTAATCAGTGTTTTGTTATTGCTTTTACTAAAATCCCAGAAGCTCTCAATACAAACACAACACAAAGCAGAGGTTTGTCTGTTCTATTTACATTCAATTGCTTGGAAGTTCACCCCCGCCCCACCCCACCCCCCCTCCCGCCCCACACACCTCCAGCCACCCC
>BSAI01000030.1:30569233-30585118 GCA_036245035.1 Adrianichthys oophorus | reverse complement strand
AAAAAAGACTAATTTAACTGCAGATCTAGTCTTTTTTTTTCTTTTAGGCTTTAAACATTTAACACTGGAGATGCCTCTGTCAAAACCTGCTTTGCTCTTTGACACGCCTCCTGACGCAATCAATGTGAATCAGCTAATCTGCAGAGAAAAGCAGCTTTACGCTGGTCTTGTGAGGTAATGTTTGCGCCACTAAAAAACAGGATGGAATGAATTGTTATCACCAATATTTCTTCAGTAAGTTACCTAATGGGAAGATTATTAAAAGAACATGGCTAATGTACTCATGTACTCCCCCCAAAAAGACAGTTTGGGTGTTAATGACTAGAAAACTGTATCAGAACAGTCCTGAACATATAATGAATATGGGGTCATGGAAAAAACTGGAAACCTTTTAGAAGTTGTCCTTATTTGAAATACTAATCATGAATGGTAATTGTTTATGTTTTGAGAATTAAAATAAATAAATGCTAATTGCAACATAATCCAGTTAGTTATGTTGTTTCTATTCCAGATGGTGGTGGGTGCAAGATCTCTTCTTTGTCTAGGGCGCCATGCAGCTCAGGGCCGGCCCTGTGTATTCCAAATGTAACCCTTTTTTTTTTTTTTTTTTTTTTTTTGAGAGGATTGCATATGAAAAGAAGAAACAAATGGAATACAATTAATTAAACTGACTGTTTATTTGCCATTTTCTGAAAGCATTGAAGGCTTAGGAATTTGATATAAAACAACACGTTTTGATAAACCATGAAGTTGCAAAACTGTTTTATTGAGATAGATAGGAGACAAGTAAATATGATCACTGGTGGATAAAACTATAAACATCAAATAAATTGAAAAATCTTCAAGATACAATCATCTGTGACAGCCTTTATAGCACTAGAGCTTCAGTGTAACCTGGCTTCCTTGCTGTTGGCAGTAACTTGAAAAATCAATGTGCTGGTTGGTACACCTAACTGGTAATTACAGCACAGCCTGCTCAAACAGCTGATCCACAGCTGCCCCTGAAAATGAGGAATCGTGTAGCTGTGAATTCTACTTGTAACTGGGTGTGCGAAGCTCACCAGGAGTTAACTGGTTAAATTCTCTTAAGGCCATTGTGTGAGCAAAATTAGAGATTGGCAAATACTTTAATCTGAATTATAAAGACAGACATACAAACCTGCATGACATTTTCAGTGTTTGTTTTTGTCAAATAAATGACAGATTTCCAAATTTTGCTTTGTCGTTGACAGAGATGTTCTCTGACAAAATCAGTCTAAAATTTGTTTTATGGTTTAATTTCAATAGTCCACATTACCAAAGAGAATTGTATCATTAGAAAGTATCTAAGAGCTAACACTTCTACAATTTTCTTAATCCAAGAAAAGTCCTTATTTTCACTTATTGTTTATACTGTGTATGGGCAGTGTGTGAGTAAATGTGAAGCATTCTCAACTAGTCATAATGCTAATCTTTTCACATCTGCAAGCTTAAATGCCATAAAGCTGATTTTCATTTCCAATTCATTCTATTCATCTATTAGTTCTTTGTGCCAAAGCATTAAAAGCAGTAGCATTATTTTTAAACTTGTGTTACTTTTAGGTCACCTTTTCCTTCTGTCCAGGATCGCCTCAAACTCTATATATAGCCTTCTATTTAGAATATAGGCACAAGCCATAACTGTCTCTAGACTTTAAAAAAGAACCACTCTGAGGCTA
This sequence comes from Adrianichthys oophorus, assembly GCA_036245035.1. NCBI lineage: Eukaryota > Metazoa > Chordata > Actinopteri > Beloniformes > Adrianichthyidae > Adrianichthys > Adrianichthys oophorus. The sequence continues at coordinate 30,583,421 of BSAI01000030.1, read as the reverse complement.
ACCTCGAGCTCACACTGCAGCTCCAGTTCTGGGGCAGCTGCGGAGAGGTCAAACTACGGCAGATGACTTGCAACCTCATTTTTTTTTAGACTCGTTTTCTTACAAAGGGTAAGCACGGAACTCGTATTAACACTTTTGTCTTATATAGGTTTAAATGTACATACACACAGATTTTGGTTTTAGGTTGTTTCATTTTCCCCAACTTCACAAAAGTGCTCCAGCTTGCTCCAGGGTCCGGCAAAAATTTGAAGCCAACAAAAAAAAAAAAACTGGGCGCTGGAGAGGCTTGACTGGACTGGATGCAGTGTGAGTGCCTCTCGCACTTTTCAAGTTATGTAAAGACTCTGGCGTCCGGACTGGAGCTGGACCACATGCAGTTTTGTGTCGCTTGACCTTTTTCACATGGTTACAGCATAAAAGCTTAGAAGTTTTGGTGTCTGATAGCATCAAGACTTTTACAAAATTACATAATTATTTTTCTCTGTGATCTATTTACCATATGACAACCTTGAGTTTTGAAAGCCATCTCTCAAAATGCATTGTTATCATAAATGAATTCTAGCTGACTGTTGCTAATATCTGTAATCCTCATAATACATTTTTGTTTTTTTGAGCCATAGGTCACATGGCAAATGTTACTTGGAAGAAATCACAGCTTAACAGCACATAAGAAGGCTGGACTGGCCAGACAGAACATCTGAGTAATGTTTGCTATGGCTGGTCAAATTTTAGTCATTGCTTTATAATCATTCTAAATGATGTATACTCAGTGAATTTGTTTTTTATAGGCTTAACTCTGAAGCTCTGAACAGTTTGAATTAAATCATGTTCAACAATTGAAAAGATATTGAACAAATAATTGGCTATGCTCAAAATGTATTTTTCATTTTTATTCCTTGATCTTTTTGACTATTTTAATACATGTATTTCTATAAAATAAAAAAAGTATTATAATGTAGTAAATTTGTATTTGTCAACACTTATTTCAGATGAACAACTCGGAAGGAAGACATCCCAGGAGGAAAACTCTTATTTAAGTCAATACTTAAAAGACCCACTACAACTTTTTTTTTATTTTTTTTTTTATCTATAGTAAAATCCTTCCCAGAGATCTTTTGATTATGATTATGCTGTTTTTAGACAAATTAAAAAAGCCTGGGTCGTTATAGACACATTCTCTGCAGAGCGACAGGAGTTCATCAGAAATCCGCCTCGGAGTTGCGGGTGAACTTACACTCTCTGCTGCTAGCTTACAGCCCTTCACAACCCCTTTTTAAGAGTCAATGTATTGTGAGGGAAGGTCTGCTATGTTCTTTTTTCACCGATTAGATTCGTTTTACCAAACTAACTACACAGAATTTGGAAATCATATGACCATCCCTGGACACTTTTTCAGTTTTATTTTACATGATTATATCTGAATAATTATGAGGGTCAGAGAAGGTTCTGCCTCAGCTGCCACCCCTTGGTGCTGCTCACTGCTGTTCAGTAAAACTAAGGAACAAAGATTAACCGGGTAAATCCAGGTGACTGATGCTGGGATGGCTCTATCACTCATACTCTCTAATCAGATATACAAGGCATGTGGTTCCATATAAAATGAGTTTTCTATAGGAAAAAGATAGTGAAATGTAATTTGAATGTGAGTTGACAGACTTGAGATAAGAGCCGCCATCTTCACTGGAGTCTGCATTGTTTTACTGCTTTTGGCATTTTTAGGGGATGAAATAAAGTGGGAAGAATGATTTTAGGGATGCTGATCTAATATCTGTCCTTTAAAGTTATGTAATGTGTTGATTTAAGTTGCTGATAATCTTTATTTCTTAATTAAACTCATTAGATAAGGATTACTTCTTGCTTTGCCGCCAGTTTCTCATAGTTTGAGCGAGTACCTTTTTTTTTCATAAAAATTTTGTTTAAAAAAAAAAAAAACACTGTTAAATTTGTAACCAGATCAGAGTTGTACACTTCATCTGCCCCAGTTTTTCCAAAGACTTCAAACTCTCATTATTCATGACATTAATTTGTGTTTTTTGTGTAGTTGTGTTTAAATTTCTTGTTAGTAAAGGGAATATTCCTGTGCATTTCACAATGTATTTTACAGTTGATTCACAGTTACAGTCTCATTTAACTCCTAACTCTTCAGCTTTTCATCTTCCTAAATATCTCACTTGTTAAGTGCAGTTTTCCACAAGATTCAGAAAAAACAGTGGAATGAATTTCCTAATGTAGGAAAAGCTGCATCTCTATAAAGTGTGACTAAAATGACCAAAAAACAAACAAACATGTAATCTCTGCGTTGTAAAGTGTAATCTATTTTGTTCATTTAAAGTTGTATGAATTATTTTGATCAACTTTGAGATGATCTTCTGATTAGCTATCAATGTATTATTTTCTGTATTTTTTTTTTAAGATTGTGAGTTCTTCATGATTTTTGTGTATGTTTTTTTAGATGGGGGTTTTAAATAGGCCCTGAGGCTTTTTTTTTTGCCTCTCCCTCAACTGTATTTAATTTTCTATTCTTTGTTTTGTTTTTCCTTTAGTTCTGCAAAATAATAAAAATCAAATAAAAAACCAAATCAATTACACTTACTGATGACAAAATGTGTTTGGACAATGTATACCAAACTGCAATACCAACAACTCACTCAAATGTTCTAATATAAAGTTAAAAATCCCAGTAGCATCAATTATCTTTGATTGGATTGTACTCTCAGTTCAATTTAAAAACAGAAATGAGTATGTCTAGAATTTTATGCAGATGAAGCATACTTATAAGTTTGGACACTATCAATACGTCAGTGTTCATCATAAAATGGTGTTGCTGTTAGTTGTCCAATTATCAACTTTGCCTGTTTTTTTTATTTTTTGTTCTGGCATAAAAGAAATATGTGTACACAGACATCTACCTATAAATGACTATACAAATTTAAGTACACATGAAAAGTCGATCTATGAAATGCGTCTGCTTTGGGGAACCAAGGATCATTGATATTCCATGTTGCTTCTTGCCAAATTCAGGAAATAAGCAGCAGCCTACAGGACACAGCCAGTTCTTTGTACTCACTCTGCCTCAGAGAAAGCTAAAACTCAAGCCACCAAGTTATTTTGGATGAGTAACTATGTTCAATATTTATTGTTTCTGACTGAATTTGATCAGATTATCAATTCAACCCGAAAAAAAATGATTCAGTCAGCATAAAAGATTCAATTTCTGAGTTGGCGTCATGGGAGTATCAAAAATGTTCATTCATGAAGCATCCTGGGAAAAAAATACAGGGACCCGCTGCAGAAAACTTGTACAGTGAATGTACAGTTCACAGCAGACCCCCATCAGCTGAATATATTCCTCTGCTCCTGAAGGCGACACTTCTCACTCCAGACCCCTACAGAGTTAACACTGCTGATCAGCAGGACACACACACTTATCTCTCTCCCATTTTGTGCCCACCCACACCTCAGCCTCTCTTCCTCTGAGCTGCTCTTTCTTCCATCTCATCTCTTTTGCCGATAATGGGGAGGAGGAGATGATGTTAATGGCTAAGAAAAGGTCAAGGACAGCCACCGACGTCACGCCGAGACTGCAAGACAGCTGCTAACAGCGGCCAGGCACCTGCAGGCTTTTTGTTACGCACAGGTATACAAAGACAGTTTGTCAGATACATGAAAAACTGGTCACCTTGAATACAATTAAAGCTTGTGTGTTACAAAGAAACTGCATGCATATGTTAATATTCCCTGATTCAATAATCAGAATTATTAATGTTAATTTAAAGTTGTACTTATTATAATGTCTGTTATTTCTGCAGTGTAAATACGCTTTTATCCCTCACTGCCTTACTAGTTGTTTAATATTAGAAAAGAGGACAGAAGCACACATATTAATTATACATAACTGCTAATATCTAAACAAACAAAAAGAAAAACTTTCCCAACAAAAAAATGACATGAGTTTGATAGGAAATAGATAACTTGTTTGGTGTTACTTTATTTTCCTTTCAACTTCTCCTTTCTCCATGTATGCAAAAAGTGATATATGTACACCTCCATCTCCCCTCCTTCTATGAAATTATATTTTTGAGGCTCCTGCTGACAGAAGACCCAGCTTTCCAGTACCCCCCCATTGCTTGTGTCTCATCTTTGCAGCTTCCCTCTGCTCTCATTCTGCCTGTCAGCATAATCCCCGTGCTCGTGCAAGCTCATGCACAGGCCCTACCTTATACAGACACACACACACACTCAGTAAAGAATAAGTTAGAACAAAAAAAAAGAAGAATAGAGCAAACGAGAGACAGCTTTGAGTCTTAGCTGACACAATGTCTTCTAGCTACTGTAAGAGAAATGATTTTTTAATATATATATATATATATAATCTGAGTCACAATGAGGAAGTGAATGTTACCATTCATGCACTGCTGACAGGACAGGTAATGACTTGTCCAGGTATTTTTTCCCTCTCCCCTGTCCACTGGACACTGACTTTAAAAAGTCTGAAAACATGTCAACAATCAAACTGACTGAACAATGTTATGAAAGTTGACTTTTGTGACAACCAGAAAGAGTATCAAATTAAATAAGTCAAATATTTCTGTGGGTGTCATTGGAAAATGTAGGGTTCTATACCATATTTTTTATGTTTTTCCTTAAATGATATTTAATTGCTTTCTTTTTCAAATGGTTTTGGGAACAGAGAAAAAAAAATACACTTTGAGGTTTGCTTCTGAAGTTAGAGTGCAGAATGACTGGTGTAATTTAAATTTAAATGACCTTTAAATGACAGGAACAAAAACTTGTAAAAGCTGACTTAAGCGTGGCCTTCGAAACACAAAAACCTTTCTTAAACCTGTTAAAAAATTGATTAAAAAAATGTGATGGGAAGGTGAACCAACTAAGAATCAGTATAATGACAGACACCAGGATTTAAAGCGTAAATGTCTGTTTGGTGTTTGTGTCCAAGATTTTTCCAGCAAGCACATTTATCCTCCTCCTCTCCCAATTAGTTTTTTTTAAAAATCCCAATTAAATGTATATTTTCTTTTAACTGTCTGATGATATCCTTCTTTCATGCTGTGACCCAAATTACTGCAAATTTTTTTTGTAGCCCTTACTTATGAGTCATCTAAATGTTTTGATTAAACTGGATTTTGGGAGACAATGTATTTTTTGCTTGAATCTCTGCTTGTGTACACACCTTTATAAAAAGTCAGTAAATTATTAAATATTGTGTTTTTTTTTTTTTTTTACCCAGACCTATTTTCCCTTAAAACTAAAGTTATGTGGGTTATACCGCAGATCAATTGGACAACAGAACATTTCTGATATTTTTCTGTTTCACCGATGTAACCATGGGTTCTTATAAGTTAAACTAGGTTAGCCAAATAAACAATCTGCAAGGGCTTTCATCATCACTTTAACACAGGAAGTGTGTTTATGCAAGTAACATGCTGCAGGTTTTAGGTATGTCATTTAAGGAGCTATATGTTGCTTTAAGATTACATTAAACTTTTTTTTTTTTTTTTTTATTGAAGGGAGTCATTCTAAACAAGCCAAAGACAAACTGAACTTTACAGTCTCCATTGCATCGTGACCTTCGATGCTGCTTGATTCCATGATCACGTTGGTTAACACATCAGAGAAGATGTGCCTCTCTGTTCACAGCTTCAGAGGGTGTTGTGTGGTTTTCTTGGTGATCAAGAGATTTAACAGATCTGTAGGTGCTGCTCTCCAGAGAGTTTGACTCCTCCAACTCCTGAATTGTTGGAGAAATGCAGCATCCCAGTCAGCATTCTCAGCAGATAGCTCCCTGAAGAAGGATTTTCCCTGAATTGTGAAGCTTAGAGGATCATAAAGGCTGTTTATCATTGAAAAAAAAAAAACACCTTCAATCATCAACCTCTAAAGTTCAGATTCTGTACAAGCTTTAAGTGTCATTTTTAGGCATCAATTATTTCTTCCCTTTTGGCTGCATTTTTATGCAACCTAAGTTTAATCAAAACAGAAAGTCAAAAATCTTATGATGTACACAAAAAACTAAGTTAAGCCTATATCCTATTTCAGACATCCAATCTGATTCAAATTTTAACATAATATTGTACTGTCCTTTGATTTTTTTGAGCAAATAATTAACTATGAACTCTAATTAACTAATATAATTGATCCATTTTAAATCTAAGCTAATGGTTGCTGTGAAAAGACTCATTTTGAGGTATTTTCATTTAAATCTGTGACATTGTAGGGCAGTAAAAGTCAAAATACAACTTACTTTTACAAAACCAAGTGTTTTTTTTTTCCAATTTCAAACATTTAAAAAAAAAAGAAACAGCAAAAAAAAAACAAAAAACAAAGTTAGGTCCAGAGTGCTCTAATTTAACACATCAAAAACTGTAGAAACACTTTTCAGAGCAACCCAAAATTGACCATTAACCTCTGTTGACATACCTTTTGCCACAGTTTATTACAACAGCAAGACAGAAACGACTAGTGAGTTTATACTTTCCATTGACCTGTTTGGTGAATTTGATCATTTTGAAGACTGGGAAGTAGCAGAGAAAGAGAAGAGAATCTATGAAGGAGGAGAAGATGCACTGAAGAGGCAATACACAATAAATTAAACAAATTAGACTTTGGACCTTGTTTCTTTAAAACAAACTTTTGCTTCATCATCTGGATATAAACTAGCAGTAAGAGGTGAACTTACCCTCTGAAATCGTGTGTTGTTTGACTTATGACGTTTAGGATATATGCCATTGATGCAGACCATCGTCAGTGCAGGCTCAGTATCCATTAACTCGTCACACCTCATGTACCTTTAGTCCAATTTAAACCTAAAAAAATAATCTGACTAACATATTCATAACTGATTTGATATTTATCTAATTCATAAGTCGCCAACGTATAAGCAGGATAATTCCAGATGAGGTATTTTATCAGAAATGAATTAACTTTGTGGTTTTTGACATGATGAATGGAGATTTACAAGTTCTTTTGGTCTGGGGCGTATCATATTTAACAGTAACATTTAGCATTGCTCTTCAAAATCTTTCGTCTAGGAGCTGATAAAGAAGTAATTTACTAAAAGCTTTTTTTAATCAAGATTTTAACACAGTATATGTGAAAAAATGTGCAATACACCTTTTCAGTGGGTATTTCAGAGGAAAAAAAAAAAAGAACAATTTTTGTCATTTTATACAGTGTGGATCGAAAGTTTGAGCGCTAAAAGCGGTAAAATGTTACATTATTGTGCAAAAAGAACCCAAGGAAAGATTGAAAAATCTCTTAAAGGCATCCGTTCACAGATGACACATTCTTTTAAAATAAAAAAAATAAAAACAATGAGGCTTTATTTCCATCATTTACTCTTTCAAAATAATAGAGCACAAAATAATGGTGTGTGCAAAAGTTTGGGCATTTTGCGCGACATAGACTGCGAATGCACACCATCAGGATCTACAGTACTGACATTGGGATGTCATTCGGGCTTGAGAAACTAGTAAAACAAGTCCTGAAAAGCCAGCTCAATGGCAAGAACAAGACCTGGCCAATAAACAGTTACACACTGCCAGTCAGCAGATGTCCTGCAGGGATAATAAGACGGCCAACGGAAGAGATACAGATCCTGGATGTTAAGACACAAAAGCTCCTCACCATACATGGAGGGTTCCATCCCAAATCCAGCACGCTAAGGCCGTATGCTAGCCGCGAGAAAGGAAGCCGAGGACAAGTGAGCGTGGAAGCCAGTATCCAGGATGAAACATCCGATAGGCATGACATACATACATCAAGCTCAAGACCCCAACTGACAGTGTGCTCAGTGAATGTCTCAGACAATGGACAGCAGAGGATGCAGTGCTGGAGGACAGATCGTCATGGGAAGAAAAGCCCCTGTGTGGAATGTACCACTGAACCACAACTGAAGTGGCTGATATTAAGAGGTTCAACCAATGTCTTGAAAGGACTGATCTACATAACAGCACAGAAGCGCTCATCCTGGCAGCACAGGAACAAGCACCAGAGCGATAAAGGCTCAGATCTACAACACCACACAGGACCCAAGATGTAGGCTGGACTAAGAGACGCCTGAAACAATCCAGCACAAAACTGCAGGGTGTAAGATGCTGACCGGGAAAGCATACAAGGAGCGCCACAACCAAGTAGCTGGGATAGTATACAGGAACATGTGTGCAGAATATGGACTGGAAACCCCAAAGTCAAAATGAGAAACACCTCTGAAAGTGGTAGAGAATGAGAGAGCAAAGATGCTGTGGGACTTCCAGATACAGACAGACAGGATGGTAATGGTGAACCAACCAGACATTGTAATGGTGGATAAAGAACAGAGGAAAGCTGTTGTGGTGGATGTGGCTGTACCAAGTGATGGTAGCAAAAGAAACTGGAGAAATACCAGGGACTCAGAGAGGAACTGGATACAGCTTAGAAGGTGACAGTGGGGCCCGTGGTAGTTGGAGCAATTGGGGCTGTAACCCCCAAACTGGAGGAGTGGCTACAGCAGATCCCTGGAAAGACCTCAGACAGAGACTCTCAAGCTCCCAGGCCTCTGGTACAGGACCCGAGATTGGGGTGAGGTACCACCAGAGGGTGAGAGGGGCGTTTTGTATACATTTTTGTAACTAATGGATGTACACCAACTATCTAGACATCTTGAAATAAAGGTGACTTAAAATGTTCTACCCTGTGATGGTCAAATGCTGGGGACAGCACCTCTCACAATCTTTTACATTTTGCCATCTATCCATCTGTTTAACTACAACAAACACAGAGTTCCACAAAACCTACAAACCACTGCCCTGACGTGCTACTGAAGAAGCCAAGTATCAGACCACCAACCTCACAGGGGGCAGATAACTAACTGCTCTACAAGTGCTGTTTAAGCAGCAGGTTGACAAAGAGGCAAGGTCAGAGTTCTGAAATAACAGCACAATCTAAACGAAGTCCACTATATTTTCTTAAACAAAGTAATATGCAGAACCAAAACTGTATCTTGGAATTCAAATAACAGTGACCTCAAAGGAAGAAGGTTGATCAGGTTGGATCTTAGGAAGCCAAAGATAGGATAGAAAACAGGGTGTGAAGACAGAAAACCACATTTTATCCAAACTGTTGAGTTACAATGTGTACACAGAAAAAACATTTTCCAAGCACACAAATGTCTTTTTATCTCATATTTAAGAATATTTAAATAATCTTTATTAAGATAAAAATAAAAAGCAACACAATTTACAAATATGTATTCACTATTTTATTTTTGAGTTTCAATTAAAAAAAAAAAAAACCTTTTGTGAAAATACAAAATGCAATGTACAAACAATAACTAGATAAAGTGAGGGGGACCTCAGAGAAGACTTTTGATATATTTTTTTTCTCTTTATGTCTAATGATTTTTTTTATTTTCTGCATTGTGTACCTTCTACCGCGTCCCCGCTTTACCCTCTCCTTTTTCTCTTATCCATATTGTCTTAATTCCTTTCTCTAGAAACTTTCCTCTTTTCCGTTCGATCTAGAACTTAAAAGACAAAAACAAATCTTAAGATAATTACTGGAGGGGAGGTGGGGTGTCTCTTACAGTGTGAGGAATATTTATTGGAAGGCAGACGAGTTATTGTTTAGAGACTAAACTGGTTCAAAAAACTTTGTCTCTTATTCTCAGACCAAAACCACATTTGCAATCCTTAATTTTCAAGATTAATCATTTGAACAAATTTCCTCCACTTTGCATGCACAAAAGGACATCAAGTAATCATTCATTTAATTGTTTGATGGTGTATACTGATGATGGCTTAAATGGAGTGATTAAATTAGTTTAATATGAATACACTAGGCCCGTGAGGGCTCTATAGTTTGTCTGAAGTTTAAGTTCTATTTTTAAGTTCTATTTTATACAGACTAAGTGTAAAGCAGCTGCAATTTAAGAAACGCATTTTTCCATGACAGTCTATGGTTTTTGGTGCAGAACTTTGCACTCATTGGTTTGAGATTTTTTTTGTGCTTCTATGAACATTAAATAGAATTGCAACAGTTAAATCTGGATAGGAAACATGTGGAATGTCTACATGGACAGTCTTAAAAACATCTACCTCTTACAGAAAAAAAATACAGTTCTTGAGATTGCTTTGTGCGTCAGTGAATCCAGCTGCTTTTGTTTTTATTTTGTTTTGTTTTTTTCTTTGTTTTTAGATTTAATCTAGATACAGTTTGGAGGATTCCACGAAAAAGTTAAAACGTTTGACAAAAAAACTTTTGACTTTGATAAAGTTACTGACAATGTTAAGAAAGTATGTCACAGTGGAGATTTACATGGAGGCCTCATCAAATGCTGAAAGTCGAATTTGAATCGCACCGAAATAAATGCAGCAAAGTGAATAAAAAAAAGAGTAGAAGAGAGGATTTGTTTGTTCGTGAACCAGAGAAGTGCAGCACACAGGCAGTCTGTGGGATGAATGAAGCTAGAGACTAGCAAATGAGGGTAGAATTGGGAGGCCAAGCTTATAGTTGCTTTAGAATATTGCATGTGCAAACGTAGGGCCAGATGTGCTTTGGTCTGAACTAGAACACATTGTATATTTCATTGAGCTCTCAGTTCACTGGGAGAGCTCTGATGTCCTATAAAAAAATGCAGTGTAGACTGCAGAAGAAGAGCCTGGGTAAAGAACAAGTATCCACCTTGTTGAGATTGACTATCATGGAGCTGTCTAGGTTTATATTTGAGACAAATTGTGCATTTTGTGGTACTAGCACAAAATCTGCCATGGATGTATCTTTGCCCCACAAAAAAAAAAATCAAAATGCCAGGCACTTTTAAAAATGGTGGCCATACACTCCATTAGGTCCATTTGTCTCAACAATGTGGGTTGTTAATGCACAAGAATGAGCTTTTTTAACTGAACAGGTACATACAGTACACTATTGTGTGTAATAAAGATTTTAAAATCTTGGATTTAATGGCAAACCTGTTTTTCTGAAAGAAGAGATCCTAAGGTACATCCATGTCAAATAAATTTGATACTTGTACCACAAGATACACTATTTTAATATTATTTGCAATACTGGTGAGAGCTCAAACTGCAGACAAGTCCAGTAAATCAGAGCCAGGTGTTCCTGAAGGTCATCAAAAGGAAGTGGTCTGAACGACATGGACAGGCCCATTCAAGGTAGTGGAACGCACCTCACTTGCATTGCGCCTGAATTGGAAAGGCGACGCCTGGTATCATTGGAGACATGGACGTCCACCTCCAGGAGGCACCAGCTGCTGCCCTTGACCAAAAGGGGGAGACATCAGTGCCAACTGCCCACAACTCCCTTACAACTCCTGATGAGGCCACTGACAGCAGGCCCCAGACAAACCAGCAAAATTATAACCAGCTCCACCAGGGCTTTGTGGAAAAAAGAAAGGAGGTTGTATGGGTCCAAAACAAAAAAAAGTGACTTGGCTTAGTCCATTAGTTGTAAAGCTTTGTAAAATATGTCAGTTTATCAATCTGTAGCTCATCTTTTTGATAATGGCGAAATGACATGTGGCTTAACTGAGTTGTTGGGGAAAGGAGGGATGTCTGTCTGGTTTCTGTATTCAAAGGAAATAAGCTGGGTTCATTCATTCGTCTTCTAAACCAGGCTTTTTCCTTTTCTGGGTCATGGGGGTGCCAGAGCCTAACCCAGCCACTTGTGGGCAAAGGCAGGGTAACCCCTGGACAGGTCGTCAATTTGTCGCAGGGCGCAAAGCTAGGTTGCTTTTGCTAAAATATATCTTAGCTGGTTGCTATATCTTCCATTTACTCATTTTCTATTCTATTTCTACATCTACTTTTTTGGTTGGGCAGAATTTAGTGTTTATAGAGCAAGGGGATGAGAGTGCAGTCAGGGGTGTTTCTGGGAAGCTGGGACACACTGTTGAGCTTTTTGTTTTGTGGACTAACTCAAAACACTTGTTGTTAAGAGGGTGCCCACCTACAGACCCCAGTAATTGTCTTTGCATCCTCACACCCACGATTATTGTGCATTATTTTAGAGTGTGGAGCATAAGTGTTAGAGAGGATGTTAAAGTGTGCTGCCTATTGCAAGGCCCCACTGGTAAATGACAGCCTAGCCTGTTGTCTACCTTTAAGACCAACCATTGAGTCAGGTCTTATATTCAAGTGGCTGCTAGGCTTCTAATGAAATACATTTCATTTGTTGTTTTTAATTTTTATTTAGTTATTTGTTATTTTCACATTGTTGGCTCCAGTTTTCCAATGACTTAAGTTGTAGATGCAGCTAAATCAGTTGTGAAACCCACTCCTTTAAGTCGAGTTTGCTTTTACTCTTTGTGGCACAAGAAGAAAGTATAGATGTGAAATGGAGGAGTTTACAAAAATATGTGACTGCACATATTGCAATGACTGCTGCCGTGCGTGCCGTCACTCCAAGTTCAGGATTGTGCTGCTGTTTTTTTTTTACTGCACTGCAGAGGCGTTCGTTGCCTCTTGCTCACAACTTTAGACTGGTTTCCCAGGCAACCAGGGTGTCTGCACATGGAGAGCAACCATCTTTCCCAGCTGAGAGCTTTTGTTAGTACAGTCACGATTACTTGGAAAGGGGAGGGAGGGAGGGAGCCGGTATGAGATGTAACTCTTACCCATTTATCACATATATCTCAGTGGGACGAAAAATGCCATTTGCCCAACAAAGTAGCCAAATCCTCAAAATTTATTTCAGTTCAGTGTCTTACTTTCTGGCTGTGACACACATTTACTCAAAGAAATACATTAATAAGACATTTGGGCTTCTTAGAAATGTGACTTAAGCAGTTAACGTGCAAAAAACTAACAAACAAGTACATTAGTTGTTATCTCTTTTGGTCATATTATTTTGTAACTTCCCTAGTGTGTATTAATGTATCCTAAAGTGTCAAGAGTGAGGGGTACTTTGAGGGTAACAGATATGATTTGTTTAATGATAAAGAGGAACTATTGTTTTTAGAAGATAAAATCAAACTATTGCTGGTCACAGCTGTGGCATATTTTGGGTTCTTTCAAATACCATAACTTCAAGGCATCTATCAAAAGTGTTAAAAAGGGGAGCTTGGGAAAATGGGTACTTAATTATTTATATTTTCATTTGAAATGGGTTGAAAATACGGTAATCTGCGAGTTAAAGGGAAAAAAATGTTTACCATAAAACAAAGTTTAAGTGCTAAGTACAAATGTACTTTTTAAGTAGGTTAGACTTTTAGAAACTTTGTGGCCAGAAAAACATAAATCCATTATAAGCTATACAATTAAATGCAAATTTTGTTTTCAAATGTAGGTCAGGCACTAATAAATAGCCTATTTACATTCTAGAGTTTCTTTTTTAGTAAGTATCAGAACATGAATTAAAAAATATATATATATATATAAGATATGATTATCTGATTACATGAATTAATGTGACGTGTTTTATTTGTGCTTGATTTTAACAAAGTACTTCTTTGAAATGTTTGTAATGCAAGCTTTCCTCCTGGCACATGTGGTGTTTGAAAATGCAAATCATTATCTTCTAAATAACTTTTTTCTATGAAATTCAACTGATATTAAGTTCTGACATGCATCCTCCAAATACAACTCATGGCATAACTGTATAAAAAATAAAGCACAGTGGGACAACTGTAGCTTTCTGACTTTTAGGGGGCATTCCACTTATGTAATAATACATGAAAAAAAAAAAATAGCAGACAATATTATTTTTTCTTATTAACTATTTACACCAAAATGAATTTTTTAAAAACATTTTATGCATAAATCTAAAGAGGAAAAAAGTTGTGAAAATTGCCCTTTGCTGAGTTAGTTAAAGTGAACACACAACCTGGTACATGGGACAACTGCATGTGTAAGCAGATTTCTGCGGAAGCCTTAAAGATAAGGCTTCAGGAGGCAATGGATAGAAAAGAACTTGAAAGAATTTTTCCAGCATGGTTAGTGTTATCCCTTACCTGTTTTATCTTTTTTTTTGTGAGTTGTATATTTGTTCAGCCACTGAAAGTTGTTTTACAGATCTAAATGCGATGACTCATCTAAAGTTAACTTTACCTTCTCAATGTAAATATTGAATTTACATTGCTCTAGCCAGTTTAGTTATCTCTATAATTAATAGTATAGTCCTCGCATTTTATTCACACACACACACACACACACACACACACACACACACACACACACAC
>BSAI01000030.1:30552032-30569223 GCA_036245035.1 Adrianichthys oophorus | reverse complement strand
ACACACACACACACACACACACACACACACACACACACACACACACACGTTTTGGGTGAGGATTATTGAGGATCTTATTTTTTGCATTGTTTAAACAAAAAAATATTCTAAAAATGTTCACACCCTCTTAAATAGTTTTGTTATGTGAAAAAATAGCAGTTTTATTTCAGCTCAACCTGCAGCACTCCTTGATAAGCTAAATTGTTTTACCTGATCCCTACTACCTGAGCTCATATTGGCAAATGTTCAAATTATGGCACAGAAACAGAGGCTAATGGGCATCATGATCAGACAGATGTAGAAATAGATAATGATTATCCCTCTGGCGTAATCTTTATTAGTGTCCCCACATTCACTTTTCCTTGATCTTCTCAGCTGCAAAGAAAAGGGCATTTTGAGTTGTGGACTGTGTAGAGTCAGACACAAATGAAAGTTGTGGGCAGAATATTTAAGCACCTTTTAGCAACTGTCAAATTTTATGTCAAACATTACTGCATATGATCTTCACATTATGTTTGATATTTACATTTACATGAACTCTACAAGCATAAAAATGCATCAATTTTGATCCAGATTAATTTTAAGAGACTGGGAAGTCATCAAAACACATTTTTCTAACCCAGTTTAAAGAGAAAAAGTCACATATAGATCAAAAACACAAAGAGTTAGTGTTTAACATATAGATTTTTTTAATGAGCCAATAAAAAAGCAAAAAAAATAAAGAACATTTTAAAATTCCAGATGTAATACTTTTTGATTTCTTTATGGCTTTAAGTTGTGATATTCTAGCAAACATGTCAAAAGTATCAGTCTGTGTATCATCAAGTTAAATGACAAACAAGTTTCATTCTTGAAAGGAAAATATTTGTATAAAATGATTGGCTTGTTTTACAGTCATTAATAAAGAAAGTGAAAAAAATAAATCCAACGCCTCTGTTCCTGCAGGGGAAGTTGTTCCACTTGTAAAATGGAAGCAGGAACAAAAACGACAAAGCACACCACTTAAAGCAACAAAAAACTTTCACTCAACTGATTACTCTACTCTGGGTTTGCTGTGGAAACAGTTTCTGTGTAAATGAGGATGTAATCATACATTTAGACGGTTGTTTGCACTGAAGAAGCAGCCAGATTGCGTTTACATTTTGACATTTACATTTTTACATTTTGCTGCAGTCAGTTTTTAATGTTCTCTGCCACTTAGAACAGTTTAGTTGTTACTAAAAGACAGAAAAGGCTGTTGGGGCATCCGTATCTTAGCCTGGTCTGCTGCTTCTGTGTGGCTCTATTCCTGCCCTCTATAATCAATCTCTCCCTGGGCAATACACTTAACCACACATTTCAGTGTGACAACCATTAAGAATTTGAATACAGCTCAATGAATAAAATATAAATCTATGTTGCAAGCTGAAATCAAATGCTTGCATTAATGACCTCACCCTCACAAACAAATGGAAAACATTCTCTTTCAGGATTTTTTGGTACACAACACAAATAACTGATCCATTTAACACAGTAAGTCTTCACAGACCATCACAGTACCACCACTATGTGCAACTTTTAATATGATCTTTTTTTTTTATTTAGCAGTTTTCTGCCAGCACACATCTGCCTTCTTCCTTGTCAGGTGACCAAGTACTTTCAGGGTGTATTCAGACTTGAAAAGTCTGTTGGTCTATTGGCTTAGATCTTGATTGAGTCCTGAACCTTGTGCTTGGTCAGTATTCAGACTGCCTTTCAACCAGACATTTCTACATTGTACCAAAGCTTGCTGTTAACAAAAGCACATGACTTTTCTAGATCTTTTCAGTCATTGGCCACAAATTCCGATGGTGGGGCAAAGCCACGAGAGAAAGAATAATGAAAGTCGCTTTGCAATCCTTGTCAGGATAGATCACTTTTTCAAACTTTATTTTTTGCTGACCAATTTTGAACGTCTGTACAAAACGTTTTACTTGCTACTTTGGTACGGCGGAGGCATGCTGCAAGGAGGTTACTGAGGAAGCGGCGGTTAAGAAGGTACACTGATAAATAAGTGTTTATGACATATAGATTGTCAAGAAAACAGCGCTAGAAGTAATGTGCATCACGTTCAAAGTTTTTTTTAATGGGACTGCATTCATTCGACCAAATTTCAATGAGTTGTTCTGTCTCATCTTTGCTCCATGTTTGTCCGCAGCTTTTCCTACTTTGTTTACGTCCTGTGAAGACCAGCTACAGTGGCTGTTTGGTCCTTCATGTAGTCATAATAAATACTCACCCTAACCAAGGTAAGTCAGCTCCTCCTTGTTGTGGAGTCTTTTGGGATCTCTTGAAAAAGTTTTCACTGCACTCTTGGGATACCTTGAATCAGCCAGCCACTTCTGAGAAGATTTACTTCTTTTCCATGTTAATGGCTCTATTGTTTCACTGAAGTTCTAAAGCTTCAGAAAAATCATTATACTCTTTTTAAACAGATTTTCTTAATAGTTTGTTTTTCATTTGTTCCTGAATTGCTATTAGTCAAGCTTGAGGAGTCTTTTGATCTTTGTCACTTTGTCAGGCAGGTCATTTTTAAAGTGATTTGATAGAGAACAGGTGTGGCGGTAATCAGGCCAGGGCGTGGCTAAAAAGACGTCTCAGCTTTTCAAATGTGATGAGCAATCTTTTTTTTAGTTTTCATTCACATTACTTTTTACACACATTTTTATTTAGCTATGATTTTTTTCCCCCTTGATTAAAAAAAATTGTTAAATGCCACATGTTGTGTTTACTTGTGTCCTTGTATGTACCACCCACCCAGGAAAGACATTACAGCCCAGCCAACACACTATCCTGAAACTCT
Source organism: Adrianichthys oophorus (assembly GCA_036245035.1). Taxonomy (NCBI): domain Eukaryota; kingdom Metazoa; phylum Chordata; class Actinopteri; order Beloniformes; family Adrianichthyidae; genus Adrianichthys; species Adrianichthys oophorus. Next base: position 30,566,402 of record BSAI01000030.1, on the reverse strand, counting down.
TAAGGGAGTTTCCACTTTCAACCGAAAGACATAAACCTTAAAAGGAACCTGACCTGGAAACATTACATCTGTTGGTTATAAACCTTCCTTGAGACTCATTCTGCAGGAAAGTTTAAAAAAAGGAACATCTTTGACATTTTGGCTGACCTCCAACACTTGGAACTGGACCAGCATTTTTTTTTTCCACTGTCACTTTTCATAACTCTTATTAGGTTGTGTGACAAAAATTTCAACTGATATAAAAAAAAATCTACATTTTGTTGGAGGACAGGACTGACTTTAATGTTAGTTAATAAATACTTGGTGTTGCTTTATAGGGATTCAAATGACTGAATGTCAGAGTTGCTTCTGCAGGAATAAAAGTTAGAACAGGGAGGAAGTGGCAGGCACAAGTTACAGTCAGCAAAGCTGAAGCAGCCGGAACAAAGTGTCTTTGTAGGATCTGTAGCAATTGGACTTGCGAGGCTCGGCAGCCACATAAGGCCTCATTCTGACAAAGCTCGAGGACGGGAAAAAGGCAGATGGTGCAGAGGTAGAGGAGGAACGTCAAAGCAGGACAGTAGCCATGCAACAACAAGGGGCCTGGACAAACTGGAAATGGTGCAGTGGCCCGGAAGATCACTTGGACAGAACTATGGAAGTCTCAACCAGCTCGACTAGTTTTTTGATCCAATCGGTGTATTATGTCCTCCCAAGCCCATCTAATGTTTTCGCCTTGGATCTAGCAGAAACGCCAGCATGCCCTCTGGCCCCAGCATTGGGTTCCCTGGAACATATCCTGAGCAGCTGCCCAAAATCACTTGGAGAGGGGAGGTCACGTGGTGCCATAACCAGGTGCTGAAGGCAGTAGCAGACACCATCTGCACAGGAACTCATCACAGCAATCTTCAAGGCTAATCAAGGCACCACATCACCTTCATAAAGGCAGGGGGGAAACCTCCATTACGTCAGGCAGCCCCAACAGGATTGCTATTCACAGCTGGTGACTGGCAGTTGCAGGTTGATCTCTCGGAAGGTAGCGGAAGTTTCCAGAGTACATGATGAAGACATCACTGCGACCGGATGTTGTGTTAAAAGTTGCGCTGCTGGAGATGATGGTGCTTTGGGACCATCAAAAAGAGGAGGCTCACGGGCGGAAGAAGGCCAAATATCTTGACCTGGTGGAAGAATGTAGAGAGGCTGGATAGAGGGCCCGCTGCGAGCCGATGAAAGTAGGCTGCAGAGGGTTCTTAGGACAGTCCATGCATCAAGAATTCAGGCTCCTTGGCATCAAAGGGTTGCTGGAAAGAAGTGCTGCTAGAAACATCAGTGAGGCTATTGAAAAAGCCTGTAGATGTATCTGGATCAAGAGAGGGGAGGAGTGGAGTAGCTTGCTGCTTGGACACAAATCAATCCCCCTTAGGTTGTCCAGATGAGGGTGTCTGAAGATTAAAGACCCAAAACACCCTATGACTCTGGTTTCTTCAGTGACAATGTGTTCAAGCTGCATCAGTTAGGTGTATTCTAACCAAAGACAGCAGCCCAAAAGGTCAGTGTTGTAAAGAGCGTCTGTTTTTAAGAATTGTACAATTAAACAGACATTTTATTCAGTCTGAAGCCAGGAGTAACTGAGCAGCTAGCTGCAGCATGATCTTTGCTTGTCTACCAGCCACTATCTGGCTGTTGCTCCTGTCAGTTCAGTGTTTCCATCTGCAATGCCTCTGGGGGGCTCCCAGTCCCTAGTTGACCTCAATGATGCCCTAGAACTGTTTGGTTTTGAATTGCCTCTGGTCATTTCAGTCCTTTCCCTCTTCTTTACTGTTAGCTTGAGTCCATTATTTTAGATTTAAAGTGGAAGTCTTAAATTAAAGCCCAGTCACGTGCATTTCCCTGCAGTGATGTATTGTGGTTGTAGAGTGTTTGCCCTCAGAATGAGCACAAGCTTTAATGTGAAGAGAAGATAATGTCACAAAGTGCTTCTTCCTTTGGCACATGTGGTTGTACACTGTGATAAATGTTTCAAATTCTTCTTAGAAGGCTAGAAATAAAGTAAATCCATAAGAAAATGAACTTTTTTTTTCAGTTTAACTGTCCATAAAGTCTCAGCATTACAGGAAATGTTAATGAGCGATAGGGTCAGCATTAAACTTTAATGTAGACAGGCCTTTTAAGAACACAGGCTTATCTGGATTAGGTATAGAGTAGAAGGGGCCAGAAGGGCCGGTCGCATTCATTAGTCTGGGAGAAGGTTACATGTCTTGGTTCTGTAAAAAATTGACAATAATACTTAAGATACACACGCAAAGAACTACAAGTTGTCTTTCTCTTATCCATCCATCTAATTCAGGGACAATTCTTCAATTTTTTTGTTGGATTTACTTTCATGTGCCGATGTGGCTTCAAACTTTGTGGTTTGGCACTGACAACAGTATTCTGTTGCTGTTTGTGCTACAATGCTGAGGTGGGAGCTGAATCAAGGGCAATGGTGACCCTTGAAGGAGCAGTGGACAGATTAGATAATGGGACTGTCAAGGAAAAAGCTGCACAAAGGGTACAACTTCTACAGAATCTTGACGTTAACATCAAGTTGGCCACAATTTTACCAAGACGTTTGTGAGAAACAATTGATCGCTAACACAAGGTGGCTGCTTAATGTTTGGACATGAGTCATTACAGAAATATAGTCCAAATGATTCCAATCATTATATGAGAAATTATGCTAACTGTTAATGACATCTCTTTTTTAAAATTTAATTAATTATGAGTACTTTTGTGTTATATTGGGATAAAGTTAGTTTTAATGAGATTCAGTTGATTCTATAGAAAAGAATTTATAAATGTTCTCAGTTTTAGCTGAATTTTAATCAAGTAAATTTACTGCTTTCCGTATTTTTTGCAACTCTTCTCTCCTTTTGTTTTTCCTTTGAATTTCTGAAAGTCAAGCATTTGATTTTTCTGTATTTATTCCAAAAAATTATATATTTATCTTCTGTTGAGAAGCTGGGGGCAGAATCACATTTTTCTTTTTTGATCAGGCAAATACTATCCATTTTCTAAACCCGGTTTTATCTCTTCAGCACTCTTCTATACACTTTTCTTCCCATTCTGAAGCTTGCTCAGTGATAGATCCTACAATCACATCGTCATCTGTAATTTGCACCTTCCATCAATATTGTCTAACAAATATCAATCAACCTTGTTTTAAATGGGAAAAAATCTTAATATTTAACCATTTATTGATAAATGGAGTGGACACATTAACTTTGTGATTCATTTATTTATTTGTTTTATCTGGCAACAGTTGTCTAATGTTTGTTAATGCAGTGTGACCTGTATGAGCTCTTTTTCAGCAAACAAAAAGTCCAAGCGAAGGGTGGGGCTTCATTTAACAGTAGGTATGTAATGATTGATCAGTCAATCCATTTATATTCTTACAATCCATCCAGGTCGATCTGTGTGAAGCAGAATCAAATCAAATCAACCTATGCCATTAAAAAAGTCATTTCAAAATGAGATAAATTGATAATCGATCTTGGAAAAAAATACCATTTGGATTTTACTATAACCTAAACCGACCAAGTACCATCAAAGCAGACAACGCACATGTGTGAGGGCAGCAAAAATGATCAAACAATCATTACAGTCCAATGTGTGAAAATATTCTGAATTTTGCAAAGACATGTGACCATACAATGTGGTATAATATTCTAATAATGTTCAGTTTGCATTAAATTGATGTAGAAAAAAACTACCGTTGCATTTAGCTGCATTTTATGAAACTAAAATATGAATGGATTTGCCATTAATTCTTTGTATATGTTTGTTTGTTCACATATTTTATTTACATTTGATTATCTTGTAGTACAAAGAATATGGAAAACATCACCTGCACTGTTCAGTATTCAATTATTTATCTGAGTCACATTGGTTGAATTTTTGGCTAAAGATATCCTGAATTGATTTTAGGTCAGCGAATCGGATCCATCAAAATGAACCAACATCGACTATGAATCGTATCTGTCACCACAAATTATGATATGAATCAAATCACTGCTAAAATTAATCTTTACAGCCTTAATAAACAGTGAAGCTATTTCAACAAACCCTTCCATGTTGATTTGAGATACGGGGGCAGAGTTATCAAGTTTCTATAGTGTTTAGTCATAGCTTAGTTGTCTTTGTTTAGGCCTTTGGGTAATAATAAAATTATTATTAATAACAATAATAACTATAATAAAGGGCTGCACGGTGGCGCAGTGGTTAGCGCTCCTGCCTCACAGCAAGAAGGTTCCCGGTTCAAGTCCTGGCTGGGGGACCTTTCTGTGTGGAGTTTGCATGTTCTCCCCGTGCATGCGTAGGTTTTCTCCGGGTACTCCGGCTTCCTCCCACCGTCCAAAAACATGCTTCACAGGTTAATTGGTTACTCTAAATTGTCCCTAGGTGTGAGTGTGCATGGGTGTGTGATTGTGGCCCCTGCGACAGACTGGCGACCAGTCCAGGGGTGTACCCTGCCTTCGCCCATGAGTAGCCAGGTTAGGCTCCGGCAACCCCGTGACCCCGAAAGGGATAAAGTGGATTGGAAAATGAATGAATGAACTATAATAAAATCTGTGCTTAAGTTGACTTATTACATTTTGTCTTTATCAGACTAATAAAGCCACTTTTGAATGAATGGAGGACCATTTCAAGGAAAAGGATTTGCAGATTCAAGGATTTAACTTCAAGACAACTTTGTCTGGAAAAATAAGAATTTTCTTTTCTCAACATTACTTTATTTTGTATATACTGTGATTTGTCATTTCCTTTTTAGTATAATTTTAGAGTGTTAATCTTTTTCACAAATGTATGCTTTGAGTTAAATAGATTAAATGACACCTAATTTTCATCAGACGTCCCTACTTGGTCCCTAGCACAGGTCACGCATACATAGTCAAGGTCAAAACTAAATTTGATACATTTTGACATGTCAGATTAACTGTTCCAAAGAAATACTATGTGACTTTTTTTTTTTTTTTTTACCAGAATAAGCTAAAGTGGATTGCAAAATCCTAATTACGGACCACCTTTGGGGGTTAACCGGCAACAAGTACGACATGGACTGTAAAAAATGCCTAAATGTTTACTGTACAGTCAAACTCAATGCGCCTCCAGAAGGTTGCAGCCATTTAAGAGACACCTAATAAATCATGCACGCATCAGCAGAGCACAATGGCAGAGCTGCCTGCACTCCACTCATCAGAGTTGAACTGAATGTCATCCGTGTATGCTATTATAGTACAAGATAATGAGCAGTGCTGGTGATTGACCTGATTTTCTACTCAGTTCAGAGCACTCTGGGCCTAAAGGTTTACTAGACATGAACATGCTTAACATAAAAACATGCTTTTTGTTATTGAACAGAGAATGGTTTTGTGGAAGACTGCATCTCAAAGAAATAGGAATAGAGGTTGCTGAAAAGAAGAAAAAGGAAGAACAGTTAAACCCAAAAGGAAGAGTGGTTATGGTACATGTCCTGGAGCAGGGCTACTCAACTCCAGGCCTTGAGGGCCTCATTCCTGCATGTTTTCCATCATACGATTATCTGGCATGTTCTAATTGGCTGGATACACCTGAACCAGGGAATCAGTCATGAGTAGGGCTTGGATATCTGGAAATCATGCATACACTGTGGCCCCCAAGGCCTGGAGTTGCCTATCCCTGCCCAAAAGGGAAGTACTGCTGCAACAGCCACTCTGGGTATGTTGTTTACAGATGACATGTGTGTGTTTAAATTTTGCGTTGTTACTTTTTTTCATACATTTTATAATATATAAGCAAATCATGGGGACATGGGGACAAGGAAAAAACCCTCATCAATGTGCCACATTAAGAGCAGAACTGCACATTCCGATTGCAAAACAAACAAAATATCAATGAGAAGTGCTGCTCAACACAGTGGAAGAAATGCAGAGTTTGCAACGACAAAATAGACCTACTTAACTGGTGCTTATTTGCAGTGCTCAGGCCCAAATGCCAAAGTTGTTTTCTGCAGAGCTGTGCACATTTAAGGAGGTCTTCTCACCCGCCTTTCTTTCTCAAACACATACTCCAGCTTCCATCTGCCTCTCTCAGCACACACAGCAACATAAACAGAAAAACTCTCTCACAAACACAAGTCTCTGTGGCATTGTCACACACCCTTACACGTGCTTTATCATGTCACATACATACATAAGCCATCCATGCAGTTATGCACGTTCACAAGCAGGCGAGCACAGTGTCTTCTAGCACTACAACCGTATGATCCAATTTTAGCTCTTTAATAAAACCGGAATAGTTGCTACCTGGGATGACATGAAGGAGAGGAAAAACAATTCTGTGTCCCAGAAGCCCCACAGCTAAATCCTTTCAGGCATCTTAGGGAGGAGAATGATGCATCCTCCAATAACCTCTGTGGTCAATCCAGTCTAACACTCACTTCATTTTTGCATTGGCAAAGACCATAAGTTCTGACATGTGTATAATTGATTATCATATTAACAGCTAAAACCATTCAGTTAATTTCTGCGGGATTCAAGACACATAATGGCCCTGAGCAGACCCCTCATTTGTTTTAGTTAAGATCGGAACAGACCAGACAACTTTTTTTTTACTTGTGGTTGGAGTTTCAGCAGTTAAATATCCCATATCCTTTTACAGAACTGTCTGAGTGTGCCCGTATGAAATGGCTTATTTTGTGTGCAGTGACGGGGTGGAAAAGCACAGTTGTCATGGAGCTTTTTATAGTCTACTCCAGCTCATTTGGACTGAGGGCTCAATGAAAGAGATGACATAGGGCGGAACAAGAGGACATGGGTACTGTGCTTCCACTCAATAAATGAGCTGAACACAAATTACTTTAAGTATGTTAAAGTGAACCATTTAGAAGAGAAACTAGTGGGACAGGATCCTCTGACCTTATCTTAAAAAAACAATTAAGGCTTCATTCTAATAAGTAACCAGTGTGAGTAAATGCACTAGGGCCATTAAGCTAAACTAAATAAATTGACGTTTCTTTGTTTAAATTGTTTAAACATATGTTGTCTTCTTGCTCAGATTAGTTTTTTTTTTACATTTTTGTTATATTTTGGTGCAGTTTTGCAAGCTGTGTCTGCTGTTAGTGCATGTCCATGTTCACATGTACACATGAGTGCTGTTTCCACTCTGCTCTGCTGCTTCTTGAATACTTTGTAATTTTCTTAATTTCTTTCCAAATCATTTTCCTTATGAAATTTGCTTTTTATTTATTTATTCATGTAGTTTTTTACATTTACTACCTTTTTAGTCATAATAAAATGACTGGCTGTCTCATTTTAGCTTTCTAAGCCCTTCCATATTGATTATCCACTTGAGTGTTACTAACACATTTTAACAAGTAAAACATTAGAACTTAAGTTTCCGCCTTAATCTTTTGTTGCATAGATTCAACAAAGTACTGGAAACATTCCTCAGAAAGTTTGGGTCCATATTGGCATGATAGCATCACACAGTTCCTGCAGATTTATCAGCTACACAGCCATGATGCCAATCTCCCGTTCCACCACACCCCAAAGGTGCTCAATTGGGTTGAGATCTGGTGCCTGTGGAGGCCATTTGAGTCCAGTGAAGTCTTTTTTTTTATTTTCAAGAAACCAGTCTGAGATGATTTCCAGTTTTATGACATGGCGCATTATCCTGTTGGAAGTAGCCATCAGACAATGGTACACTGTCATCATAAAGGGATGAATATGGTCAGCAACAATACTCAGGTAGAGTGTGGTGTAGTAACAATGCTCAATTGGAACTAAGGGCTCCAAAGTGTGCCAAGAAAATATCCCCCACACCATCACACCACCACCACCAGCCTGAACCATTGGTGCAAGGCAAGATGGAGCCACGCGATCACGATGCCAAATGCTGACCATATCATCTGAATGATGCAGCAGTAATGTAAACTCATCAGAACAGTCAATGTTTTTTCCAATCTTCAATTGTACAATTGTGGTGAGCCGGTGTATATTTTTAAAATTTTTTCATCTAACCTTTATTTTACCAGTAATATCAGTTGAGAACAAATTTTCATTTACAATGATGACCGGGAATTGCAGCCTCAGTTTCCTGTTCTTAACTGACAGGAGTGGCACCCGGTGTGTTTTTCTGCTGCTGTAGCCCATCTGCCTCAAGGTTGAACGTGTTGTGCGTTCAGAGATACTCTTCTGCATACCCCGGTAGTAACGAGTGGGATTTTTGAGTTACTGTCTATCAGCTGGAACCAGTCTGGCCATTCTTCTCTGACCTCTGGCATCAACAAGGCATTTCCTCCCACAGAACTGATGCTCACTGGATATTTTCTCTTTTTCTGAACATTCTCTGTAAACCAGAGAGATGGTTGTGCGTGAAAATCCCATTAGATCAGCAGTTTCGGAAATACTCAGACCAGCCCGTTTGGACCAACAACCATAACACATTCAAAGTCACTTAAATAATCTTTCTTCCCCATTCTAAAGTGCGATCTGAATTGCAGCAGATTGTCTTGACCATGTATTTATGCTGAAATGCATTTCGTCTGTGCCATGGCTGATTAGAAAATTACTTTAACAAGGAGTTGAAGAGGTGTGCCTTATAAAATGATCAGTGAATATAATTGACAGTTCACAGCCACCATGTCATCAACCTCAACAACCATTACTCGCCCCGTGTCCCTTGTTGCAGTGTGTTGGTTTCCTTGATTGATATTGTTTGAACTGTCACTTTTCAAGCACTTGCATACTGGACAGACCTTGACTGAACCAGATAAAACTGGATTGAATGGTAATAAATTAGAGCTTCAATGTATGGAATCCTGGAGTTTTGTCATCTTCCACAAACACTTGTTTATTGCTGCTTGTAAAGTGTTTGTAGTGAGTCAGTGTGTGCAGGCTTTGCCTTTTTTTCTCTCTCTGTAGCCATGTAATGAAAAGAGCTGAACTGAATTGAAAAGATGTTGTCGACTGCACTCACTGTGGATTTGCTGTAAAGTTTGTGTATAAGCAGGCTATTGGGTTGCGCAGCTACCCAAATTACAACTTACATAAGAAGCCCACACAGTTGGGATCCACATGTTGCACTTCTTTTGTTAGGTCTGCCTCAGATCAGACTTGCTGCCTACACAAACATTCCCACAAACAGAGGAAGATGAAGGCTGAGATTGTTTAGCAAACCCAGGTAACTTCTGTTGTAACATGTGGCTTGTCAGGCCAGTTGCTTTGGGCCACACATACTTTAGCATTTCATAAATATGGATAGTAAAAAAAAAATCCCCACTGGTCCTGTAATTGGATTCCCTTCAGATTCAGATCCTTGACCAGAGGCCTGGAAACTTGAGAGTCTTGCACAGTAGCAATGATTGCATTTTTCTGGACAAAGATCTCGGATTTTGTTCTTGGAACCTGCTGGGGTCATGCTCCCGGTTTGCAGGGCCCTGAGTAATAGTGTTGCCTTCACCTTTCATAGTTTTTCCAACTCTTGTCTCAGCCTTTGCTACTTTTAGATCTTTTTATTGTTTTGTTCTCCTTTATGTTGCTATTGTTAGGAATTGCTGCGTCTGTCACCACAGCCTTCTTCTCCTTCTTATCCATCGATGTACCTGGAATTCCCACAGGATCTTAGCTCAGTCCTTCTCAACCGCCTTCTGGGGTGTTTCTCCTCTTTACCTATGTATAGATGGTTTGTTTGTAAACTGGCCAGCCAGGTGAGGAGACAGCTGGAGAAGCTTAAACAACACAAAGCTGTAGGTCCAGATGGCATCAGCCCCAGGACTCTGAAGACCTGTGCCAGTCAGCTGACTGCAGTTCTCCAGCATTTCTACAACCTGAGCCTCAGCCAGGAGAGAGTACCACTCCTCTGGAAGACCTCCTGCCTGGTTCCTGTACCGAAGAAGCTATCTCCATCTGGCCTTAGTGATTACCACACAGTGGCCCTCACATCACGTAATGAAGGTGCTGGAAAGGTTGATGTTGGCTCACCTGAGGCTCACCTGTTGTAGATCAGTACTGATACTTTGTTCACTCCTGGCACACAGCTTGATGTCATCCATGTACAGGAGGTGGTTGACAAATGCATGGTCAATGTCTGTAATGATCCAGTAGCTGGTATAGTAACATTGAAACAGTTCCTGGTTCTCATTTCCTGTCTACTCTCACCAGCCTCTCCTAATTGCCTTTAGCAGGTAGCTGCATCACTCTTCCACTCTTTGTGTTTTGCCATATCAGAAGTAGTGATGGGGTCTTGACTAAGAACCCTACTGGAAGCTTTCCTTAATCTGGATGAAAAGGCTAGATGTCATCACTACACTATTCCAGCTGTAATTTAAAGAATTTGTAAATATACAGACAAAGGTGTGTTTCATCACCTTTTCTTAAGATAACAATCCTCTGATTGGAATTTCACACAATCCATTGCTGTAATTTTCATTTTATAATTTACTAAATATTTTTAATAAAGGAAATGTTTAAAACAAGTTGTGCTATTCCTAAACATTACTTTAACTTACATTATTTTATGTTTCATATTAGTGCAGTTTGACTCTAAAGAAATAATCCAAGAAGCTTGAAATAAGCATTAGGTAACAACTGAGATTAAAAAAAAGTCTTGTGAGCTCCTGCAGAAAGAGGAGGATGGTAGTTTTCTTTTCACCAGTTATGGTATGGTGACAGAAAATAATACAAAAAGAACAAAAAGGCTGAAAAAGAAAGTAGAGAAAGAACAAAAAAAACACTACAAATTGGTCAGACTAACAATGTGACATCAGAGAGATTCAGAGACAGATATACTTAGAGAACTTTAGAAGGATGGAAACATAAAAGAGCAACACACAATGTGAAATGTTAAAGTGACATTTAAAGGCTTGAAAGAAAAGGGATGACAGAAAATAGAACAAGAGCTACTCAGACTCTCAGATATTCAGTTCAGCATCAGCGATTTTAGATGCACTCAAGCAGGCTCAACCAGAACTGTTAATAAGAAAAAAAAGATTCTCCTCATTGTCCTGAAGTAAGCAGATGTCATGATTTTATCACCCATTTAAATTTTAGATGAGACCAAAAAAAAAAAAAAAAAGAGAGAGACCAGGTGTCCCTTTTTTATGTGGGTCTGTGCAACATTTTGTCCCTTTGACCCTCATCTCACAAATTTAGATGATGTCCCATATTTTGGAAAGGATCAGGCAAAAATAACCAGGATGTAAGGGTACGGTTGTGTCCATGTGTGTGTACCATCTTGTTTTAGAAAAGTTAGATATGTCAGAATTTCAGATTTCCTTGCAGCATTGTCATCATGAACGATGCATACGGCACATAAGAGATTAATGCGTCTTTGCCCCTGTGTATGTATGTATATATATATATATATATATATATATATATATATTTTTTTTTTTTTAGGCATATTTTTACATATATATTTACATATATATATACGGATTTACTTAAAAAAATGTGGCAAACTAAAAACTTAAACAATGACAGAAAACATACACTGAAAACCAGCTATTTGATCAGCTTGAAGGTTAAGTAAGTGGCATGTGTGATGACCATAAGCAAAAAACCAGGTGCGAATATAAAGGATGTGCAGGAAGACGTACTAAACATAAAGAGCCAAAAAAAAAAGGAAGCAATTAATCTAAAGTATAGAAACCAAAAATCTAAATTCACAAGAAGGTACCAGTATTTTTACATTGGTCTTGTCAGGAGTCTGAGCTCTGTCTACCTCTCTGGTCACTGGCAGGAGCCACATCATGAATACTGACACTTCATCTCCCATCAACCCAGTGTCTGGATGCCTCCCACCTGACTCTCATCTGCTCATCAGCCACAGGACACTTAAGCACTGCTTAGTGCAAAAAATATTGCTTGTGCCATTCAGCCTGCATAGCGAACATTTTATCCTGATCTGATCACCTGTTTACCTTACCCTGCTTTGTATTTGACTCTGCCGCCTGCCCTGACCTTGCCTGGACTCTGACCCTGATTTAGCTTTGTGGACTTATAGCTGAGCTTTGCTCCTATCTGTCTGTCTGAGTCAATAAAACATGCTGCATGTGGAATCAGTCGTCTGCCTGTTTGTGACAGGTCTATACAATGTACTCCTTGTGATTTAACTATTGCTAAAGTGATTGAAGGGACAGTAATGCACCAATTCAGTCCTTGATAACAGAGGATTGCACAAAGAGGTGTTCTTTCTTGGAAGTTTATATTTCCTAGTTAAAAGCATGTTTTCTGGGTCACCCATTTTTTTCCTATTTGTATTGCATTTGTTTGCTTAATATGTGTTCATTCAGCATCCCTGTATATTCTGTGTTGCCCATGTTTTGTTTGATGTCTGTTCTTGTGCTTTGGTTTCAGGTTTTGTTAGCATTCTGTGTTCTCTGTTCTTTATCATTCCTCAGAAGATTTGAACCGTTTCAGAACCAAATTAATACTTTGTAACAGAATTTAGCCGTTGCAAATCTGCAATGCATGTCCTAAGAGGGTTAAAATATTCAGACATTTGTTTTGTTAGAGTTCTATGCAAATGGAGACATTTCATCTGAAAACTATTATTTTTTTCCTAACTTTATTTATATATATTTACACCACCCAAGCTTTCTCCAGTTCTTCTGAGTCCCTGGTATTTCTCCAGTTCTGTCCACTTCCACAACAACAGCTTTCCTCTGTTCTTTATCCACCACTACAATGTCTGGTTGGTTCGCCATTACCATCCTGTTCGTCTGTATCTGGAAGTCCCACAGGATCTTTGCTCTCTCATTCTCTACCACTTCCAGAGGTGTTTCCCATTTTGACTTTGTATACTATCCCTGCCACTTGGTTGTGGTGCTCCATGTATGCTTCAAACACCTCCAATATATATATATATATAGATATATATGTATATCTATACATAAATATATGTATGTAAATATGTTCTCATTCTTTTATTTAAGTGTTCTGTTTTTACTTTTCTTAAATATTAAAGACAAAACGTAGGGCTGTTCAAAGTGTCTGTGCCATCAAAGGGTAGCAGGGTGGCATGCATGTCTTTATCTGTGGCTTGCATCCCATGGTTACCATATGCCAAAAATCACTAGGAACCTGGGCCGGAGAATGCAGGGTGACGCACTAGACACGCTCTCACCGCAGGATAACTGGCACCATAAATGCAAACTCATCGAGCGCACTAGAACTGTAATTCCACCGAGCATGTACAGCACTGATTCCTTCACAACACAGAGGGCAGCGTTTCTAATTCTATCTTGGGTTAGAGAGAACACAGAGGGTAATATCTGCAGGATCTCCATCTGGGAGAGCTAACACACCTTCATTCCCTTGAGATTGTGCTGACTGAGAGAACTAGAAGGAAAACGAGACACGGAAAACAGAGGAGAGAAAGATGTACGTACGTACATGGCGAGAGACAAAAAGAGATGATGAGAGATTGGTGCATTTTGTTAACAGGGTGTAACGGAAAGAAAACAAAGAAAGGCGAAGGCAAAAGAGAGCTGTAAAGAGTGGAAAACATCACATTATCTCTGTAGATTCTTGGGAGGAGCAGCTTGTTTGTGAAGTGATACATATCAGCTCCCTGACTGTCTTGGGAGATGTCACTTTACTGTGGTGTACTTTACGCAGATAAAGCATCCCAACGTCTTTGATAAAAGGACGGACTGATTGGGGGCAAGGTGAAGCAGGAGAGATGCTAAACTGCTAGATAAATTGCCAGATCAATGAATGTGGCTCATCAAGTTCTTAAAAAAAACATGATCCCAAACTAAAATCCTTTTACCTGAATGAGTGGTTGCAGCATACCCCAGAAACTAGGGCTGTGGACAACTCAAAAATCAAACCACAATTCTTACTATATTATCCAAATAGCTATGAATGGTTGTTATATGTATATCATTTTACTGGATATATGAAAATTAAAATAATATGTATTTAATTAACATCATTTATACATGTACTGTATCTTCAACAGTAGACCAAAATCAACAAAACAATAGATAAATACATAAAGATTCCGAAAGAAAGATATGGTATTTATTAAGGTAGTGTATTGGCAAGAGTCTGGCAATATGATACATATCACTATACATATGTCACAATATGACACATATCCAGTACCAGAGGCAATATTTTTCCGTATTTTCTAAACCATTACTTAGAAAAAACTTTATCCAAATATTAGTACACCTTTCCCATATAAAAAATTGTAAAATTAATTTTCTGAAATGATCAGGACATTGAGCACTGCAAATTTATCTCATTTACAGGCTGCTTTTAATCAAGCAAGTTCCTGGTGCTTTTCTTTGAATAATTTAAAAATATATTTTATTAGCACTCAACATTATCTGATTTTTAAAAGCTGAATATTTTTTTTTTT
>BSAI01000030.1:30529857-30547032 GCA_036245035.1 Adrianichthys oophorus | reverse complement strand
CTGATTTGAGAAGGAGGATGATGTTAGCTGAATTCATGTGAGGTGGCAGTGATTGGCTTTCCTTGATAAAAGTAACCATTTTATAAAAAGTTTGTGCCAGCTGTTCCCAGAATTCTTTATAAAACTCAGCAGGAAAGCCATCAGGCCCTGGAGCTGAATATTTTTTAAGAATAGGAAAAAAAATCCCACAAAAATGAAATGTTCTTGAACCAGTAATGTTCCATATTTATGGATGAGAAAATAAAGTGCTTTGTTTCCAACATTGCTGAATGCAGTCAAACCTGTACTATTAAAATAGTTCAGGTGCCTGAACAGCGCTTGAACAGGTGGATTCCAGAAACATTTAAGCGTGATGAAGCAGCGTGTTAGGGTGAAAGAGAGCGCTTAAATGGGACTAAGATGCTTTATTTCATTATTTCTGTCAGTCTGCACTGCAGCACTGCATCTCTGTTTTCTCACACCCAGAAGTAAACACATATTTCACCACTCATTGCCACAACGGTGGTCTTTTTTCAGTGTTGTCATCAGATCGCTCAATCTTTTGCTTTAAATTTAGGCAGAATTTTGGCCCGCTTCGTCTTCAGCATTTTGACTGACGCTCTGTGCACAGTGCATGCTACATGTTAGGTCTCACTCGTTGTTAAATGAACGACAAAGCACACAAATCTGCATTTTTATATGGTGCCAGTACTAACTTGGCACAGATTACTGGTTTATCTTATTTGGCTATGTAGTAACAATTCAAGGCTCATGAGTTTACATTGGGTTCACATCTTTTTTCCAATATATATGTATTTTTTAAACTGATTTTTTAAATCTTTAAATCAATTTTATTTATACAGCCCAACATCACAACCACAACCATCTCAATAGGCTTCACACCAGTATTTATGCAAAGAACATAAAGTCGGTCAAAAAACTATAAACAATAGCTGGTTGCTAAACAAAACTAAACAGACCCAGCTAAACTGTAATCCCTGCCCTTAGACCCTTCTTCTCGGTGAGGAAAAAATCTTAAAAAAAACTCTATCTTCCAATAACAAGATGGTGATGCGATTGTATAACCCCCCCCCCTCACAAACCCATGTGACTGCAGCATTACAACATGAAAGGGTCATGACCTCTGAAAATAGGTACAGAGGGAAAAAAAAACAAATTGACATTGTTTGTGATTTTAATAAAGTTTTATTTATATATATATTTCAAGTTCTACAGTCAATAACTTCTCTGCAACTGTAGTGCAGCATAATTTCTCATTTGTCACTTCTCATTACAGTTGCAAGTTCCACAAAGAAAATGCTTTAATGAAACTCTGAAGCATAAAATTGTAAGATGTTTGCCGTTTCAGCATGCTGTGAGCTCTCTAACTATGCTGCGTAATGCCCCCCAACCTTTTATTGTCTTCAGATGATTCACCCTGCTGCGTGTCTGCTGGCTCGCCTGTCTGTCTCTCAGTTTGTCATGATGCCTCCTGTGGTCCTGCTTGAATAACCGGTGATTAATATCAGCAGAGCCACTGCAACAGCAGCTGATTTACCACACCCATTGATCCGGTCCTTGAGATGTCTTGGGGAGGGAGGCAGAAGGGAAGGTTCAGTGGGACTAAATTATTTGAGATGGATAATCAAACTTCTGCACATTGGCAAGAAACTACAGACAAAGGCAGAATTTTTCTACGGTCGCGTTTTTGACTTTCAGTTAGTTTTTGTTATTATTCAATATTAAAGTGTCATAATTAGATTTGGTTTTATTGCCAAATGCTTAGCAACATTAACATTTTTCAAATACTTTTCTCTTTATTTTCCTAAATTCATGAAAAAAAAATTGATAAACATCATACTTCACACTTAAGCTCCCCAACTCTTTCATCAAAACTATAACTGACTATATATATATATATATATATATATTATGGGGCTGCACGGTGGCGCAGTGGTTAGCGCTCCTGCCTCACAGCAAGAAGGTTCCCGGTTCAAGTCCTGGCTGGGGGACCTTTCTGTGTGAAGTTTGCATGTTCTCCCCGTGCATGCGTGGGTTTTCTCCGGGTACTCCGGCTTCCTCCCACCGTCCAAAAACATGCTTCATAGGTTAATTGGTCACTCTAAATTGTCCCTAGGTGTGAATGTGAGTGTGCATGGGTGTGTGATTGTGGCCCCTGCGACAGACTGGCGACCAGTCCAGGGGTGTACCCTACCTTCGCCCATGAGTAGCCGGGTTAGGCTCCGGCAACCCCGTGACCCCGAAAGGGATAAAGCGGATTGGAATGAATGAAGTTGGCCTCTGATTGGAAGATCACAGGTTTAAATCCTGCCCTAAGTGCCCATGTGTCAGAGTTCCTTGGGCAAGACATTAAACCCCAAATTGCTCCTGGTGGTTATAGGTTGACGCCAGTGTTCGGTAGTGGAGCCGAACATCAACAACACCGAACACACAGCCATCAGTGTGGGAATGTGTGGGAGCATGAGTGAATGGGACTGTGACTGTAAAACCCAGTGGGCCTTGAGGAAGGTAGAAAAGCCCTATACAAATATTATTTTTCTTCTCCTTTTCCTTTCAGCTTTTCCCTTCGGGGGTCACCACAGCGAATCACATTTCTCCATCTAACCCTGTCTTCTGCATCATCTACTCTTACACCAGCTAACTTCACGTCTCCGTTCACTGCATCCATAAGCCTCCTCTTTGGTCTTCCTCTAGACCTCTTGCCTGGTAGCTCTAGGCTCAGCATCCTTTTACCAATATATTCACTTTCTCTCCGTGTCTGAACCATCTCAGTCTGGTCTTTCTCTCGAAAGAGTTTCTCTCCAAAACCTCTAACGTGCTGTCCCTCTGATATACGCATTCCTGATCCTATCCATCTTGGTCACTCCCAAAGAGAACCTCATCATCTTCATCTCTGCTACCTCCATTTCTGCTTCCTGTCTTTTCCTCAGTGCCACAGTTTCTAAGCCAAACAACATGGCTGGTCTCACCACAATTTTAGACCTTTCCTTTCAATTGAGCTGAAACTCTTCTTTTGCACATCACACCTGACACTTTTCTCCACCCATTCCACCCTGTCTACACTCCTTCACTTCTTTCCACACTTCATTACTCTGGACTGCTGACCATAGATACTTAAAATCATCCACCTTCTTTATCTCTTCTCCCTGTAACCTCACTCTTCCACTCTGTCACTCCTACAACACCTCACCACAGCCCTAATACATGTCCTGCACTGCTCTAATAAACTTCTCTGTCACTCCAGACTTCCTCATACAATACACAGATCCTCTCTGGACACCCTGTCATAAGCTTTCTCCAGATCTATAAAGACACAGTGTAGCTCTCTCTGACCTTCTCTGTACGTCTATATCAACATCCTCAAAGCAAGTATTGCATCTGTAGTGCTCTTTCTTTGCATGAAAGCATACATACTTCTCACAAATGTTCACTTCTGCTCTTAGTCTACCTTCAACCACTCTTCCCCAAAACTTAATTGTATGGCTCATCAACTTCATTCATCTGTAGTTGCCACAACTCTGCACATATCCCGTATTCTTGAAAATGGGCACCATTACACTTCTCTTCCATTGCTCAGGCATGTTCTCACCACCTAAGATTCTATTGCACATCTCTTCTAGACACTTCCATACCTCCACAGATATATCACCAGGACCAGGTGCTTTTCCACTCTTCATCCTCTTCAATGCCCCTCTCACTTCACTCTTATTAATCTTTGTTACTTCCTGTTCCACAACAGTCACCTCTTTTATTCGTTGTTCTCTTTCATTTTCTTGATTCATCAACTCTTCAAAGTATTCTTTCCATCTTTCCATTACTGAAACCTGTCAATACATTACCATCCCTATCCTTATTCACCCTAACCTGCTCCATGTCCTTCCCATCTCGGTCTCTCTGCCTTGCTAATCGGTATAGGTCAATCCCTCCCTTGTTTGGCTTTGACACGTCTATTTTCACCAGAAAATCACTATATAATTATACAATATTTACCATTTTATAATAAACCATCACGTTACTCTTTTTGAAAATAATTTTCAGACTTTCTGATTTTGACCTGAGCCTATTTACTTTAAGTTTCATTTTTCAAAATAGCTTCACAGTAAAGTGTGAGTCAGGAAACTACTTACTGATCCAAGAGGTCTATTCAACACACGACTTGATTTGAGCTGTTACTGATTTAGCTATGGTCTCCAACTTGTGGGATTATGAAAATGGTTGCATCCAATTTTATAGCAAAATTCCCTAAATTAAAACTGCATCTTTCATTTTATGTCTATTTTTTTCTAAAATCTCAACTGTAACCCTTTGTAATCATTTGTATCATCTTTGATACATACATCTTTGATGCCTATTTCATTAGCATAATCAATACTTTCCCTAAAACCCAATGTATACAGTATGTGTATGGGTTCATTTTCTGCCATGTAGTTCATCATCATTTCACTAGGATCCGCAGAAGGGATTTTCCTGGTCATTTCAAAATAGCTGTTTCCATGAAATATCACAACACTTTTGGTGGGAAAACTCCTTACATTTCCTGACATTTTTTTATAGTAAAATCTCAAAAATTAGACATAAGTTAAACACAGTTATTCCTACCATCAGCCTAGAGCAGGCTGAAGCGGTAGAAATAAAGGCATCCAAAGAAGTCTCTGTAGCATTAGACGGCTTCACTCCTGTAGATCAACCGGAAATAACACTTATTACTTCCTCCAAAACCTCAACTTGTCTCCTAGACACAATCCCCACTAAGCTCTTTAAAGAAACATCCCCCCTAATCAATGAATACATTTGAACTATTATAAATACCTCTTTAAAAACAGGTAATGTGCCACAGTCTGTTAAATATGCAGTTGTTAAGCCTCTTATGAAGAAGCCCAGTTTGGATCCTGGCATTCTGGCCAACTAAAGACCAATATCAAATCTCCCCTTTATGTCAAAAATCCTAGAAAGAGTTGTAGTGAAACAGCTATACCACCACCTACAGAACAATTGTCACTTTGAAGATTTTCAGTCAGGGTTCAGACCTCACCATAGCACTGAAACTGCGCTAGCTAGAGTCACTAATGACTTGTTATTGGCCTCAGAAAAAGGACTAATCTCTATTCTTGTCCTGTTAGATCTTAGCGCAGCCTTTGACACTATAGACCACAGCATCTTTCTCCAGAGACTAAAGCATGACATAGGGATCAGAGGGTCTGCCCTCCAGTGGTTTTAATCCTATTTATCTAATAGGTACCAGTTGGTTGATGTAAATGGGCATTCCTCTCATTGCACTTGAGTTAGCTACGGAGTCCCACAGGGCTCAGTTCTAGGACCCATCCTGTTTATGCTTTACATGCTGCCCTTAGAAAGCATGATCAGGAAACAGAGTATTAACTTTCCCTGTTATACAGATGATACACAGTTGTATTTATCCATTAAACCTGACCAGAATGACAACATAGAGAAACTTAAAGCCTGCATTAGAGACATCAAGACCTGGATGACAATTAATTGCCTCCTCCTAAACCCAGAAAAAACTGAGGTCATTATACTTAGTTCTAAATCCCCGAGATATGCTTTATCTGATCACATAGTCTCCCTGGATGGTGTAAATATAACCACCAATTCCACAGTTGGAAATCTAGGGGTTTTATTTGACCAGGATTTACTATTTAAGGCTCACATATTACAGGCTTGTAAAACTACATTTTTTTCACCTACACAATGTATCCAGGATCAGAAATATACTATCGAGAAGTGACACTGAAAAACTAGACTCTGGACTACTGTAACTAGCGCTAGCATTGTAACTTGCACTATAACACGCTAGCAGCATGCACTAAAAGTTCTCTAAAAAGTCTTCAGCTTGTTTAAAATACAACAGCTAGTAGCTAGCTAGCAGGAACCAACAGAAGAGAACACATTACTTCTGTGTTCACTTCACTTCACTGCCTCCCAGTTGAATCTAGAATCAAGTTTAAAATCCTCCTGCTAACCTATAAGGCCTTGAATGGTATGGCCCCATCCTATATTAAAGATCTCATAGTGCCTTACCACCAAACAGAATCCTTTGCTCACAAAACGCAGGACTGTTTGTGGTTCCTAGAATCTCTAAAAGCACAGTTGGAGGTAGAACCTTTAGCCACCAAGCCCCTGTCTTATGGAATAGGCTCCCAGCTCATGTAAGAGAGAAAGACACAGTTTCTGAATTCAAAGTTTGGCTTAAAAGATTGCTTTTTGGACAGGATTATTGCCAGGCTAGCTAGTAATCAGAGAATATCTAACGTACTGCTGCCCTACCTCACCTACTGTGATGAAGTTTTGGGGAATAATTATAATTTTCATTACATCCATTATACGTACTTCTCCGCTGAGCTAAGTAGAAGGAAGATGGTTTGATATACCCGGCCATGGCTACCTATTCCTTTTGTTTAGTGGGCTTACGCAGGCTTAGATTAGATTAATAATGTATTTATATTGACGTGCTAAAACAACAGATTTTCTATTATTATTTGTATTATCGTATCTGCTACACAATTCAAACATGCAGTTGTTATTCAAACATGTAGTTGTAGAGTTAGATAAGCTAATTCTTCTTTAACAGTTCTAGCACATCGTCTGTTTGTCCTAGGAGAGGATCCCTCCTTCATGTGGGCATCCCTGAAAATTTTTTTTTTTCCCCAAGATAGGCTTTTTTTTAAGAGTTTTTCCTCACTGAGAAGGAGGGTAAATGGGCAGGAATGCCAGTTTGGCTTAGTCTGTTTAGATTAGTTTAACAACCAACTATTGTTTACATTTTTATAATTGACTTTATGTTCTTTGCATAGTTACCAGTTTGAAGCCCATTCAGTTGACATTGGTTCTGATTTTGGCCTACATAAACACAACTGAATTGAAAAGTTGCGCAAATTTTTAAAACTTTATGATGAGAATAACTCATCCAAAATTGTTCTTTTTTTGATGACTACTTACTGTTTTGAAAGAATGTAAACTTTGATGTTTATAATTCATTGTAAAACTGTTACACCATGTGAAAAATGCATGTTTCAATTTTGAGACGGTGGATAAATAAGGTGCTTATTTTCCTGAAACCTCATGTCAATGTCATTGCATCTCAAACTAATACTGTTGTAAGCAAGAACCAAATCCCCCAATGTATCACAATCGATACTATCTATGTCTCATACAAAAAATGATATTTTCAAATTTTCAAATGTTGTTATGGATTTCATCAAAGAGTTTAAAAAACAACTTAATTCCAAAAACTTTAAATTTCCATCATTTTTTGATGTGGTGGGCTTTAAATGTGTTTTAATGGTACATCCACAAATAATGCAAACTAAGTCCAAATAAGTCGAATCTGGTGCTGTCCAACACCCCTATAGAAAATCGGAATCATTAGGTAAAGTAGGCATGCAGTTGGAAAGGTGTATCGTATTACAGGATGAAATGGTACCAGGAGTATTGGGATATCTTTAAAAGCCTTGCCATTATCTCCCGTGCTCTGCTCTGGCTCAGTTGCTTTACAGTAGATATTCTCACATGCACAGGAAGCCCTCAACTGACAAGACCACAAAGAGAGCAAACACTGCCTGAAAAGTGTTTCAATGAAATTACCAAGACAACCCATTTAGATTATGGGAGATAATCTTAACATACTCAATAAATTTTAATGTGAGTCATGTGGCTTATAAAAGCCTTTCCCTGGAATAATCTTTCTCTTCTTTTTTTTCCCATCTTTCTCTCCAAACCATCATATATAATAAGCAGAGTGTTTATAGAGAGGCTGAGATCCAGGTATGTGCATCAGGAAACTGTGGCAGAATCCTATTACTTTGGTTATCATACATACAATTTGCAACACCTCAGTAGTACTTTTTTTCATAATGAGGCCTTCCTGTTTGAAATGAATTCTTAATGTTTGGTTTTCTTTACTTGTTGGAGCTTTCAACTATACAAAGTTGTTGGAAAAATCTTAAACTGTAATCCTTTTCTCCATGTGTCTTTAGCTCTGAGCTGAATGAATTGACGCTGCATGAACCGTCTTCCGTGCATGCTTACAGCTTCCGCCTGTGAGCTCAGAATCTCAGAGTGCTCACAGCCTGGGGAGGAGGGGTGGGCTCATCTTTTCGTCTATATTCCCATCCAGCTGACCTACAGATAAAAGCCAGCTTCCAAGACGTCATCCTCTTTTTATGCTTCTTCAGTACCTGTCATTGAACGCACTTGTGTGTGTGTGCTGTTAATGTGTGCACTGCGTCAAGATCAGCTCAGGCATCATGCTTTGCAACAAAAAAAAAAAAAGTCGATTGCAGTGTATTTTTCTGCCAGCTTCTTAAGTTCCTTAATGCAGCGTCAATGGATTCAGCACTTAATCTCTAGCTCTCAGTCCACACTCTTTCAGCCCTTTGCACTCTGTTTCTCTCTTCTTTTACATATTCACACTTGTATGCACCCTAATAATTTCCCTCACCTCCAGTCTTAGCTCTGATGACAGCAAACTTCAGTTGCTCTGTTGTGCTTTTGGATTAGGAAAAAAGCTGAGGATGTAACCACAGATGTGTGCCGGTATGTTCATGTACGATTTTGTAACCTGCAGAAGTAGGGAAAAAATGCACACCTGTGTGTGAGTGTGTGTAAGAGGCAAAGATTAAGACGATTAGCTACACATCCTTCTGAGTGGTGTCACTGTGGTGCCATCTTCTGGTAAAGAAACACAACTCCCTTGTATGACCTCAAACCTTAATTACATCAAATCAAAGAAAAGAAAAAAAAAAAAAAAAAAAACACTAAAACCAAATACTGTTGATATTCAAACAGGTCACATTTGGAATTGTAGTGAAATGTGAATATACACCTTAAAGTTGAACAAAAGGATTACAAACAGAGCAATTCAAATAACTGCTTTATGGTTTAACATACTGAAAGGATATACGAAAGGCATTAGTGTACAACTTTAAGAATATAGTAGCTTTTGCTACCTTCAGTGCACACATCCATTACTTGGAGGTTCACACAGAACCGTTTTATCATTTTCACACAAACATAATGTACTTAGGATATAGAGCCACTCCTGATCCAAGCTAAATATGTGTATTCAGTTTTTTAAAAGACCAATAAGTCATCACAGTGAATCCCATTACAGACAACTCGGTAACACAGACCATCCCATCCCCAAAGTTTGAAGCAACACACTTTGTGACACGATTATCCAGAGTGGAATGAAATTGGGGATCTGCCAAGGTCTGAGTGGATGGATAATTCATCCTGCTCTGGCTCAAACATGCACACGCACGTACACAATGTCCCTCAACAGGATTCTTCTGTACATACAAATAATGCTGCAGTAACTTTAAATTAAATTACAATAAAAAAAGGCCGATTTAGTTCATTTTTAAAGCAAAATGTATGGAATGGATCTCTTGTACATATAAATGATTTGTTTTAATCCTGTATAGGTTAAATAACATTACATGTATATATATATATACACACACAAAGAAAATTTTATTTCATATACATATATATATTCACACACACACACACACTCAGTGGTAATACATCAATACAATGATGAAATTCCATTTATTTTGACATTTATGAGTTTTAAATCTGACATCAGAACAAAGAAATGTGACGGAAAACCTTAACTGAAAAAGCTCAAAAATTATAAACTGCTGCAGTAGATCTATAAGACCTAAATTAAATTTAGAGTGTCACAAATCCACTCATTAAAACACTATTTACATTAAGGATCACTTTATTAAAGCTCCCAGAGACACATCAGGCTTGAGGAAAGTCCCTTTTTACACTGCCCCACCACTGGATAGTTTTCCAAGTGGCACATTAATTACTATACAAAAAGCAGCTGCTGAATAACTGGATTTGGTGTTTATTTCATTCAAGTAATGCCAGGAGACAAGATATTCACAAACAAGCATTTCTGATGGAAAACGACAAAAAGTAGGAAAAAAATATGTGAGAGCAATTTTCCCTTTTCTTGCATGCTTTAAACTGAATTTATCAGCAGGTTTCGGCGCAACATGAATGCATCAAAACCCAACTGTTTATTTTTGTCACTATTTACGTCACAGCAATGTGTGCTATAATGACATGATTGTTAATAACAGACAACTGAATTTTCCATTTGCTTGTCTATTTTTTTTTCCCAAAAGCACATCTTTTTTTTTTTTTTTTTTTTGACAGCGAGGTGTCAGGATTTGCATGTTTTGTAGAGCGGACGGAATTCCCATCCTGTATTTAAGAAAAAGGCTATCCAGATGTGGCATGTTATCACAGTATATGGTTTAACATAAGTTTATAATACCTAAAAACTTGGGCTAAAAGGGAGTGCAAGCGCAAGTAGAGGTTTATCCACAGCATATATTCATTTCAAAGGTAAAGTTATTTTTAACTGTTTGGGACAGGGGTCATACACAGTTCTTCCTCTTGACAGGCAATTTTTCCTTTTGTCAACCAGGATATAGTCCTTTTGGAATAATTCCTTTACTCTGTACTTCTCTACATCTTCTTTTCATCATTTAAATCGCATTTGATTAATTTTAGAATGGACAGTGTGTGGCATATGCTGATGATTTTAAATCCTTTATCAAACTGCAAGTGCACCATCAGACTAGCATATTTAGCTGCAGATTACAAAGTATCCCCTGCGACAGACTGGCGACCAGTCCAGGGGTGTACCCTGCCTTCGCCCATGAGTAGCCGGGTTAGGCTCCGGCAACCCCGTGACCCCGAAAGGGATAAAGCGGATTGGAAAATGAATGAATGAATGAATGAATTACAAAGTATGCAAAACACAGCAGTCAGTCTCTGAATGAATCACTCGAGTTAAAGAATACAGCCTCTAATTTGAATGCACCCCCCTCATTTCAATGTCTTTTCCTTCACGCTCTAAAAGGCTTCAGGGTTTGGGTAATATCTGAAGACCTTGTAGATCCACTGTGTGTAAAAGGGCACGTTGATGAAGATGCTGGGCTGGTTTGCCCGAGCACAGCCTCTGCCGTGTACACTTACACCAACAATAACTCTGAAGTTCCCATCCTGACAAACAAGAGGGCCGCCGTAATCCCTCTGCAAAGTCAGACAATCACAACACATTTTCAGCCTGAGCAGTTGACAAAAAACAAATAACAGGCTGTACAATGACAGCAGAGCACATAAGCATGGACAAATTCTTTCCAAAGTAAGAAAGCACTGACAATTTGAAAGCAGATAAATGTCATGCAACTGTCTCCAACTTCTCTATGTGGAGCAGACTGAAACTAAGTCTCTGGATTTCAATAACATATTTGAGTTTTGGATTAAACTGTGATATAGTGCTGGGAACACTTCCTCTATTTCAAAGTATGCACACTTGGGACAATTTTTTTTCTCAACTATGGAATGAACAACAAAACAAAACAAAAAAAAAAAAAAAAAAAAAAAAAAAAAAAATCACAGATAAAATTACACAAACAATACAAGTGTTTTGCAACAGAATACTGTACCTCGCACACTCCCTCATTTTTCATCCCACCGGCACAGATCTTGGCATTGGTGACGTGAAGGTTCCCTCTGTGCATTTCTTTGCACCTGTTAGTACTGACAATGGGCAGGCTGACTGCTTTCAGGACATCATCATGGCCAGTGCCTGAAAGAATCCAAAACCCCAGCCTTATTGTATTAATATCTTACATCAAATGCTGAACAATTTAAATCAAAGTTGTATAATTTTGATTAAAGGAATTCAAGATGTAACATTTGTTTGTAGAGCACATAAAGCATGCCAAGAGAAGCCAAAATGTAGCACAAGCAAATTTTCACAGTTTTTAAAATAAGGATGAGATAATAAAAAAGGATACGATAAATAATTCATTCTAATTCAAAGCCAAAATGCATACAAAAATAATGCCAAGTTATTGAAATTGAACCATACAATGTACTGCAATGTTTTGTTTGAGACTTCATCCATAGAAAAGGTAGAATATGGTATACCTTTGGTCTCTCCCCATCCATACATTTTACAAATGTATCCCTCTGGGATGGTGCATCCAGCCACTGGCAGCTGGATCGTATCGATGTTTTCTGCAGGAAGGGCAGGTCTGCACATGTTCAACAAACACATCAAAGTACAAATATATCATCAACATCACACAAATAAAAATAAATACATCAACTCATCTTCAAAAAAACTTTTTTTCCCAGACACTCACTTAGAGAGTCTTAAAAGGGCTAAGCTGGAGTTTTCGGGGCCACATATCACATGAGCTATGCTGACTTTCTGTCTCTTGGACAAGTCAGAAGCACCCTCTTGAATGTCAGAGACTCCCAGCCACACCCGATATTCACTGAGGTCTGGGACACTGTAGAGACACCAGAGGGAATAGCTCCACATGAATCAAAGAGAATACAACATATATGACATGGAAGTATGCACTGAGAGTTCAAAGTTTGGGCAAAAAAAGAAAGAAAAAACTAATATTAACAGTGAGCATTGAAATTACCAGGAGGAGAAGCACTGTCTGTCAGTTAATACCCATTTGTCTCGTATCAGGGAACCACCGCACCAGTGAACGGACCTGGAAAGAACCCAAAATATGGAAGATATCAGAAAGTTGTGAAAGATAGTGAACAAGTGTGGTTTATCAATAGTGGATGCTCCACATTTAACTTTTGGCATTTGAGTATTCGGGTGTTTAAAAATGTCCAGGCTGAATGCAAACATTGGTCAGCGAAATAAACAGCTTGAAGCTTAAAACAAATTTTGATCTTAATGAGATTCTAAATCTTTTGTTGTTCTCACTGAAAAGTAACTAAAAAGTGTAGATGGAAAAGTGTCATACCCTTTGTGTATGCTGACCATCCAGCTTCCTTCTGAAATTCCAGCAGGTCCTCCTCCTACAATCCTCGTTCTTTTATGGACAAAGCACCTCAATGGGGGTACCCCGTCTGGAAATGCAAATGCCAACGATCATTCTAAACATTAGGGTTCACGTCCTCCTTAATCCATAAATGTGGATGAAAATAATCTATTTATGCTGATACATTTTTTGCACAGCAAATGAACACACTAGATATCCTTAATGATCCACAAAAATTATTCTTCATATATATTATAGTGATAAAATCAGTATTTTAATTCTGTTTTCTAATGGGTATCTCTCTCCCCCAAATGTGAGCTAAAAAGGGACCTAGCAGGCAAAGATTGTCCACTTAACAACATGTCCCACAACACATACCATTACAACAGAACAGAGAAAGGACAATATCAAAAAAAAAAAAAAAAATAGGACTAGAAGCTTACAAAGATTGATCAGCAGCTTAGCCAGTTGTGAAGACACATTCACTCACCTTGTAGAATTGTGTTCTGTGAAGCATCACCTGCAGAACAAAAAGAAGAAAGGCAAATCAGATCAGTTTACCAGCTGATAAAACGCTACAAATCGACGTAAAAACAAAATTGAATGCGTTTTCTCTGAATGCATCTGTATGGGTTTTGCATTGACACACATCTGCATTCGCTTACATGGTTTTATACTGCAGTAGTCCCACGGAATGGCAGAGTTGTTGGTGTAACACCAAGGACCATGTTTGTCCCCATCAGGATTTCTGCAGTAGTTTTCCTCCAGTCCTGTCATCAGCGTACCCCGTTCACCACTGGATGAACAAAAACGACAATTAACCATTACCTCATATTTCATGAACATTAATTCATCGCCAAAAACTGCTTTGAATGAAGGAAGCATGGCTAGTTTAATAGTGTACAACTGTTGATAAAGGCTACAATTAATTAGGCAGGATATGATCTTGACACTCCACAGCTGTTAAGTCTGTGCTCCAGGATAATTACGTGATTCACAAAAGAGTTATTCACTGACACACTAATATTGTCAACATTTACAAATCATGCTGACATGGGACATTTTGTCATAAAACTTTGCAGAAAATTCCTTAAAGGGTTAGACAAAATTATGTTGAGCAGAAATGAGAGAGGAATTTCAAATCAGTGACAAAGAGGTTGAATAAGTGTTCATTTGTCTTTTATTTCCTGCACAGACAGTTCTCCCAGTGATCCTGTAACCCTGACTTTTAACCTCTAAATAGGGGTGAAGCATGGGGGCTGAGTGGCTTTGAAGTGTTCTTTAAAGGAGAGGGTAGGAGTAAAGTGTGCATCCTTCTAGAAAAGTTTTACTGGCAGTCATTACTGCGTTTTGCTATCTTTTTTTTACTACTTGATATGTGAGTACAATGAGTCCCCCTCCAACCTAAGTAGTGTTTCTCCTTAGAACAAAGATTCAGTCAATTTAGATCCAAATAGGTTGATTCCCTCCTAAATAAGAGATTTGCTAACAATCTCCTCAGAACAAAAAAAAAAAAAAAAAAAAAAAAAAAAAAAAAAAAAACATTTCTCCAAACGAAAAAAGACCATGTGACACATCAACTTTTAAAGATATTTTTTCTAAAGCTTCTAAAATTTGAATTTTCATTATAAAAAGGCTTACTTTGATCATTTTTAGTTGTCAGAAAGCTTTCACACATGTTTATGTTGAAGTGCGAGTCCTCCAACCTGTGTGATCTCTTTTTAAACAGACACACTGATTTGATTTTTTTTTTGGGGGGGGGTGTCTAACATCTGCTTTTCACATCATAAGTTTGGAAAGGTTATTAGGCTAGAAAGGTAGCAGAGATCCAGAAGACTGACCTGTTGCTGTGGTCTCTCCAGGGAGCACAGGGCAGGTTTGATCTCGTCCTTGACTGCTGTCCTCTGTAATTCTCTCCAAGGCTTTCATAGCATTCTGGATTTAAACAAAAGGAAAAAAAAGTAAAGGAAATCACATGAGACAGGCTTTTTACACACACTCAAAGGGCCGATCATTTGTCATTCTTTCATCGTTTAGACACTGGAAATGTGCATAAAGATGGTCAGTGAGGCTTTTTTTCTGCTTTTAAATAAAACTGATATGAACTTGTGGACAAACTCAACTTCTTAAACCTTGAAGTACCTTATGGCCAAATCCCTTACGCTGTATGAAACATTTGTAAAGTTTTCTATCTTGCATTGTCAGCAATTCACATTTCAAAGGTTTTTATTTAAGACTTTCATTGGGGTTTAGCAATGTTTACTTGATCTTCTTTTTCTCTTCTTAATTCTTTTTAGATTGTTTTTAGCAGACCCCTGACTAAGCTCTAAAACAGATTTCATAAATTGAGGTCAAGACAATTTGTAGATCATCCTAGTGGAATCAGAACAGTTGTAACTAGTTGTGATTGGACACAAGATGTTTTCTTATTGCTCTTTAAAATAATATAGTTAATCATAGTTTTTGGGAGCTTTATTTGTTTTTTTAATTTTTATTTTATATTGACAAAAGTTTTGAGTATTTAAACAACCAAAAACAACTCAACAATTAAGTATCTCCACTTCTTATTTTCCTAAAAATAAAAACATGCATTCCTTTTAACATGACGTGGCAAATCATCTGGAAAGAGAAATGATAGGATTTGATATAAATCTCCATTACATCAGAACAGTTAATTGAGACTAGAATATAACAAGTAAAAGCGATCTAAGACTAAAGGATGCCAACCTTCACATTGATTTTTGTGAGTTCAGAGAATCCGTTAATGAACATATGGATTGAAAATGGGTTCTGAGATATTTATTGTAGAAAAAATATTAGAGCAAAGCATTTCTTTTTTAAAACATGCAATTCTAATTTCTGTCTCGAACCTAATCTAATACCTCTCTAAGTACAGAAAAAGGTGAGGCAAATCATTAAAGAATATTTTTAAATAACACAAGACAAGCCTTTAAAAAAAATTATATTATGCTTTTCAAGGAACATATTGGTGCCCATGCTTACTTTATTTTGAAGTTTCAACTACCAGTAAAATTAAGTAGAATAAAAGGGCGCTTCATTAAAACTGCAATCATTGCAAAGAAAACATAGAAGGTTAGGCAGCATTGAGGTTTGCAGTCACTATGCCTGAAATCTGATAAGTAGCTGTTTTCAATTCAACATGTTGATGTCTTTTCAATAAACTTGATCAATTTCTCAGTTCTTTCATTTTCATGAAATGTGGATTAAAATAATCATAATTCAAGTTACTGCATCATGGTTTCGGCAGGATTTAGTGTGGGAAAAATAAGTTATCTATAATGATGACTTAAAAAAAACACGGGTCATAAATACGTAGCTGAAGCTATCTGTCATCTAGCATTTCATTTTTATTGTGGGAATAAATTCAACCCTTGAGGGAAAAAACACAAAACCTCAGTGTGGATTTAAATTATCAGTCTAAGGACACAGTCTCAGAGAAACATCCAGAAAATCCTTAGGGAAATTTCAGTTTGTGCAATCAGGCATAGATATATGAAACTTTCTTCTTTTAAATATTTTGCTGCTTAAGAAAGAACTTAAGCAAAACTAATCCAACAATCCTGTCTCTCTTTTTTTGTTAGAGTTGACAACTCTGAACACTGTCTCACATGAATACATTCTGACAAAAGCTCAGTCTTTCCCACAATCCTGTGGTGGTACACCATTTGATAAGGCTTGAGATCATGCAGTTAAAAACTCAGCATGGTAATAAGATTTCATCTGAACTCCACAGTTTACAAAAGACAAACATGTCAAATACACTAAAGATAGATTAAAATAATAATTCGAGGTTTAAATATTTGCAATCTCTCACCATTGACAGGCCTGTTTTGGGCACCGCATTGAGGAATGTTGGTGCAGAACATTGTCCGCACTCTTGGGTCTGTAGTGAAGCACCATGGGAAATCCTGGCCATCAGGATTCCGGCAATAGTTTTCTCTCAGGTCTCTTGAAGACGCAGACAAAGTAATCATGTGATCTGTTCAGACATTACTGGATGCTGAAGAGGGATCAGAGTTAGCCACTCACTTGCAACGGTACACTTCAGGTATGAAAGAGTGGTTGTGAGGATACTGGGAATCCCAGCGCTGACAGGTGAGTCCAGTGGGTGTTATGTCTACCACCCCTCGGTAACCTTTACCTTTGCCTTGGAAACACTCAGTTGTTTCCACCACGTTGCTTTCAGGGGGCGTCTCTGTAACAGCAAGAAAAAAAAAAAAACCACATCAGCAAGCCACAATGAAGTTTGTAATCTGTTATATATCTAAAAAAAAAAAAAAAAAAAAAAAAAAAAAAAAAAAAAAATTTT
>BSAI01000030.1:30503217-30529757 GCA_036245035.1 Adrianichthys oophorus | reverse complement strand
AAAAAAAAAAAAAAAAAAAAAAAAAAAAAAAAAAAAAAAATTCTTAAAATATTTAAACAGCATCCAAATGGCCTAAATTATGTATTCTTTCAAGCACATACATAGTTGTTGGCATTCAAGCAGCTCAAGTCTATATTAGAACATGCAGTGCTTTGATTAAATATGATCTCAACAAATACCTAAAGAATTCCTACTCTGCATAATTTCTTGAATGCAATTTGCTTTTGCATAATGCCTCATTTAAATTACTTTGGGCTATTTAGGTGTCTGGTTTTTACATTTCATTAGTCCTTTTAGTTAAAGATTGTGATGTCAATGTGTTATTACTTTTGAATGAATTACTGAAGTAAAGCAAAACATGCCATATGAGGTGAGTGGGTTGAAAACAAATATTTTTGTTCATTTAGTCCTTTTATAATTTCCATCTTTTTTTTTTTTTTATTCCTTTGAAAATGATTTGCATTAAAATCCCGAAGCAAGCTTCTGTTACAAAACAGTGTCTTAAACTATGAAAAAAACAACAAAGAGAATCTTATTGTCTAGGAAGAATGCTCCAAAACTCAAACTAACCCGAAATATATGTCACATAATAATGTTTCCTGACATATGTTCTTTTATTTACCAGCACAAGGAGATTTATTACACATTAGAAAATACATTTTTAAAAACCATTGCCAGATTAAAATGTGCTGCCACAAAAAAAAAAAAAATCTCCAATCTACTCAATAACATGGTTTCAAATGCCAATGTCGCAGTTGGGAAAGGAAATGCATTTGTATAAGTGTAATATTCCTACCAAAATCTAAATTACCCTGCAGGGTGGTTTGAAAAACAGCATCAGGAAAAATTCACACTCTAAAATACAAGAAGGGGTTGAAACCTGATGCTCTGAAACCAAAAAAAAAAGAAATGAAATGGAATTCCTACTCGGAGACTCTCGTAACTCTGAAATTATTTCAATCCATTTGTGATGCACACAGGTTGTTCTTGGACAAAAACTCAAATGTTTGCAGATTTAGCAAATAAACACCAACCACAAAAAGATGTGATTTTTCTTTTTTATCAGTTTTCACAATATAATGTTGAAACCTTTATCTCAGATGTCTTTAGTTTTTACAGACTTTTCTTTGAATAAATATGTAAATTTTTTTTGGTGGGGTGGGGGGATTAGAGTGTTTTCCTTGGACACAATTAAGACCCCTCCTCCTCAGCCTGAAAATGCTAACCCACAGCTGTCAACACCAAATGGCTTAGTCTCTAACAGACTATTTTCTCTTGCTGCAGCCAAATCATTTGGCCCCTATGTCCACAACGTGTCATCACTCTCGTGTCTGTGTTAGATCAATAGAAGCTGCAAACATTTCCTTTCATTTGAAACTCCTCACTCTTCTTATAGTGGTATTAATTCAAATGCAATGATGCTTCACAGGGGGAAAAATTTCCTGTGGCACTGAAAAAAATCCAGCTCAACAGCAATGACGTCTTTGTTGTCCACATTTAACTCCTACCATGAGTTTTGAAGACTCTATAACTAGGCTGGCTGCTGAGCTGGAAAAACAAGGCAGGAAGTTTTGCTCCAATTTTCTTCACTTGAAACCACCTCATTAGACATAAGTTCATAAACTAGAGCTTTCTAACACAACTGCTTCCAAAAATGATTAAAGCTGTAGATACTCACATCTCCCAAACTGTTTTCCTCCTCATACAATTTGTCTGAAAATAGATATTTACTACTTTGACAGTGAACAAAAGACAGCCTTGTCAGTGGAACATTTCTCTGTCTCTTGCTTCGTCCTCTCTGCCTTGTTTCGTTCGATTAAGCCTAACTGGGTCGTAAACTTGGTCTGTTACCAAACCCCCCAAATTTCAGAAAGAAAGTGAGCAAAGCATGGTGTGCATAGAGTGGAAGATAGTTTTTCAAAGGGGCCACAGGGAATCACTGGGTCCACATGGATGAGTGCCAGCTAGTAAACATTGTGCCAGGACTGTTGATGATTCCGCAGGCAGGCAACCCAGTCACAGACTCAAGAGAAAGAAGCGGAGCCAAACAATATCACCCCTTTCCGTCTGTTTTATGTACTTAAAGACTTCAGAGGCTGTCTTAGTGCATGCTCACTGATTTCAGGGTCAACTACAAAAAAAAAAAAAAAGAAGAGTTTGTTCTGGTTTCCAATAAGTCCAAAGACACAAAGCACAACCCATCTGTGAGATAAGTTTACACATCAATCGGACGACATACATGTGATCTCCTTAGAGTGTGCATGACCCTGATGTTGTGTCTCTCCATGTTACAGGAGGTTAATGCGGAGCAGTGACTGAGCTCTGTAGTTTGACTACTACACGTAATAGCTGGCATGAAACAATAAGCAGCAGGCCAGTGGTGCGGAGAAAAATAAACACTCTGGCTTTTGCTGAAGACATAATAGAGCACGGGCCAAACAGTAAAAACTCTGCATATGTGTGGCAGGAGAATCAGAACGTTCTAGTGCAGTGTGTCATACTGGCTTGACTTGGACACAAACACACACTTTCCATCATACATAGATTTTGGTTTGGCAAGCATGACTAATACTAACGCATTCAAACAAACACAGGAACATGCTTACCACAGACTTTGATGTTGCAGTACTCCCAGGGTGTGTTTGGGTCAGTGGTGAAGCACCACGGTTTGTGACGTCCATTTGGATTCCTACAGTAATTGTCGTCTAGGCCCTTGTTAGGGTACCTGTTAGCAAAACATGCAAATACATTTCTGTTAGAGCAGAAAATGCATGCAGCTTGAAAGCAACAAAGATTGCACTAAGAAATAACAGCTGAGAGACAAATTATGATTGCTTTCAGCTGAGACTCCATCTGGGAAACTCTTTGGAGCTTTTGGGAAAAAGAGGATAGTAAGTTGTGCCACTACAGGTGTTTAACAGTAAAACATCCCAAACTCCCACATCCCTTCAGGCCTGCAGCCTCTAGGTATGCAGGATCAAGCCATGGGATCCTGTCATTACTTTAGCGCTGTGAGCACGCTGATATCCAGTTCACACAAACAGTGGGATGATTAAGAATGTGTTAACGAGTCCCCAGTAATCCAGACCACCTGCCACCCGACTAGCTGGAACCACTCTGACACAGAAAACAACGCCAACACACACAGACGCGGGATAAAAACATGTAAGGATAACAGATTAACACAGAAATTAGGGGATTTTCCCAGCAAACAGATGTTTAAACGTTAAGAGTTACAAAGTGGATTCTCATGGGACTCCGTTTTCAGGGGCTGACTCACTTAATCTGCAGAGTTAGTGGGACGCAGACATGAACCAGTTGTGCAAAGGAAAAATTTTAAGGTCAAGTTTGTACATTCCAGTAAATGGTTGTGCTAGACGTGGGACATATTTATGTGTGTGTGTAAGTGTCACCTCTTTGGATGGAACAGGTGTTTGTGTGGTTCATCCAGGTCCCACCGCTGGCATTCTTTTCCACTGTCTGTGTGGTCCATGGGTCCTCTGTAATCTTCCCCGTTGCACTTCACGCACTCAACTACAAAGACATTTAGCAAAGATGTTCTCATAAAAGCTAATGCAATGTTGAATACCCAAAACAGAAATTAGACCAACAGCTACTTCTTTGGTTGGAAGGCTTTGGAGGGGTGTTGTTCTAACACAAGAAAAACAAGCAAACACCCCACAAAAAAAAGCCCCAGCAGAATTACAGGACTGAGCTCTCCTACTGAGAGGCGACAGAGCTAATCACAGCAGATATCATTATTTTAAAACACTTCACAGAGCTGCCTTTTTGGTGTTATGCGCCCATAAATTAGATAAATGTAAGCAACTGTCACTCTAATGAGCGCAGTAGTCCTTGATGAAGAGGGAGCAGGGTTTCTTGCAGGGTGTGCTGCAAACACAGTGAGTAAACAACAAGGTGAACGCCAATTAGAAGCAGATGTTTACAAGTCATGAAACCACACAGTTAATGCCACTGGTTGCATGTCCGTTTGTGCTTTGACACGCCACGTTTGTGTCCTTGCATGTGTTTCCCATCAGTACCACTTGATTTCTGGAGAAATCCCTTTGGTTATTTTTGTTTGACAGAGGACAGGCTTCTTGTCAAAGTAAAAGCTCATTGTCAACATTGTAGAACTTGTGATACCCCAGTGGAAGAAGCTATAAAAGTTCTACAGTACATTATATTCCAATTTTGTCTTGTGAAAACCCAACCTGGCCTTTTTGTAAGCGATCGCCTGTCATGCACGCTAGAAAAAAACTCTGACAGCACAAATCCTTCAGTAAAAGATAACAGAGGTCATTATCAACACCTTCTTCCTGGAGAATTCAGCTTTTGACAGCAACATTGTGGGATATAATATAGAGGCTGTCACACTGTGAGAGAGGTTTCTTCTCATTTGTAACCACATGGGATCTGTCTAATGAGGGTTTTCAGTTTTTGCTGAAGTTTCAAAACTCTACAAACTGACAAAGAAAAAGGAAAAACTAAAATACGCACCTGGAAACAAAGAAACTGCTGCTTGGCTCAAAAACCTGAGCAGAGTTGCACCGTGGGTCGTAGTTGAAAATCAGCACTATTTAGTCAAAATATGTGTTTGCATAACATGCTGCAGCTCATTTCAGAAGATCAGGTTTAAAAATAGGAAACCATTTACTCTGTGGAATGCCTATTACTTCAAGATGAATGCTCAGATGAAACCATATTTTGAAAAGTCTCTGTTTGTGATCAGTCTAATGAAGGCCCAACCAAACCCAAGGGTTTCTGAGAGACTCAACTCTGATCCTGAATGGGAGGAAAAAGGCGTATTTGATGATGAGGGACCTACCTTCGGAACACTGTGGTATTCCACACTTCTGGTGTCTGAGGTGTGGTCTAGGATCAGTGGTAAAACACCAAGGACCAACCGTTGAGTTGTCAGGATTGCGGCAGTAGTTTTCTCTCAGGTCGCTCTTCTTGAACCTCTTAGACATGAATCTGTCAGAGTACAACAGCAACATAATAAGCCCGAACATCAAAATCATCGACAGGATACATCCAATTCCAGGTTTTTAAAAGCTTTTATGTAACATGAAAGCCAGGAATTCACATTGTTTGTTTCAATCCTACAAAAAGTATGTAAGAAAGTTTGGTTTAAACACATCAAATAAATAAAGAGAAATTAAAAAGGTGACCACCAGGATTGTTGATAGACTAAGTTAAGGATGATGGCCGCCAAAGAGAGAAAACACCCTAATATGTAAAAACAATGATGGCTTTCCCTTGAGGTCTGTTTTAAATGTAGTATAAACGCACTGACAAATGACTCATATCTTTCCCATCAGGCACGCACATGGCTCTGGTCATCAGTTATGATGACGGAAACTGTGAGAGTCACTTTTGACATGAAGTAGTATTTTTCCAGCAACGATAAAAGGATAGAGTTACAAAAGGTTCTTCGTTCACCGGTGTAAAATGACAGGTGCAAAAGGGGAAATGCCAGAGCTGGATCTCAAAATGACAGGAAATCTTTTACAGATAAAAACCCTATTTGTTCTTAAATGTGCATGTCATAGCTTTCTATGTCTGCAAGATGACTGATAAAGCATACAAAGTGCCTGGGTTTAATGACCTGATTTGTAGAGGCATAAAACAGTCTGATAAAGCCGGTTCATTGAAGGTACACATGTACCTTACGGACTTAGATTTGTCCATCGATACAGTGAGTCATTACAAATTCTTTCAAAGTAAGTTAGTTCTGCAGAAGAGAAGGCTTTTTTGGATTATGATAAAAGGAAAGCCAAACCAGGCAGATTCCAGGTTTCAATGTTAAAAAAGGACATTGAAGAACCTTGATTTTCTATGATTCACCTACTTCCAATAATTTCATAATAGTGTAAAACTTGACTCACAGTAAAATTTTGATCTTTGTTGGTGTAATGTCTTTTCCCTTTTTTCAATTCTTTTCATTCTGTCAGGCCCAGTAGAATAGATATTGTGAGCAAAGTAAAGCCTCCTAATACCTTTTATTAGATTGCATGCTGCTTTAACACATAACACATGGCTAATAAATTATGTCAGTTCATGTTGTTTTTAATAAAATCATACTGGTAAATATTTTTTTCACTAAAATAAAGCCAAAATTTTGAGGGAATTGTTTGCAACTACTGCAAATGTTCTTTCCCCCATTCCTTTGTTTTGCACGAATACATTCTCCTGATTTACAGACCCAGATCAATAAAGTTTTTTTTTTTCAATCAAAGGTAAACTTTCCTTTTTTTCTTGAGTTGGCCCTGAAGTGGACGTCAAGTTTAGCCAAACCTTTATAAAAGCTATGATTCTAATCCTGGTAAAACACCCACATGCTTACACATGCACACGCCAATTGCAGGAAATGATCTGTGACTTTGTAAAGCAGCACAATGATGTCAGTTCTGATGAATGACTCCTCCCAGGAGCCTAATCAACCACCAATATATCTTACATTCACATACGGAGTAGCCTCTGGCTACCAGCTAATTGCATTTCTCACAAGCCAACATTAATATCAACAAGCAGCTTCTAACATTATAATGTTTGACAAAGAGGTGAGAAGGACACTCAATTCTTACTTGTGTTCATGTGGAATGGGGGAGGCCCAGGCCTGGCACAGGATCCCGGTAACTGTCACTGACCTTCGACCCCTGTAACTCTGACCTGTTCCTAAGATGCACTCTCGCACGTAGTCTGAACAAGAGACAAAAAGAGAGAATTATTAGGTCAAAGTTTTATAGAAACACGTAAATGCGGTTAGTTAACAGCTTTATTGTCGTATAAGGTTTTTTTGTTTTTTTTTTACAAAAATCGAATGCAAAATGATGACGATAACAGCTGTTGAGCTTAACAAGGCATTACTGAGCTTGACACTGCCAAAAGTCTGATCTATTTTCCTGATCATCCATCTGAATTCAGTAGAATGGCTTCCACAACCTGCGGTTTCACTCTTGTTATGGTGAGATGGGCTGGTGATTTTCAATGTTTACACAAACATCACTTAATGAGAGAAAATGAGCCACAACAGGCTGTTGCCAACATGACAACGGTCCCTGCCTTTTCCTCATCTGCAATCATTGCTAACATGAAGCCATTGTGGATGCACTAATCAATAATGTAGATCTTCATGCCCTGATGCAAAGCAAACTGTTCTTGCAGTACGGAAAAATACATTTACAGTCTGCTGAATGGAAATGACAACAGGAAAGGACAAGCAGGGTCAGCAGAGAGCACCTTTCTTCTGATAGAGCTCGTAGTTTGGATTTTGATGGCTTTGAACTCCTGGTGCATTCCTGTCAAATGACAGCCACTGGCATTTCCCGTTTGTATGATCATAATGGAAGGCTCTATAAAAGACAAAAAAAGGCACACAGATCAATAAAGGAGTGAGAATAAACAATCTTTCCAACAACCATGGAAATCAATAGAAACGTGTGCAATTCTACATTGTTGGTAACTATACCATGTTTCATTTCAATAGGTTTTTTGCATTCTTGTAAAAATAAAAGGACAAACCTGCAGGCAAATGGGAGTCTCCTGTTGCGGCTGCAGGATTTTGCGCACTTTGATATGCTGAGCTTCCTGCTTTTGGTCAGAAAGGCTGAGCCCGGGGAAACAGTCAGCTGGATGCCCTCAGATTTCTGGTAGTCTTGGAGTGCATTTCTCTTCCCCTCTGATGCACAGAGACACAACATCAGGATCATTTAAAGACCAGACACATTTAAGCCCAGCTGGTAACCTTTTATGCTCCAATAGTTATTAATGAATTACCATACTATCACTAAATGACAATTTTGCATGGATATTTGCAAAATCATTCATGTTAACAATATTAAAGGTGCATAT
The DNA here is from genome assembly GCA_036245035.1 of Adrianichthys oophorus. NCBI lineage: Eukaryota > Metazoa > Chordata > Actinopteri > Beloniformes > Adrianichthyidae > Adrianichthys > Adrianichthys oophorus. The sequence continues at coordinate 30,521,900 of BSAI01000030.1, read as the reverse complement.
GAGCTCATTAGTAAACCCATGCTGGAGGCAACGTGGTTAACGTGGTGCTGTAGTGGACTGTCAGTTTCATGTATACCTGCACCAATGATGTGTGTTTGTGTTAGGGTGTGTGGTCTCAGTTCTCTGCGAATTCAGACCATCAAATCAGCCATTCTTTTCTCGTCCTCCCACTGTTTTCAGCTGGTTTTACTAATGTTTTTTTTTTTTTCCCTCATTGACAGCAAAGTTAAATGTTTCAGTGACGCTCCTGGAGAACTGCTGCAGGGAATGAAATGACCCGTCAGTCAGCTTTTGAAAGTTACAAGTTGGGAGTGACAGAGAACCCAAAGTTAATCCATTTAAAAACTGAGGGGAAGACTTTGCCATCATAGTTTTTTAAGCAAAACTTTTTTTCCCCCATACAACATATATATATATAAATATAAGTCATGTATTTGCATTGCCATATGTGTCTAAGTGCACATTTCTCAGGGTTTGTGCCAAGTCAGAAAAAAAGCCCTTCATCATCATTCCAGTCTCACACTAGCAGACAGTGTTTTACAGGCTGCAACGTTAAACTCTATGGTTTAAAAAAAGAACGTTTTGAAATTCAAACATGTGTCGGAGATCGGAGATGTAGAGGCCAAAATATCCAAACAGTACCACGAACGGGCTGCACGGTGGCGCAGCGGTTAGCGCTCCTGCCTCACAGCAAGAAGGTTCCCGGTTCAAGTCCTGGCTGGGGGACCTTTCTGTGTGGAGTTTGCACGTTCTCCCCGTGCATGCGTGGGTTTTCTCCGGGTACTCCGGCTTCCTCCCACCGTCCAAAAACATGCTTCATAGGTTAATTGGTTACTCGAAATTGTCCCTAGGTGTGCATGTGAGTGTGTGTGATTGTGGCCCCTGCGACACACTGGCGACCAGTCAGAGGGTATCCTCTGCCTTCGCCCATGAGTAGCCGGGTTAGGCTCCGGCAACCCCGTGGCCCCGAAAGGGATAAAGCGGATTGGAAAATGAATGAATGAGTACCACGAACAAAGCCCTTCTGATCTGGAGTTTGACAGCCTGCGTTCTGGAGCCAGTGCATGCCAGTCATCATGGGACAATCCGAGGACGAGCAAATTCGACTTTCAATCAAACTTACCGGCGCACAGAATTACCAGCAGTCCGAAAATGAGCTTGTATATCCACATGATCTCGCTTAACAAGCACAGGCTTATTTTGAAAGCTGCGCTGCCTTCACAGGAAGTAGGAGAAGTGGCTTTCACCGCCGCTCACATGATGAGTCTCCTCTATTTACCGAGCGTCCCCCTCCCACCTTGCCTCTCGTCATCTCCTCCTCCTCCTCTTCTTGTTTCTCTTGTTGTTCTTCTCTTTATCTGTTCTTTTTTCCGTTATTGTTAAGCTTTTCATTCTCACATGCACTGTTTATTGCCAGATCTTGGACAATGGTGTTGAAAAACGGAAAGTTATCACAGTTAATCCCTTTAATGGACGTTTTTCTCTCTAGGAACGATGTTTGTGATTAAACTGCACTGAGTGGATTAGTTAATGTCTGTTTGCTGATCAATTGCAAAATTAGATCATTTAACCCTGGAAAACCCAACGAGCATTTTCTTCTGGGCTTTTAAAGTTAAGTAAACATATTTTATTAAATTTAAAAAAATTGAAAAAATGAAACATGTGGGCTCTCCAGGGTTATTTTAGGAGGTACTAAAGTCTGTCAAACATTTCTTTAAAAAAGAACTTAGCAGATAATCAAGACTTTTAGCTAGTGGGCAAGCAAAGATTAAAGCAATCAGTCTGACAGTATTTGTTGATTATTTAAGTCATCCTCTTTTCTTTGCATCTTTTTTTTAAACATTTTTTTTATTGTATTTTTTTTGTGTGCAAATGTTACAATGATAGTTTTTGGCAAAAACCAGCCATCTGAAAGCATGTTATTTATTGTTCACTTTTTGACGTATCCCTTCAGGGTCGCCACAGTGAACCAGCTTTCACTAAATTGCACTGGTGAATTAGAAGAGAGTTTTATGCATTTCCTGACACAACCCTGTATTTTATACGGGCTTGGGACCGGTGCAGGGAGACCCAGATTTGGCCCCCCTTGTAGCTACATAGTTAGGTAGGAGCATAAAGGGTCTTGTCCAAGGACCCACACTGGATTAAGGTCATTGTGCACCCTGGAAAACAAACTCTGGTTTCCCATGTGCCAGTCTTTCACGCAGCCAACTGAGCCCTCTGCTGCTTTGAAAGCAACTTTAATTACACTGTAATAGTTGTCAAATAAAAAAAATAAAAAAATCTAACATGCTCTGTTGCCTCCATGTCACCTTTCAGCGATTTAAAGACTTGTTTCTTTGATCATGTTGCTGCTTTACATTTATAACTGCAGCACAACCAGTTTGAAGGGCTGGATAATTGGCAATGGCAAGCACCCACGTACAGTGGGACACTTTAAAGTTCCTGAAATGACAGTTATTACAGGAGTTTTAAGAGGAAATTATATAGATCCAGAAGCATGTGTGTCCATCCCACTCAGTCACACTGCAGACTTCCGCTCAAGATCCATGGTGTCCGTTGGATTATTATTTTTATCCATAATCACATGTCTACTTTTAACAGATATTGGCAGCTATTTGTGAGTGGCAGGAAACTCATTAGGAACATAGTGGTCCTGCCTGTGTGTGTACTTTACATTTTCCCTCTTTTCCAGATAAGAAGCAAACTCAGTGGCCAAGGGTAGGGAGGAGGACAAGACATACCCATACATCTCTATTTATAGTTATGACAGCATGAGATAACAATAAACGTCTGGTTTGTTTTGCTTCATTTCTAATGCAGCAGACAATTGACGTGGCTGCAACCCTCCAATAACAACCTCATGGAAAGCACAGTAATGAGATAGTGTGTTATCAAATTGCATCGCTGAGATTTACAGCACTGCAGATATTCCTGGAAGATTCTTTACAATCACTCCATAAGTGCAAAACAAAATAGAGGAATAGATGAATAAATACGAAGGAGGACACAGGCCCCATCAACAACTTCTCTGGTTTGGTGAGTAATGCTTCTGGGGCTTCCTGGAAGGACTGCATCCTCTGCAATAATAAACAGTTTGCAGTGAGTCAGATACTTTCGCTGAAGCAAAGCATAAGTCTCATATTCCTTTAATCCTTCAGTCTATCCTCATTTACACAAACATACTGTGAAACCACACGCGCTGCCTCATGTGGCGCAAACATGCATTCAGACATGTTGTTTTTGTGAGCGTTCTGCATAAATGCACTGACAAATTCTTGTGGCTCACGCAGAGCACCAGTCAGGCTCTTACTGACTCCTCCAGCAGGATTCCAGTGGGTGTTTTCACTGTGTTCAAGAAACTTCTGCCAGTAGATGAAAATTAGAGAGACCCACCGCCTGGCTCATGAGCATGCTGTCACATCTGTGGCTGGTTATTGACAGAAACTTCATATCTGGCATTGGTTGGAAAGAGAGAGTTCAATAAGAGATGAAGATGATATGAAGAATTAGAAAACTGCTGGGAGTGTTGATGAATCGCAGCTCAAGACAATGGATTTCCTGTATTAGAGAGGGCTGCATGCACAACAGGGCTGCAATGGTTGGCCTATTTATGTGCATTTTTGTGAGGTGTGTAGAGTTTTAATAGACCTTCTATGGATTTGTCTGGGACCCATCTGTGCAATTCTATGTTTTAATCTGCAGCAAATAAGTGCTTCTTTGGTATCACATCGATAGATTCCTTTCACTGTAGGCCAACACTGTTTGAATATGTTAAAGATTCACTCCAATGAACATTGTAATTTAACATGTTCTTGTGATTTTTTTATCATGATGTAGGACATATATACAGAGAATTAAGATTAAAATTTATTTCTGAGTATTTCTGCATTCAAATTGTGGTAAACCAGGAGCAGACAAAGGTGCAGTTTGAAAAGGTTTGTAGTTGTTGCATACAAACTACAATCGGCAGGCCACAAGCTCCATGTTCCGCTTCATTCCAATGCATCCTTTTGAAGACAAAGGTCTCCGTTTGCTGACATCTGGTTCAAAACTGTATGGCTGGATAGCTCCAATATTGCTCGCCATTTTTGTTGCTCCGCTAATTTTAGCTTGGACTTGTGAGGGGCTGTGAGCTAGTGGGAGAAATTCTAAACAAAGGGATGATGGGAATTGAGGGCAGGCTTACTCTGCGCCAAAGGTCCAGCGAATTTTTGATGAACTTGTGCTGCTCTACAAAAAATTAAATCCTTGGAAATGATAGGTTTTATTTTTTTGGCTAAAAATGGCATCATCAAAATTGAAAGACATTTTTATAAAAGATCAAAAAATGATCGGAGTGTTTAAAGAGAAAAAGCAAAGAGGGTAAAAGAAAAAAGAAATGTCAGAGCAGAGACATTTCAGGTATTTTGGTTCAGTAAGACAAGAAGGGGTAGAGCTGGTCTGTGATTGTGTATTTGTGTGTGGAAGGGTTGTGTGATTCTAAAGTTGTGGGCCAGGTCACTGTAAACACAGATAAAGTGTCAAGAGATTCCCCTTTAAACAAACACACACTTCCTGTCGTCACTGCATGCGCTGCTCGTAATGGAGATGTGCTGACATTTACAGGCAAAACAAACAAACACGCTCAGACACAATCTGCCGGGACAAACTGTTTGAGAGAGTCCGGCTTCTCGGATGAAACACGCAGTACCGGAACTTTATTTATTGCAGCCCCTTTGGTTTTTATTTGATTGCTCGGTAAAGAAGCACTTGAGTGTGGGTCCGATGACAAAAATGCAAAACCGTGGTTTAAGATGGGTTCATTAAGATGTACATTAGCAAACTTAGGACTCAGTGTATCCTCATAAAAAATGGCTTTTAGGAAGGATCGCACAAACATAACGGATATAAGCAGCCCATTATGAAATGGGTTGTTCTCCCAACAAGGATGTACTGCTTTTACAGTTGTCGCTAACGCACTTCACTCCATTAATCACTAAAAGCAGAAACTCAATCTCTCTAATGACTCATCTTTATAATGTTTAGTCATCAGTAAGCTGTTCTTTCTTTAAAAAATGACTGAAACTCACTGTTTTTTTCTTGGCTTAAACCATTTACTTTTAATAAAAATATAATTATCCAAGGATTACATTAAAGCTCATCTGCATCCTCAAAAATAAAAAACAGATTTAGACAACTTCGCATTTGCAGAAATGCACACATAAATCACTATGTTTCAATCTGGAATGGCATGTTCACTTCAGAGAGGATAAAACCCTTTATTTTCTGGCTTTTGTTATTCCCTTCTCCTGTGTTTATGGGTGTTGATGTGAACATTTGAGACTGAACCCGAGAACAATAATGAACAAAATGGCTTGGTGAGTTTGTGTATTGACCCAAAGCATAACTGTTTAAATGACACATCCTTTAACATGGTGCACATATAGTGTGTCCCAAAACATCAACATCCCACATGCACTTCATTGTGCCAGACCTTCCACTAAAGGTGCCAGTCCCTCAAACCTTCACAGCCCAGATATGGGATAAGTTAGCCTTCATAAGGTTTGTTGTAAGGAAACAGAATTTTTATTTGGTTTGGCTTGCTAATAGTTTATATAACAAACTTCCTTTACCCAATGAGATGTCTTAATACCTGTACTTCTCACTGATATGTCTAAAACAAAGATAAATCAAAAAACTATTGACTGCATGTAAACTTATGCTTCCAACAAAATGATGACAATTCAGTCACCACGTTTTTGTGATACGGACCATGTCACCATGTTAGAAATCGTCACTTAGCAGGGATTGGTAGGAGTCAGTTGGAGTCAATTTTCTGTGGCATTCACTCTTGCCAATCAGGAGTGAGCTTGTTGGAAGTCCACACCCCTAATATTTGAATATGGGAGAATCTGTCAATCAAACGTAAGGAACGTTTGACGTGAGACCACACACTTTTATTGAAACATCTGATTGACCAGTTTATAAGTTGATAAGCTTTCAGTACAGAACAAAATGTCATTAAAAAAAGTAGAAATAGCAAGAACATGTTAAAAAAAGGTGACAAAGCAAGAATTCGTTTCTCTAAACAAAATAATGACCAGTTATAGCTGTTTACTTCTTATTAGACGTCTATGGGATTTTGTCTTTTTGGGACCAGTGGGTACTTCCTACTTGGAATAGAGGAGGGATTAGGGTGACTCACTCCAGTTCTCATGCATAGTAAATAGAACCAACCAATTCCTGGTTGCAAGCAGCCAGTAGTTAGCTATTCAATTCTATGTTTTACATAAAAAAGAAAAGGAGGCTTTCAAAGATGATTTTTTTCAGTAATTTTGCAACAAAGATCTGTAGAAGAAGCAAAAAGAGATGTACTTGATCTTAAAAAAAAGTTTATAAATGTAACAAAAACTTCTCACTTTTTAGGACAATTAATAGTGAATGTCGAGCCCCGGTCACACAGCACTTTACGGCTAAAAAAAGGATATGTTGGGCCTGCATCAGTTGGTTCTGTTGGTGCTGGAGCATGAAGATGAGGATATCACGACGTTGAGGGTTCATCTAGACTGCAAGTGCTGAGGTCCCAGAAAATTACAATATTTATATGTCACAATCAGAAGTGATACAGAAGTGATTAGGCAGTGATCAATCATATTTAGAACTTGTTCGAGAGGTGTAGCACCCATCTGATGACTGCGCTCTGCCCGTTACTGACCGCTAAACTTTTGCGTTTTTCCGTGTCTTCCCAAGTCTTAATCACTGCCAGAACACAGATTATCAAGTGTTGTTTCCCGTGTGTTGCACGTCTTTACCAAGTGTGCCGCCCGTGGTTGTTCGCGGGCTAAAATTTTGAGCAGTTCAAAACTTTTTGCAGCGTCCCATTTTTCCCCGCGTCCTGCCGCATCTATAAATTGACTGTAGCACGTCATAAACTCTACATCACCACAAACAACATCTTCTGCTTCACGGGAGACCACTTTTTGATGGGTTTTAGCCGTGATTAAGTCATAAAGCGCTGTGTGACTGGGGTTTTAGTTGGATAATGGATCAACTTTTTGGGGTCAATTGGATTACTAGTGTTGTCACAAAATAATTAAATGAGCTCCTCTGTCTGATTTTACTCCGTATATTATATTTCAAGCGCAGTGGAAGCACATGTAAATGTACAGAGAAAGTAAGGGATCACCAACAGAACAATATTCCTGTAGAACTGCAAAAGTAAATTTGACTGTTGCCCACAGAACTGGTTCATGCATGTGGGTGGCACAGTCACTCTTTTGTGTTTAGGTGATTTGCATGATTGCCTCTCATTTTCATCCAGATTCAAACGCTGGTGCAAATATGTCAAAACACTGCTTCACGTACCCTAGGATTAAAAATGACCAGTACAATGGGAAAACTTCCACATAATGGTCCCAAAGTAATGCCAAAACCTTTATCGTCCTACAGTCAACTTGTCTTGTCTGCTGTTCATCGTACTGATCCACACAAAGCCATTGACAGGCTTGGAGAAGAGCTGGTCTGTATAGTCAAAGAAGGAAGCAGGAAAAAAAAGCTACTTTGGTACAGAAGGATACATTTTACATTTACATTTTGTGTCTGTGACAGGCCTCATCAGTATAATTAAAGTGCTGATGGTGAACATGGCATGTACCAGGTCAGAACTGAAAACAGCCTTCAGAGTCCAGCTAAGTGATTTGCCAGACGCTCCTGCTGGGAGCTTGAAGCATGAACACACACTTCGGCAAACACTGACACAAACACCAGCTGCTTTGGTTCTGCTACTCCACCTGTCTCAGTTGAACATAAATGCCTCAAGTGCGAACAACTACACTGCATAGGCTTATAGGCTGCTCCCTCTTGATCAATATTTCGGTTTTGTTTTTCATAAAAAAGAACAATCAGGAGAGAAGTTTGGAAGCAAATGTGTAACAAAACCAAAAGAAATCCATTAAATGAATAGTCTGTTTAGCTACTTTCTGCTCTCAAACTCTTTGAGATGCTAAAGAGAAATATTCTTTATGGCTCTGATGCTTTTAGCACCTTCAGAAAGAGCCTAATGCCTCTGTGAAATGTGACTATTTCAGTTATTCGTATCTCTTCATGAAATCTCAGACTGTCTGAGTGATGCTGAGATCATCACTCTAAGGAGCCATTGAGTCTGCTGCAGGAATTTGACTTCTTCTTGGATCGCTCCGTCTGTCTTTAGCTTTACAAAATGTTTGAGGTCATTGTCAAGATTCTTGGTGAATTCGGGAAGGCTAACACAGTAAAACTTAAATACTAAAGTATGGAATATATAAACATAACTCCCAAAAGGTGGAAAAAATAAATTAACTATGGAATCTAAAAAGCAATTTAAAGTCAAACAGGGAAAAAAGCCACATACTTTATTATGAAAGGCATTTATAGGCAGTCTGAGTGATTTATTCTTGAGGTAGGAGATAAGAAAACAAAAATACAGTTGAAAACATTTTTTTTTCAAACAATAAATAGTCCTAACAAGAAGCACAAGACTTTTACAAGGCTTTGCATTACTTTGTAGCCAAACTTTAGAGCCCAAACATGCCAACAAGTTTGATAGTCTTTATTCCTGCATGCATACACCCCCCACCTCACAAACCTCACACCTCATGTTACCAGTTAATATAGGCCCCACTTTAAACACTCAATGCTTCTAAATCAAGCCCTAATCTGAGAAGGAAAGGAATGTGTCACGCTAAGGTTTTTCACCTGGGCTGATTTTTCTAGTGTTAAGCCTGCCAATCATCCGCTCACACCCAAACACACAGATGCACACTCAGCAAACTCAGAGAAGACAAGAGGAGAAAGCAGGATCGAAAAAAAAAAAGATGGCGAGAACAGACAAATGTGTGGTCATGTTTATGGTTTTGGAATAAAACAGCGGCATTTCCTGAGAATTCGTGCCAAGCGTGCGTTCAGCGTTATTTCCATCCAGATAATCAGCTTTCTGTCTCCTAATGTTTAAATTTATTTCAGTGCTCATTCTTGCTGACATGAGGGATTGTGGTTGAACAAAGCCTGACACCAAACTGTTTAGACGTGTATTTTCTGACAATTACATTTATTGATTAAAAAAATGCACAAAAACTGCGACCTGTTTGTGACAACTGACAGGAAGAGGGTTTCTTTTATAGTCAGATGGAAGTCACGATGCCAATTAAGAGTGTTACAGCAAACATAAACCACACTGTACTTACCAGATTTAGAAAAGTTTGTTCAGAGTTGGGTTGATGACCCTGGGGCTCTGTGACCCAGAGGCTGCTCGGGGTGTTTGAATTAAACTCCAGAGACGGAGTGCTCGTCCAAAAATAGCATCTTTTCAAAAGAGTCTAGGCAAATGGGTGTTGTTTTCCTATCACAAAAAGATTATTGAACCTTACTGACGACACACTGATACTTTGGGGTCATGCTCTGCATCTTGCATCAGTCCTGTGCGTCATTTCCTGAAGTCGGTGGCATGAGTCCAATACGTTGCTCTGAGACCTAACCTCAGTGGAGTTATTCAGATATAAAACTGGTAAATAAAACCAAAGAAAAGGAAATAACTTATTTAAGTAGTCATCAGTTATTGGAGGAATCCCTGGAGAAAACCAACAAATGCATGGAGAAAACATGCAAACTCCACACAGAAAAGTCCCCCATTGGTGATTTGGTTTTCAGGTTCCCCAGCCAGGACTTGAACCAGGGGTTGTCTTGCTGTAAGAGCACTGACCACAGCACAGTGGTGCAGTGCTTAATATTTGGCATTAACAACTGAAATCAAATTTGAAGTGTTGAAATTATTTATTTTTTCTGTATTTAACTTTATTTCTGTCCCCTCACACTTTTTTGATGAAACATAACAGTAAACAGTAAAAAAAACGGCCTAGTTTCAAGAGGGACCTGGCTGCAGACAGGATGTCCCAGATATTAGTCAGGAGCGGAAATTCCTCAATTTTTCAGAATTTGATCACCTTTTTTCAAACTTTTGAATGTGAATAAACAGTTAAGTGTGCAAGTCGAGCTTAAAATAGGGCAAAAAAAAAAACACAATCTTTTTTTTTCCTTTTAAAACTGATGTAAACAAGTGTTCAAATTTAGGAAACTGTTAATCATTTTAGCCACATTCTTTCTACTACAAAAACGTTTCCACCCTAAACGCGATCAATGAGAATCATCTTATTCTGTCGTGGAGAAAAGTGGTTTTGCGTTGATATGAAACACGATGATAAGTTGTTTTTCTCTGCGGATTAGTTCATTCACGCTGATCGCAGAAGTAGTTACAATTTGTCAAAGGACATAGTAGGCTTTGACAGAGACTTCTCTGGTGTTAAAGATTTAAAGCTTAAAACAAACAAAAAAAGAAAATGGAACTATTAGGGTTGCCACTTAAATTAGTAGAAAAAATAAAGTATTTTTCGGAGGAGCATAAACTTTCGGCTTTGGGCTTCTGGTCCCATATTGCTCGTTTCTGCTCAATTGCTACATGATTGGTGTCAATCTTTTACTTCATTTTGTTATTTCTAAGAAATAGTTTAAGCAGTAGTTCAAACCTGGTGAATTGTTTCAGAAATACAAAGTGAAAAGAGATCTACCACTTCCCTCCCTCTTTTATTGCGTCTGTAACTTCTTAAGTCAGGCATTTAAAAGGGTATGACCTGGTCCCTATTTACAAGACTATCCCATTTCAACAACCCTTCCAGATTATTCCTGTATTCCTTACGTGCGACGACCTCCCAGCCTGATGCACCTCCAAGAAAAACAAACATTTTTACCCTCACCACTCCAAACTGTGGCCACACTGATTCTTAGATTACCATCAGACAAACACAAGCACCATCAAGTGAAGAGTAATCTGCCAGTTAACTGCAGCGTAAACATCTGGACTTCCATGCCATGCTCAAGGCGGGGAGATAGGGGAGCTGTCTGTGTCAATTATGTTGTTGCAACAGGCACCGCAAAAATTAGAAACACAGGGGTAAGACCTCTGCCAGACAGCCCTGCAGGACATTCCTCCATGCTGTTTGTTATTGCACAGAGAGCTAAACTTCTCACCTGGAGGGACTGCTGGTGATGTCTGCTCTCTGTAGGGAAATGCACGTGTTCATTTTTAGGTTGGACCTACAGCAAAAAAACAGGACGCTAGAATTGTGTGCTTTTTATTTTAAAATGCAATTGTTAAACCTAATTCATGCAACAGAAAATGTCGACCAAATTCGAAGGTTAAGTGGTTGCACTTATATATTTTCTGGAAAATAAAGAGATATTACTGTTCTGCATCAAAAACTGCACTTCCTGGTCTGTCTGGCTCTTCTTCCTCTGTTTGCCTCGTGTCTTGCAAATATTTATTCAAATACGGCCAACACTTTAACACCTTGCTCAGAGAGTGCATTCACTGTCCAAGTTGGCTGCAGCTGTCACTGGCAAAGATTTCCCGCTAAATTTCTGCTGCACCAGTTACAGTACACAGGCAGCTGAGAGCAAAACAGCCGCAAAAAATAAATAAATAAAGTCCATGGTAATACATCCCAGCAAGTTTTTCAATCTATGACTATTCTGTAAATTTGTGGAGTCAGGAGCTAAAATTACACATAGATGGAAAGTATTGAAGCAGGGGCTTCCTCTTTGACAGAGAAAATAATCTGTCATTCTTCTGGGAAGGTTTTTTTTTTTCCTGACAGATGCAAATCACATAAAAATTTGTTTAAACCAAGTAAAACATTTGTTTCTATTTTTTAACAGATTTCCTGCTAGATTTTGAATGTCCATTCACTAAGTTTTATTGTTTTAACTAGACTAATTCTGGATAGTTTTTAGCTCTGCAAAAGTTTGATTGTGTGCTTAAACATTTAAGACCCGGTTCGATGAAAAATGTTGTGTGTTTTTGTTGTTTTCTTATTGTATTTTTATAATCTCTTATATTCTTGTGGCATTTTTCTGCAGATGAACAACTTATTTTGAGAAAATTAACCTGAAAATTGCGCTTCTGTGCAAGTCTTTATGCAAATTGTAGTAATTCAGGAGCAGACGAAAAATGCTGTTTTAAAAAAGTGTATATTTGTGATGTAGAAAATAAGCTGGGTGGCAAAAAGCTACCTACTGCGCTCCATTCTGGTGCATCCACTCAAAGACTTGATCAACGTCCGTCTTTCGTTTTCCTCGCCCAAGCTGCCATCTGGCTCAAAACTGTAAAGCTGGATAGCTACAATATTACTTGTCGTTTTTTTTTTTTTTTTTTTGCATCAGTAATGTTAAGTAAGGGGTGTGAGGGGCTGTAAGTTAGTGGGACAACCTGTAAACAGGGAGCTCTCAACAATGGGGAGGGAGGAGCTTCTCCATGCCAGAAGTCCCACCCACAACTCAGAGGCAGTTTTCTAATGAAGTATTGCTGCTTTAAAGAAACTGTCTCCAAGAAGGGTTTTTTGAGCAGACCTGAGGATGGGACTGATGTAGTCCACTTCCTTCCTTTGGTTTGAACCCCAAACAGCAGCATTTTGGACAAGCTTTAGCTCATTGACTGACTTATTGGTGAGACTTGATAGGATTGCACAACAGTACTTGATTTGTTCCAAATCTCCATTTCTTTAAATGGCTTTGAGCAGGTCCCAGCCCAAAGAGATCCTTCATTCATTGGCTGATTATTCTAACTTGTCCTTAGGTGTGACTGTGTATGATTGTGTGGCCCTACGACAGACTGGTGATCTGTCCAGGGTGTACTGTGCTTTCGTTTAGCAGTCGCTGGGTTAGGCTCTGGCAACTTGTGACTCTGAAAGGTACACAGCAGGTTAAGAAAATGGATGGATGGCTTTGAGCAGGTTTAACAACTAGATTCAAAATTTATAATAAAGCAGTCTTGGGTCATAACAATAACACCACTTTTATTGTGAATATATATTAGCACAATAATCAACAACATGTTATAAACATTGTCTCATCTTTCAGTGTTTTTCTCTTTTATACAGTAAATAGTTTTATGGTACAAATGTATACAAAATTTATTCAGGCCAATGAAGCTCCACAAAAGAGTATTTCATGTATTAAAGCACAATCAGAAATCAGAAGGACACGCACATGCCTGCACAGACACTGGATCCCTGGGATAAAACACAAGTCAGCACACGATTCTGAAAAACAGCATAACCTGATCACTCAACACCAGCATGTCAGCATGAAGACGAAATGGAGAGAACTTGAAATATATACTGGGAAAAAAAAGTTGTACAATTTTGTCATATATGCTTAAGTAAGGCAATGCAAAAGTTACCACTGGTAGCAGTGTTTTCTGAAGGTTCTCTCCAGCAGGCCCTGATGCTGAGCCTATGTGCACACAAAGTTCAAACACAGAACAAGCTCATCCCATGACATTGCAGCATTTCAATGCCGAGCCCTCGGCATCTGCTTCACAGCACTTTAAAGAGCAAAACAAAGAAGGAACAAGCATCAGGAGGAGTACAGCAAGGAGAGCAAAACAAAGAAACAGTCATTTTGATATGCTGATCTCATTCACAAGTCATCTTGGCTCCTGAGTCCGGTGGTCCAGTAAGGAAACAGAGACAGGATTAATAAAGAGAAAGCTGTTGAAACGCAAGCTGAAGTCTGGTTTTAGTTTGTTTTCTCCAGGGAGGAAAACAATATTTCTCTCCTATAATCAAAGTCACGGCTTGATTCTACCACTGTGTGGGTCCCTAAATTAGAAGAACAGCAGCACATTTGGCCCCCTTCATGAGATATGACTGCAAGGCCAGCCCACCCTGCTATAATGCGTGCATTAGCATAGAGGCATTCATGGTAAAAAAAACAAGTCGGATGCCTTGAATCACTCAGAAACTAAACTGTTCAAGCTACTATGTAGGCACTGGGTTTTTGATGCATCAAAGTGGAGACAATGCTGATCATCCAAGCACAGACATGAGCCAAATTTGAACCTTCCAGTTGATTTTTTTTTGGTTTTTGTTTTTATTTGACCTTACTTATTTCTCACTGAGAAATCCTCCTTATATCTACAGTGTAAACTATGCAGCCCTCATACTGATGTCCACCATTGAGGAAACTGCTGAAATAAAGTAGCGTGCACATTCTCTGCAATACCTCTCAGTTTCTCTGTGGTCCTCTTTTGGAGTTTGGTGTGAACATGTCTGTGTCATCTAAAGCTCTGTAATGAGCACATGCTGCTACGATACAATACCAAGCTTGTCACAGAATGCTAGGTTGCTTTTAGCAAAAAGAAAATGAACCAGTTATATAGGTAATCAAATTAAAAAAGCACTCAAATCAAAGTGATATTCTTTTTCGAGAAGTTTCACTGGATGCAAAAAAAAAAACAAAACAAAAAAAAAAAAACAACCATAACAGCATACATTTTCATATGCAACAAATAGAAGCAACAAACAATACAGACAGCTACACAAATCAATGTTGTGAGTGAACGTACGGCTTCATAAAGCTTCTCAAAGTCAGAGAACACAAATGAGGCAGAATTAAAGGGTTTGGTTAGCTCTTACTGTTGCACCATCCGAAAAGATAAAAGTAGACAGTGTGGAAATGAGCGCAGCTGAGCACAATAAATGTGTCTCTAAAGTTGAACACGATGAGGAAGGAATGAATGAGCACCCTTTGGCATAGGAAAATGGAAATGCTGATACAGGCCGTCAGTGCTGCAAATACTCTGCATACATCCTGTATTGCGCAAGCAGAGTGTCGTCAGGTCTCCCATGAGATGTGATGAATGGAGTCTCAGTGTGTGTATGGGTCATGAGTGTTGTGAAGATTTGGTGAGCAACAGCAGCAGCAGCAGTTGGAGGCTGAGGACCAGCCAAAGACTTGGGCTTAGGCAGGTTCCCCCACCACAATCAGAATCATCTTCCTGTTGAAGAAATCAGCTGTTAGTAGGTCAGTTCCAATGGATTTTGCAACCACTTTGCTAAAATTCTGAACATTGCTACTGCTTCATTTTAAATCTTACATTCTACTGATTATGCCAAATTCAGTTTTTGTGGGTTCTGTTGAATCCCATATCTGTGATTCTTTAGCTACATTTACACAGGGCTCAGCAACACGCTTTCAAGAGACCACTTACAATGAAAAGTCTATGTAAATGCGCGTTTCAGGCTTCCGCGTTCAAAACTCTTGCATTCATGAATTGCTATGCATGTTTTTAAGTCTAGTTAGAGGCTCCACATACAAAACTCGCAACTATTAAACACTAGTTGAAAGTTAAACCAGTTGAAATTTGACCAATTAGGGATTAAGATTTGGTGGTGACATATGGGTAGCATCCCTTTTCATTTCAGTATGAACACCATATGCAAAAAGCACGTTCAACAACCCATGTTCAGCGCGTTTGTGAATGCATGGCACATCCTCCGTGTGCACATGGCATAAAATATAAGTTTCACATATCAAAGGATATCGAATCAAATGTAAAATATGTTCAATAATCATTGCAAAATAATAATAAAATAATCATTTCCAAAGCATGCTGCAGTGTTACACACAAGAAGTCGAGTAGTTTTTTTCTTTTTTAGTTTTCTTTTAATTAGGTTTCATCAGTTAGAAAAGTTAAAGACAACTGATAGACTACTGAAACTAAAAACAATCAAACTTGACAGAGCCACTTTCTTTGGCCCTGCCAAAGAAAACATACAACCTTCAATATTCCCAAAATTGCTGCACAGACACACTGATTAGTTGTCTTTGTTCAGATTCCTGAAAAAAAAATTCTAATTAAAAAGTGACACTTTATGTACTTCAAAGGCCATCTGAGTGTGGCGTTGTTTGGCTCAAGAGAGATCCTTAAATTAATCTTTTCTTCAAAGTGTTAGCAACAAAGCAACACACATTTTTCAACTGTGCAATTAATCTAAACACTCCTTTGTACGTTTTAAATGAGTTTCACCTTTCATTTGCTTCATTGTTTGCTTGTCTTCATAGATATACACCTGCTTGTTTCAGCGTGTGGCAGTGTTGTTTTTGGCTTCTACTCTTTCTTTTCTTTTTTTTTTTTTTTTTTTTATTGGGTGTATTCAGGATATCCGTGCATGCCAAAGGCCCAGGAGAAAGAAGGTGGGAGTCTTCTCTATTCAAAGGACAGGAAAGCCACGTGAAGCTTCCTCTGTTTACTTCAGTAGGAAAATGGACTGGCCAGCACACAAACTGTCTTCCTGCGAGGAGCTGAACCAAAAGTAATGGGACAGCTGGAAAGAGCAGAAGGGACACGACCTACTTTTACTCTTTTCATCTACTTCCTCAGTCATTTGCTTCCCAGCAAGGCCTCTCCGTAATGTAAACATGCCCCCTTGAATTGGTGGTCTGTTATATGTATGCCTTACGCCTGTGCAACACAATGAAAGGGAGGATTTATAAAGATATGAAAAGCATTATTTTTGTACCAAATATTTAGTCTTCAAATGAATTGTTCCCATTTGGGTGGTGTTTCTCATATGATTTATTCACTTTGCCTCTTTTGTTTTACTGATGTGATTCAAATGAGTCAAAGCACAAACTTTTGATAGATTTTTTATAGATTGATTTACAATTTCTATTTTGCATTATAGGTGGCTGACATTCCAAAGATTTTAAATACGACTAAAACATTTAGCATGTGGTCGATGCGGCGTCTCACCACCCAATGTCAGCTAAGTTTCAGACTTCTGGTTGTATTTGAAAGAAAACAGATCAAATTAATGAAAATGTAGAGAAAGTGACACTATCGTATAAACTAATTTCAGCCTTGATTTTCAAAAACCTAAAAAGGACATTTCAGAATTTAAAGTTACAGGAAGTTTACTTTGCTATGAGTTTTCTTGAAAATATTTTTTTTTTATCAGATTACTTTTAGCTACAATATAAAAAAATCATTAGTAAAAGAAAAAAAAAGTGTATAGAGAAGGATAAATAAAAAAATACAAAAAAGATCTTGGCATGGAATGTGCTTGAAGCCTATAAGGGTTTTATAAAAAGTCATAGTATCCAACTGCTATGATTTTTAAAAATGACAAATGAGTCATCAAACTATCAAGTATTACACCACTGTTTAAAATCAGCAGTAAAGCTGTGTGAAGCTGTGGAACCATACTGACCCTGAAGTGAGCACAAATATAAACAACAAAAAAGATGTGGGGCTGAGTGCAGAGCCTCTGCTGGTTGGGCACAGGGGCTCATCCTTGACATGCAGCATCCCAAAAACAAGAACAAAAGAAGATGAATGATGAGATCATAACACAAAAGTGGTAAAAAAACAAACAAACAAACAAACAAGAGTTGATGTAAGATGAAATATACAAATAACTACAAGAAATAACAGAAAAAAGATGTAAGGAAACAGTTCGCAAGTAGGGAGCAGGACATTTCATCTAGAGCAGAGAGAGTGCAGACATCTACAGAAGTTAACTTTATTCACATTCAGGCTTTCGAGGCAACCTTTGTTCTTTTTTCTCACATTTTCATTGTTGTCGAAACACACATCTGGCCCTTTCCGGTATCTGGGGTTCTGAGCCAGCTCGCATGGATTTGGTCCTTCAGCTGAACAAACATTTAGGAAAAACACTGACAAGTACATTCATATTCAAGCAAATTAAAATAAAGAAACATTCATTCTTAACTTCTTTAAAAAAAAAAGTCAGTTTTCTTTTAATATAGGATTTAGGTGAGCAGGAAAAGTCGGCCTTTCAAGAGGCTTTCTTCAGACTCAAGTTGTGTGTCCTTGCATTGACAGTTTAAAGTGCCCTTCTCCTCTGAGTGTTAGATAACAGAAATAGGAGCATCCTAAATGAGATAAGCAAAAGGATACAGGGTTGCTCAGCCTGCCGAAGTGGCCGGGGGTCACATGACAAACATGTCGTTTTGGCATCAGTAATCAAAAACACAAGGTTGGTGTTTGGGAGCTTCTCGGCACGGTACATCCTAGAAAACACATAGAATCATGAGCTTAAACACAACCAGAAACAACAAAACTTACACCAAAAGACATAATAGCTTATCGGCAGGTGACACTTATCAAAGATTGGTGAAAACTTCTGTATTTGCTTACAGAGATTAGACTCTTCTTTTATAAATTGTAATTTAAAAAGGGGAAAGTACTTAAGACGTTTTGTGTAAAAACGCCTTTATCAATACTTCCTCTACTTGTGTAGTCTGAAATTATGCTAAACTAAGTCAGAATGTACAGTATGTGCATTACTTTGACATTAAACCAGAAAATGAAACAAGAAACAGATCAAACACTAAATCTCTTTTCAGCTACTGATAGATCAAGGCAGTCTGTGTCTGATCATAACTCATCAGAAAGCAGCTGTTTAAGATTAGGCTGCAGAACCAAAACAGCCAGGAAACTTTTTTTTTGGAACATCCCACTGCGACAGAGAAGCAGAGGGATGTTGAGTAAGAGATAACACAGCAGCACATTCACAGGTCAGCAATTACAGGACAAAGGTGGGAACATATGCAAATGTATGCACATTTCAATAATTATGAGCTTACCTTGAACAGTTTCCACAGTCTAAAACCCCTGAGTACGACCTTTCTTCATTGTCAAAAAAGTATTGAGTCTGTTCTGTGATGCAGCTTTCCTTGAACATGGCATCTGGTATATCTTCATCTGGTGGCTCCACTGGAAATAAACACATTAATTAAAGAACCCTGGGACTAAAATCACACTGCAACTTCCCAAGTAGAAAATAAGTAATGTGGAAGTCCCAAAA
>BSAI01000030.1:30442099-30502817 GCA_036245035.1 Adrianichthys oophorus | reverse complement strand
TGGAAGTCCCAAAACAAGTCTCAACTGCGATTTAACATTTTCCCATGAACATCTCTTTTTAACTCTGTGGCTAACTTATTTTAATATTGCAAAGTGAGTCTATTTAACAGTTATAATATTTAACTGTATTTTGAGTTGAATGTGTTTATTTTCTGCCTATCTAATGCTTCAGGTCATTTTATACACGATGTTCTTTATTTCAAAATTATATAATGCTGTATATGCATATTTTTTTATGCATAATAGCCGAATCAATCTATTAAATTAGGCCACATTACACACACTAGTCTTGCATTTTTGCTCACCTGCATTTAAATGGTTGGGAAACATGAGACCAAAGAGGAGCTGCTGAATAATTGTCCTGTAAGTTCCAACAAACAGGAAGAAAAACAATGAGCTTTCTGCATGTTTAAACACAATTCAACAAATTATTTATCTGATTTAAAGTGTATTTATATCAAAACTATTATTTTAAAAGATGTATATCTGCCAACGCATAAATACATTGGATATTTAAATGCTGTTTCGAGCTACAAGACATTCCGTTTTAATGTCTATTTTCGGACAACTATGATGAAAATGATGCATCTTCATCAAAATTCTCATGCCACTGCACTCCCATACAAATTACTATAGTGAAGCACAACATGTACAAAAGATAAATAAAGAGACACAGGCTCCCCACTCACCAGGCAGCACTGGAGGCCCACCAGCTGATATTCAGCAAGTCTGCAATGGTTGGCTGGAGCAGCACAAGGACAGAAATGTGTGTTTTGTAAAGAAGGCCTGCATGGTATAACATTAACTACAGAAATTGTAGAAATCATGTTATTGTATATGTATCTCACCACATAGACAGAACGGGGTCCTGCAGCTGCTTTGCTGTCTTTCTCTGGGTCACAGACAGACTGATAATCATACGTCTTATTGAAGGAGTACAGAGAGGTGTTGACCAGGTTGATCATCAGCACTGGATCCACCTCACCAAAGAACTGGCCAATCTGTAGGAGATCATGAATAAACACACCAATGTCGGCAATGCTTGTAAGAAAAGTTATTTGATTATTAAAGAAGTAATCAAGAAGGCTTTTGCAGGCAAAGCACTCTAAATTACCAAACTAATTATCCCCTCAATCACACACGAGGAGGACATCTTTGAAATGTATGGATGGGTAATTTAAAACTCAAAAGGGCAATCATTGAGAGAAATGCACATCTGTGCAACAGTTGGTCCTAACATAAACTAATTAAAACTAGATAATAGAACTTTTACAATAGGAGGCACACATGAAGCCCAATGTATTTTTCCATAAATTGTTGTTGCAGCAAAAGGATGTTTAGACAGACTGGAATTTTCTAATAGTTGTACATATTTAATACTGGAAACGTTGCGAGCGACTCCTAGATAACATGCGCTTTCTGACATACGGTAACCCTCCATCTATTTAAGCAATCAACGTGAATTTGTTAAAGTTGCTTTGTGCACTTTACTTTGATAATTTGTTGTGTAACGGTACTGTTATAAACAGGCAGGCAGACGGCTGCATCCAAATGCAGCAGGTTTATTGAGCATAAGGATTGACAGGATTCAGGCACAACAATATATACATTGGTGAAGCTGAGGCAGGGTCAGAGAGGCAGAGGTCAATCATGAGCATAGGAGTTTCAAGGATCAAACTTTGGATACCGTACTTCAGGCATGGGTCGAGGCAGGCGGCAGACAAACAGTTAGAGCAGAAAAAGAGTCAGGAAAACTGAATGTCAGGTCAGAGTAAGAACTCCTGGTAATGCAGGCAAGCCAGGACAAACAATAATTCGCACTGAACAAGGCTTGGTGCAAAGCTTAAGTCTCAGATGGGTGATTGTTGATGGGTTTCAGGTGGGCGGCATGCAGGGACAACGCGCTGAGGCAGCTGGGAGATATAGTGAATCAGTAAACCGGCGATGGCGCCCACTAGTGACCAGACGGGTAGACAGAGCTCTCACTCCTAACAGGTGCAAAGCTACTTTTCTCCACAACAGAATCCGCTGAATTTCATTGATTACATAAGCACTTTTCTACTGTACAGTGTTGCATATCAGCGCATAGTTGCTTTTCCCAATTTCAGAATCCCGATGGTATTTCCAGAATCTGGAATTACGTTAATTGGTTGAAGAGTTATGGTAGTTGAAAGAATGTCAACTCTGAAGCAAAAACTCTGGTGTTAAAGTCCCACTCCAATCATCTTTTGATCTGTTGCAAAAGTATTCCAAGTGGTTCTTTAGCCATGAATACATGTAGTTTTTAGCCAATGTCAAAAACCTGTGTTGTTTTCTAGGAGAAAGTTTGTGCAGCGTGGCAGGAGTTTATCAAATATTTGCCTCCGAGCTGAGGGCACAACTGTTGAAACGGAAGTATGCCTCAACTGATATCCCATCATTCCTTTATTTACACACTCTCCCATGAGTTTCCAGCCTCTCACAATCCCAATCTAACATTGCCAGTGCAACAAAAATAGCGGGGATTTTTGGAGATATCCGGCCATGTGGTTTGACCCAGATACTAGCTCAATGAAAATTAAGACGTACATGGATCTATTTGTCTGGAAGTGGATGGATTAGAATGGAGCAGAGCAGGGAGACTTTGGCCTCCCATTTTACTCGATGCGTCACAAAAGCGAGCTTTTTCAAACAGCATTTTTTCATGTGCTCCTGATTCTTCACAATTTGAATAAAGAAGTACGCAGAAATGCAGTTTTAATCTTAAATTCTTTTATACATGTTCTCCATCATGATAAAAAAGCTATAAGAACATGCTAAAAACCAAAACAGGATTTTTATTGGAGGGAATCTTTAAAGGATTAATGTTTTAAGGCTTAGATTTATGTATGGCTTCATGTGAACAATAGCAGGCGTAAATAAACTTAAGTGGAAACAAGTGTCAAATAGAAATGTGAAAAACAGCAAATCACAACATTTTTCACAAGCACTGTAACTATTCTTTTTGACAGCAAAAAAAGACAGCAGTAACGTCCTAAAAGGTCCCTGTGGACAAGACATGTTAAAAAAAAACTCAGAGCTTCTTCAAATGTTTCAAGGATATGAATTTCAGGTCAGATTTAAAGCTGCTATTCAGAAACAACAGATGTCCTGTCTCAACTGATGTGAAATGTTCCAAAACCCTCTGCTCCATAAATCCTACCATCAACAGGCGGAGGCCAAAGGAAGTCAAAAAAAAGAAGAGGTAACACAGTGCAGCAGACTTCTCACATACACCAGGGACACGCAAGTACAGTTTTCACAAATGTCTAAAAGCCATCAGCTTCCTCCCCCAGTGGCTCGTGCTTTACTCCGGCAGAGATATGGGTATGATGCCGGGTTCTGCCACTCTCGTAACTTGGCTGTGTCATGTAAACTTTAGCTGACCTCTGTTTGAGGCTGATGAGGGTTTGTGACAAAGGTAAGCAACATTATATTTTACGTAAAGTATTAAGAATAAATAAGCATTGAAAATATGACTGCAAAGTTTGACTTTACTGATTTTGACAGAAAAAATATATATACTTTTTTTTTTAAATATGTTCAAGGACACGAGAAATTCATAAACTAAAAAGCGATACTATATATGATACCAAACAGCTCAAGAATCAAGATTCCACACAAAATACACACAAAATGATTCAGAACTCTGGGTAAAATTAACTCTTTAACAACAGAGCTTTAGCTCGAGTATTGACGTTCCTTCGACTAACTCTTCAACCGTGTACACGACGTAACGCAACGTAAATGTGGGCAAAAGAAGACTACATGTGTTTTTGATAGCTCACCAAGGAAATATACTCCTCTTGATTGGACATAAGAAGAAATCCTCCATCGTCCAGTATCACACAGTCCACATGCTACAAACACAGAGATATTCAAGAAAAAAAAAAATCAGAAAAGTACATATGACAATGACAAGTTTTTGGACAGAATAAGTACATTAAACTGCAAAACTACATTGACAGAAAAAGTAAAATATCAAACTAAAAGTTTACCTTGTCGTTTCTGAGACAGCCACAAATCTCATCCTTGCACTTGGAGGAGAAATTTAAGAAAGACCTCAGTTTTATTGGATGCAGACACATAATTGAGTTAGATATTGTCTCGGATGCAGTCAAAACAGAACTCAACTTACATTTAATTTGAGTGTAGCATTAATAAAACTGTTCATCCAGTAGGAGACATTGAGTTTGACGCCCACCACTAGAGACAAAAGCACAAGACAGAGAGAGCTATGCAGCTTTGTGCTGTAACAGGCTCATCCATCAGTGAAATGTTAGAAAGACTCACCTGCTGGTTTGAGAGTGACTTCATCAATGATGAGATCCACTGCTTTGCTCACTAGGATACCTGATTCAGACACAGACTCCCTGGCTTCTGCTGTTATATAAAAATGAAACATCATTTGTTAAAGAGCATAAAGAAATTCCAAGCATTCTTAATGGCTATCATCTATTTATCTAGAGAATAAAAAGTGACTTTTGCATGTCTGTTAGAGTGATTAGTGGAGATGATGGGTTTCACACAGGGAGGGAGAAACACAGCAGGAAAAGAAGTATGATAAACAGAACAATATCAGAAACCTTAAAGTCTGAACATTGCCAGTAGGGTTGGGATGACGTCCAAAAGCAGTGAACACAGCAGGCTCAGTGCCAGACCACACAGAAGACCCTCATGCACATGAACATCCTTACTTACTGTTGAAAGAGGGAGCCGTGAATATATATATTTCATTGTCCAAGGTCCTCTTGTAGAAGCTGGACTCGTATGTTTCTGGATTCTCAGACCATTTTTCCCCAGCACTGAAAATAACAATATGCTGATTTAACAACAAAGAAACATGTATAGATCTATGCTCATGTTTATATAGGCTTTAGAAAACCCCACAGCCAAAACAAATATTTTACATAATAGGTTTTATTATCAGATAAAATAAATGTAACAAATCAGGCAGAAGGATTTGACTCATCGTCTACACTAGACTGACCAGATCTGTGAGTAATCCTTCATACAGCATCCAAACACATGCAGCCTAACTGCTAGACAGTTCCCATCAATTTGACCCAAAACTTTTATAACACCAGATATTTGGGAAAAACTTGTCCTGCTGTTTCACAACAGTATTGCTGACACTAAAGTGAAACTGAGATGAAATGGGGAAAGTACCTTCTTGGATAGACTCTTGTGATTCCTCCGTCTGTGGCAACAAACCTGGCAACAATCCCATCCCTGAGAATATTCAAAATAACTGCTGATATCATGTCAGGGCAAGTGCCTTTCACAAGTCATGAAAAATGTGTTTTTAAACCCGGGAGCATTGAGCAAGAATACAATGTTGGTTATATTCTGTTGTTTGTCTTTATTTAACTTAAGTCTAAACATCCTCCAGTGATGTACAAAACAATGGTTCCAAAATACAAGGCATATGGTAAAATATTAAAAAGAACCAGCTGATGTGATTCCTTTTGTTTTTCTTTGAAAATAACATGCCCTGACAGAGGTCAGAATGTTGGGTGAGATGTGCATTTTATGCTTTGGTTTCACTTCAAAAGCACAATGAGATCAAACCATCTGTGACTCTGCTAGCCAATCGATGATGCATGAAATAAGCACCAGCCCTTGTAGTTATGCGTAATAATGTTTAATTAACACAGAACGCGGTGTATATAGAAAAACAACAACAAAAAAAAGAAAAGTTATCAGCAAAGTTCATGTTTGTGCATGGTAGAGTAAACTATAGTTCTGTACATTTAGTACTTACGCTGTCTGCTCTTTCCAAAGTTTAACCAGTTCAGCTGTCAGACCTGCATCCAAGATCAGTCGATTCACCAGGGACACGTTACCTACGGATTAAAGGTAAAATGCATTTCACAGATTGCAGATATTACAAAACCACAGAAACAATACATGCATAGAGAATTATGAAAAATGCACCAGCGGCTGTCTGCTTTGCACGCCTTGGCAAGGACTTGAATGTTTTTTGAAAATGAATGCTTTTGGCAAGCAAATGTACGTGGGGGTTCCATTGTTCAGTTCTGTGTGTAAGGCACTAACTACATCATTGTTTTTTTTTTTTAACCAAAATGAGAGTTAATAGCGATAAGAGCTTTAGTGGCAAAATAATAAAACTTGACCTTAAATTTAAATCGTACCAAGGACATGTTAAGCCGTTCTAAATCCATGTAAGAGGGTGAGGTCGATTAGAGGAGGCCTATAGAAACACCATGAGTCATTGTGGAGCATGACAGTGTCAGGCTTCGGGGAACAAAAAAAAAAAAAAATAATCCATCGATCAGTTTGATGTCACTCGGCTTACAACACTCTGCCTATGAAATGCTCACCATTACCATATCAGAGCGGGAAGGATGATGAGGAATAAAGTATCCTTAGCTTCAGTTTCAAGGTTTTCCTGAATGTTAGCAGGTCAATAATACATTTGTGATGCAACCTAGATTAATTAACACATGGTACGCAACAAATTTGCCAGGTATTGGTCCAATTAAAAGCCCAAATCGGGCTGACTCAGCTAGAACTAAAGTGTCATGTGAAACAGCACTTAGAGAGATGCATAACTCACAAGCATCAGGAGACTTGCTATCGATGTTCTCGTTCAAGTCGAGGATGAACTGGAGAAACTGGGAGTTGTTGAGCGAAAGTTTCAGCTCTTTGCAGTATCCTCTGAAAAAACAATGCAAATATTTTTTAAATCTCAGTCAATTTTCTGTAATTTTGAAAAAGATCTGCACTGGAACTATAGGAATGACTCACCTTGGAGAAATGTAGGTGAAACCAAACTCTTCAAACATCTCTGGCTGTAAAGTCTCCATTGCTTTTGAAAATCCAAAACATCAGTTTATTTTATTCAAATTTACAGGATAATTTTCTAATAGAATGATTTTAAAAAAAGAGTTTAGTATGTACGATACAAAAAGCAGAGTTAAAAAATGTAACAAAGTGGGTGACATTGATTAACGGACATGTAGCGCACATTCCATAACCGGTTCTCACGTTCATAAAGTCACACAGACACAAAAATGAATTGACAGATATTAGGTGATGGAGCAAGAGTGAGAGTTTGATGATGATGTAGTGTGGAGGGTTTTAGAGAGAGACTGACTGAGAAATACTTGCCTTCTTGCCCTGTTGTAACCCAGAGGAAGAAGTCATGGAAAGGCAAAAGTAAAAAAAAAAGGATAAAAGACAGATAAAAACCCACATACACCACGGATCAAACCATACCTATAAAAAGATGCTAATGTGAATATTTCTCTGGGAGGCAAAACAAAAATAGACTTTCAGAAAAAGTTTTTTTTAAACATTAGAAAAAACAAAGTTTTGAAGTGTGGAAAAGGAACTTAAGTTCAGAAGGAGAAAAGGTAATTTTTCTCCCATCTTGAATCTAGATTTGATTTAAATGCTCTTTTCAAGTTCTTATCTCATAAATGATATGAAAGACATTATTGACCATCAGTCATGGGTCTTTTTAAATTAAAACTTTTGGACAATGCTTTTAAAACATATTGATGACCTGTGAAAGCAATTTCAGCGTGTCGAGGTTCCTCGGAGTGCAGAAAATCTGCTGCAGGATGAAACAATGTCTTTCACATAAAATATAATAAACAGATTCATTGTCACTCGCTCCATGGTTGATAGGGCCGGGTGTGTCCCTGCCCCAAGGTTTTTTTTTTGTGTGTTTTCTTTCTCCCCCTCTTTCATGATCTTTTCTTATCAGTCACCATGTCTTCAACTCAACATTAGCTCATTTATTTAACAAATAAAGAATTCCTTCTCTACGAATGAAAAAAAAAAGTTCATCCATCACAACCTTAGCTTAGAGACTCTTTCTAATCTATTAAGAGTGCAATTGGCTGCGAAGAAACCACCTACTGCATCAAAGTGATAAGATAGATTGGGATATTGGTGGTCTGGCTCCAATGTGTAATTCTATATGGCTGTAGAGAGAACCTTAGAGTCCCAAACTCCCTGTTGTGCGGTCTGCAACACCAAGCCATGGCGCATTGCTTTCTTCAACAAGCCTGTAAATGTGCTGACAGCATTTATGGCATAGTGACAGACTTGTTATAGCTGAGGAGCAGTAATACAAAGGCTAAAAACACTCTCTCAGAATCTCATCTATCTGAATAACTTCAACACTAAGGATTTATGTTTGGTGTCCAATCAGGACAAAAAAAAAGTCACAAAAAAAAGATTTAGTGATGAACCTTGATGTTTTTCTGGTTAGTTTATGATTTGATCTGAACAGCCGTTGACCAATGCCAATAGGGAAAACCTCATGAGCATACATTTATGCATAGTGATCTATCCATATGTGTAAGCCAGGCTTAGTGACCCACTCTGATCATCTTTTGAGCTATTTTAAAAGGATTCCCAGTGTCTTTTTAATAATGATTGTGCCGTTTTTATGCAAAATTTAAAAACCTGTTTTGTTTTCTAATACATAGTTTCTGCAGCGTGGCAGCAGTTCATTCGCAATTCGCCTCCGAGTTGTGGGTGGGACTATGATGTGATGCTTCACATCAGGGAGGGAGGAGCAACCCCCCCCCCCCATCTCCTCTTTGCCGAGCAGGCCTGCTCCCTGGAGCTTGTAGCCCATCTGGAGTATTTTCTACATCACAAATAAGCTCTTTTTCAAAACAGCATTTCTTCATCTACTCCTGATTCACAACAATTTGAATAAATCAATACTTAGAAATGCATTTTAAGCTTCATTTCCTTAATATATTTCTTCCATTATCAGAAAAGTTTTCAGAACGCTTATCCAAAAAGTGCAAAATAACAATAAAAGCTACAGTTCGGAAGGTCTCTGTTTTGACAGGAAAAAAAAAAATGGAAACATCAGGGAATCCACTTTTAAAGATTTTTTTTTAAATGTACTCCATTTCAGTTTCATGTTCAGATCTCCCCTTGGTTTAAACCTAAAGGTCTAAAGATGACCCATACGTTTGCATTAAACTAAACAGTAGAAAAAATAAATTTTACATTTTGTTTGAACACTGAATATTATAGGGTAATTTTTTTCCCAAAATATTTGCAGAATCTAACAAGTATGGGGAAAAAACTGAAATATAGTCATTTTCCTCAAAGCTGTAACATGCATAAATGACACAGAACTGTGGGTACTTACCCCAGGGGGAAGCTGTCAAATTTCAGCATTATAATAAAACGAGAGAAAAAGAGGTTTTTTAGAATCATAAAGGCCTTTATTGTACAAAGTGTTGCAAATAGGTGATCTGTATTCATGAAAAATCTCTATCCTTGGGCTTCACAAGCAGATGTTGCATTGTTTTGTTATGTCGTGACCAAAGACGAAGCCGTCAGACTATATCTTAGAGGGATGTGGCCTTCAGAGTCATGGCAGAGGAAAAAAAAAAGAATACATAAAAAGATGAAGAATGCAAACTACAGCGAGGAGAGGCAGAGATTTCAGACAAAATGAAGAGAATATAAGGTTCAGACAGGAATCTGATGGAAATAGATAAATAAGTTAATCTGATTTGGACTCAATTTAAAGTAATTTGGTTTAAAGATTTGGTATGGAAACAAAAGAAAAGAGGAAAAGAAAAGAAAAAAACAAGAAACAGTGAAAAGATAAGAAAGCTTGTATTTTGCTCTAAGTCAGAAAAAAATGCATTTTAAATGGTGTAAAAAGGGATGAAAGCACCAAATGCAGGGAGATCAAAGATCTGAATTTTGGATTTGGTACAAATCAAGAAACAGAATGTGGATTAGTTTGTGTGGGAGGGAAGAGCAGCTCACCAGTGAGTTACATTACAAAAAAAAATAAAAAATGACTGTGGGGGGATTCACTGATCTAAGCTGCGCATACATAGGAGTGGCTGGGGGTCCAGCAGCACAGAATACCACAAAACAAATCAAGCATGAAAACCCAAGAGAATAACCCACAAAAAAATATGTATGGGAACTGGCTGTAAGACACAGACAAAATCAAATCTCGCTGATATGTTTGAGTGGACGTCATACTCACATATGGCTTCTTTTATATCATTCCCCAGTTTGGCTTGAAGGAATTGTTCGCTGTATTTAGGTAAAACAAGGGCCAAACTGAAAAAAGAGCAAGAGCATCACAAATATTATATATCTTTGATATAAAATGTGTCGTTTTGTATCCATCTTTTTAAAGCATTATGGAGGCAGAGAAAAACCTCCTTTAACTTCAATCTAACCAGTAAGAGCTCAGAGTCTGGTTGATGACTTCTCACCTGTAATCTGTTCCATTGACAGGTCCCCAAGTATAAGTCCTGATTCCCCTATCTATGTATCTCTGCCAAAAAGTGACAAGCACACAGGATTTAAATGAGAAAATGCCCCTTCTTTTATCATGCCTGTCCAAAAACTGTCACATAGACAAATCAAAAAAATAGTTTTAACTAAAAGAAACAGTTTTTGATGTTAACGTGTTTGTCATAGTGTCATTATTTACATGTTTAAAACAGATAACTGATATGCATCCCCTTTGTATTGTGTCTTACCTCATCTTGGCTCTTTACCAAAGTATGAATTGTGCGTTCTCCTGTCTCACCATCAATCATCATTCTCCTAATCTGTAAAAAGAAAACAAAAACTGATAGGGCTATCATACTATCAATAAATCCTGTTTTATCTAGGTAATTTAGTTTAGCTGAAAATAGTAGATTCAACAATGTTCTACAAGCAGCTAAGTCTGTTTCAGCATTTCAGGGACAAACCAAATGACCTTTAAAAGGAGACTTCTGGGACTTGAACACATTCCTGATATTCTGGGATTTTTCTCTGTACGTTTTCCTGAGAGTAATGAGTGGCCATGATTCATCAGTGTGTACACTACCTCCACTTTGATGTCATTCTCCAGCTCAGCATCAAGGAAGTCCAGGGTAACAGGTTCCTGGAATTTGGGATTCTATGGAACAGAACAATTAATTTCACAAGTGTGACGTCTTTTCAAGTTCCGACAGAAAAAAACAAACAAAAAAAACAAACAAACAAGAAAACTCAGATGTGAACCAAACCTAAAATGTACTCAACATGAGGGCATAAATGTGAACATGTATGTTTAGAATAGTCATAGAGAAGAACCAAGCTAAAGATTTTGAACTGTTTTAATAAGTTATCCTGTGTTGTGTCTAAACTAGCACCTTATTCTTCCTAAACCAATATTTTGTGTTTCTAGGAGCAGGTTTACTGCAGTTTGAGTAAAAGGGTATTATGGTGATATTTTGAAACAAATTAGCATGCTACTCGTGGGTGTGTTTCTAAAATATCTTTCTTGATAGCAGGGGTTCTGTCTCTGCGTAAGTCACAGAAACTCGCTAAAGAGACTTGCCAAAAATGTAAAAAAAAAATTCAAAACCTTGCCAAGAAAAGTTATCATCAAAAAGATTTTCTGTCAATAAAAAAAAAATAAGACATGAGACACCACATCATTTTAACAACATTTAACGTTTTGGTGGTATGTGTGCCATATATCAAATATTTGTATTTCAGTTTCGTTTATTATAAGTGGCAAAACAGGTTCTTAAAATAAATTCTTATTTATTATTTGGCAGCCTTTTTGAAATGTTATTCAACATCAATCAAATCTGACTTAAAAAGTCCTCAGCAGAAATCTGAAATTGAAGATTCTAATATCTAGAGAACACGGTGCTAATATGTCCTGTTTGCAGACTGTACAGTAAATTAAGAAGCAATTTATGAAATAAAGCCTACTTTGGTATTTTCCTGTTCTCAGTGGTATTTATCACAAGACATGTCTGGATTTACAGCGAGGGGAATGAAGTGAGTTCCTTACATGAATGGCATGCAATGAAGAAGCAAATGAAGATGATGATGAAGCATCTCGACATAAAAAAGAAAGAATGTAGCATTAAGAGGGATAACACAAGATGAGTTAGAATAAAACATCAAACAAATGATAAGATTCAAGAAATGGTAAAAAGAACATCTAAAAAACTGGAGTTTCAGGGTGGGTTAAGAGAAAATGATGAGGGGAGAAAAAAAATCTAATGAAAGGGAGTGAGGCGAGAAACTAATGAAAGCGAGAGGTGGCACATCAGAGAAAAGCTCTGTAAGACTGGCTAAGGTGTGAGACTGACCAAAAAAAGAAAAAAAACTGTCGCAGCAAGAGAGGCTGTGGTAACACATTTTTTATTCATATGCTAAGATGGCTCTAGGTCACTATCAGTATTCCTGAATCCTCGATTTGGCTGATTCAGTGAGACAACATGCTGCAAGGGCTGATGAGAAAAAATAGAATACCTAAGTGTTAGATGTGATTCTGAAAGAAATAAGGTTTTCTTCCAAGGTGACATATCTTCATGAAAAAGTACTGTTGCAAATCTAGAGTTGTGGAAGGAACACTAATAGAAAAGACAAATCAATGTAAACTGCAATTTAATCTATAAGGTCTACAAAGATTTAAAATTCCATATTTATATTTCATTACTTAAATTTGACAGAAAGACATTTCCTAGACAGTTAAAGGTCTATTCATAAGTGGTGTTTTTAACATGATCTTATTGCCCTTTTCTGATGATAGAGGACATTTATAAAGAAAATTTCATTCATTCATTCATTTTCCAATCCGCTTTATCCCTTTCGGGGTCACGGGGTTGCCGGAGCCTAACCCGGCTACTCATGGGCGAAGGCAGGGTACAACCCTGGACTGGTCGCCAGTCTGTCGCAGGGGATAAAGAAAATTAAGCTCAAAATTTCACATCTGAGAATTTTTTATTCCAATTGAAGCAGACGAAGAAATTCTGTATGAAAAAGAACATATTTGTGCTGTAGAAAATATGTTGGGAGGGCCACAGGTCTATTCTCTGTTCCATTCCGATGCATGCACTTTTTCCAATATTGTAAAAAGAGATGTTGTAAGCTAGCAGGGGAGCATGCAAATAGAGAACTGTCAGCAACAGGAAGGGGAAGAGGGGCAGGGTTGCTCCATGCCATTGGGCCCACCCACAACTTTAGAGGCAAAGTTCTATTAAATGACTGCCACTCTTCAGAAACGTTGTTCTAGAAAACGACAGTTTATTTTTTTTATTTTGGATAAAATGACAAAATCATTATTAAAAGACCACTGAGAATGCTTTTATATTAAATCAATAGATGATTGGAGTAGGACTTGTAGAAACATTCCCATTTCTAGGTACAAGCTATGACTGAGATATAAAAGTACCAAAAAGTTCCCATAATTTATTACCATATTATCTCACACAGACACATCTGCATCATTGTAAGGCATATATGTCTACAAACTGCACTTACAGGTAATACAAGTTGCATATGAATCACCCATATCACTTCAGTTCAGGAATATGCCAACAGTGTTTTTAAACCAATTCACCACAGAAGGCTGTTTAAGCTCCTTTTGAAGTGATATTTGTGTTGCAGCAGGGCTGTGACATATGCAATGCAAAAACTGCAGGACTACTTTGGAAGCTACTTCTGTGATGTTGAGCGCATCAACATCACCTCACCTCATGAAAAGTGACTGCATATTTGTTATTGAGCCTGAGCTTCCTGTTACGAATCCTTTTCTGGTCAGGTCATAATTTAAAAACAAAAAAAACATGTCGAATGATCAAAAAAATGATTTCAAATGAAGCAGAATGCACTTACAAGTCACTGAAAAGAGGAAAACTGCAATGAAGTCCAATTAGCTGTCAAGCAGCTAGATGTGGGAAATGTGTTCTCTGCATTTGACCCATCCCTTGGGGGTAGCAGTGAGCTGCAGACACAGCCATGCTCGGGTATCATTTGGGGGTTAACTCCCCAATCCAACCCCTTAATGCTGAGGGTCAAGCAGGGTATCACTTGGCCTGGATTCAAACTCACGACCTTTCAGTCTTAGGGTGGACATGCTACTGGTCAGTTTAAAAGGTTTTTTTTCCCCAGAGTGAAAGGTATTTAAAGAAATATCTCTAGCAATTGGAGTTGCATGTTTATGGCCATAAATACATGCCATCACATACATCCCTAAAAAAAAACATTTATGAAGCACCAAAATAATTAAAAAAATGTCCACAATCCAAACTATTTGTCTTGAAGTGTGTGGGGTCTACAGTTGGAGATCCACATAGTTGTTATGCTGAAACTTTGAGTAACACCTTATGCTGCCCGTCAGGTCCAGCTCGCATCAGGCTCCGACTTGTGAGCTGAATTTGGAATTTGCTGAAAACAGAGCTCTAGTGGGGTCATGGCTATTTTTTTCTGGGTCGCATCTTAATACCTGCCAGTGGCACAGTCTTGTTGGATTTATTGGACAAATTGAGAGATAACCAAGAGCTTCTGGCAGGTCATGACAGACAGTAAATGTAATGACATCTCACTGGCGAAAGTGTTTCTGCCATTTTTCACAGTGATGCTTCATAAAATCAGGAAATATTATTATATCAATACCAACCCCCAAAACACTTGGTTTGATAAATTATGATACAGTAATTACAAACATCAGTTCCAAATTTTATACCCATTTTAGAGTAAGTTAAATGAGCCTGACTGGCATTATTTCCCCTTTCAAAGACATTATTGCAACAGTATGTCACAGAGATCATTTTTCATGCATCATTTTTAAACATATATGCCACTTTAGTGCCAAGTTCTCATATCTATTCAATCCCACATGGCAGAAATGACCTTCCATCAAATGTCTAAGGGCTTTTGATATCAAGTCATATTCTAAATGTGATATAGATTCTCTTTGTGAAGATAGATGAGGCAGCAGCATATGGAGATGTGGGAAAAAAAGAAAAGACGAAAGCTAGCACCATCTGCTAAGCTATTATTTTGTGACTATGAGCAGTTATGCTGGAAATAATTCAGAATACATTTTTTGACATCGCATGAGCCACACAGAGTGATCAGTAGTGGGGAATTGCAATACCTTTGGCTGTAGATTCGGGTGGAGCAGGACGTATCCATTAGGATCGATGGCAAAGTAGTATCCATTTGGACCAATCTTTTATTAAAGAAAAGAAAAGTGAGGAAATCAGGTGTTTGCAAAAACTCAAAATTAGTATTCCATTGTTGGGATGCTTAATGTTACAAAAAGAAAAAATGGAAAAAAAAAGTCATGCTTTTTTTGGCCTCATGAGCAATTTTTTCCATGCTTCTCATCACATCTGGATGTGTTTAACTCACTGTAAAGCGCGGTGTAAGTTTCTTGATGTCATCAAGAGAAACATCAATCCCCATCACACCAAGAATCAACTGATTCTGATGCTGACAGAGAAAAGAAATGACAGATAAAGAGACAGATCGGGCTGAATACACCCAAGGGCTGGTCTTGATTAATTTGTTTACCTCGCCGTATCGATCATCAAAAGTTTTGGTCCTGTTGAAGACAGGCAGTGTTCCTGTGATGACCAGACCCAGCTCCTGATGGAAGATCCCACCACAGCATCATGTAACATAAACTATGATGACACAGCCTTTTTTTCCCACTGGAAGAGTGATGTCATACCAGAGCATCGAGGTACACGTTCGTCCACTGAACTTGTTTGGCCTGCTTGTCAGCTAAAACCATTGGTCTTCCCAGAACATCAAGGTATTCCTAAATGATGCATAGTAGACAATTATACCTATGATAAATTTGTTTTCTGCATATGTGAAGGGACGATGAAACAACATTCTAGCATCACCTGTGTGTTTATTCTAATGGCTCCGATGGAGGGAATTTCATAGAAGTAACCTGGATAAAAAATAAAAACAAATCACATTGTACAAACAAAACAAAAAAGCAAAATACACCAAATGTTTAATGTTAAAAAGAATCTACTAAGTTCTGTCAATTGCTACACACAATGTTTACTCAATTTCAATTCATACATTTTCTACTTACACCCAAATTGCAAAAGAAAGAAGGCATCCTTTTACTCACCTTGCTTAAAAAGGGCTATCTCTGAGCTCCCTAATGTCTCTTTTGTCTGACAACAGTTCTATGAAAAAACAAATGAGCTGCTCTGCCACCAAAACGCTCCCCTTTTTCATTTGGCTTATCTTTCTTTAGACATTCTTGGGTAGATTGGCTTTACACCATGCTGCTTGGCTGAAATGCTCTCACATTGAGCTTAAGTCATTAATAAGTTCAGCCTCAGTTCAGCCTTTAGTTTCCAACTAAAATGACAACAATGTGCACTACCTTTATTTGAACAGGCCATCCATTGAATGGGTCCTTTGTCATAGTTATGCTGTCCTACTGAGAAGGTGAAGATTCTGACCTAAAAAATGAAAAAAAAGAGAAAATAAGGAATGAATAAATTCATTTATCATGTAAAAACTTTTAACACAACATATTTGATTTATTTATTTAAATTTATCATAGACCTATCACACATGTAACAGTTATATCTTTCAAGATTTCTAAGAAACATAACATGCATGTATAGAAATCTGCACAGAAAAGTCCTAATGTCTCTCAACCTGGAGGAAGTTTAAGAACCCACTTTGTATATGCATGCGTGTTTGGCATATTAATGATGTGGAAAGTATATTTTATTTTACTGACACACATCGCATGCCTTTAGAAACAAACAAACAAAAAACACATCTTCCAGACAGAAGCTGCTTAACCTTGAAGACTTCAAGTTAGTTGCAATTTTTGTTTCATTACATTTATTTTTTAGTCTTTGTCCAAAAATCTGTGCGGTGTTATTTAATGTAAATAAATACATTGAATTTAATGTACCTTCTTGTCAGCATTGTATTTCTCCAGTATAGACTGAGCCCTTTCTTCTCCTCCATCAGTGAACAACATGATGATCTTGTTGCAGTTTGCTCTGGTCACATTTGTCTAGCAAAAAAAAAAAACAATAAAAACATGAAATATAGGCACTTTTTCTGCAAAACAAGCAAACCAAAAAAAACAAGAAAACGAATTAAATATATATTTGGGAAAATGCCCTGAAGGACATATGGAAACTATATACAAAAAAATAAACATACAATTGTTTTAATTTCATGCAATGTTTAGTTTTTTCAATCATTTAAGGATTAAAAAAGTGTATACATAATTAATTCTAAGGAATATTTACAAAATATCTGATAAAACAATATATTTTTTAATAAAACATGTAATAAAGTTATATTCTTTGTTTCTTGTCACTCTGTTAAGAGATGTGACATTTTGAACCAGCAGATGGCAGTAAAATACAACTATTTCAATTACTTTCAACATTCCCAGAAAACTTAATTTAACCCTGTGTGCTCAAGCAAATTAAAGCCAAACAATATTTCTCTCACCGCAAATAGCTGTTCAAATGCAAACTCGAAACCTTTAGTGTAGTTTGTGATTCCTTTGGCTGTGATGTTCTGAACAGCGTCTTTCAGCAGCTTTTTATTTCTCACGTTGGCTTGAACCAGATGGTCGAAGCACGCCGTTTTCTTCACCCTGGTGTTAAACTGGGAGACGAGAAGTTATGACCTGCAAATTATTCATACGATTACAAGAGGCACGTGTGTGTAACAAACATAAATGCATTGCACTCTCGTACGCCAGCACTCCCACCTGGCCTTGGCTGTTATCAGGAAGTGGTAAACAGACACATTCATCAAACCCCACTAATTGCTTCACATCTTTGGAGCTCAACAATTTGGTACCCATGGAAACTAGATTCAGCTTTAAAAAAAAATGAGGAGAGGCAGCAACACCATCTTCCTTTTAAAGGTGAGACCCCCTCATTAAACCCTAAAGCACACATGGAGGAATAGAGTGCTACTCATCCAAAAGAGGGGTTCCTATCCTTTTATCCTCTGAAAGTTTAATTATGTAATAATAGAAAATGTTAAGACTATGGGGAAAGAACACTTTCAGAGTTCTGATTGGACAGAAGGGCAAAAGAACACTTAATAGTAAACCAGGACATCCACAGCTTTGCAGAACTCCTTTAAAACAATCCTGCACCTCATCGATCTCAGCTAATCAATGTGTCTCTGTGAGATGGCCAGTTGGGAAGCCGAAGCACTGATCTACACAGACAAGCGAGCAAAATGAGCTCTGACCACACGTGTGTGTGTGGCTGCTTATGTGTGTGTTTTTGCAAGCAGGCTGATAGCCTTGAAGTTCTTTCTCAGGGTGACAATAGCAGATGCACACGTCTCTGCCAGACTAAAAGGCCACATCACATTGGCTGCGGCGTGACAAAAACGACTGAATCAAGGCGAGAATGAGTGCAAAGCAAACAACAGCAAAAACAACAGCTGTTAATTGCCCCCCTCAAAAATAAAAGAGAAAACAGGGGTTTACTATCGCAAAATCTATTAAAAGGACGAGAGAGGAAAGTGTGAGCATAAAGTGAGAAGCAGAGAGTGAGAAGAAGAGAACAAAGAGAAGAAGAAAGTGTTAAAACAGGATGCAAAAGCAAGGGAATGAGAACGTGTATGTGGTATAATGAGCTCCTGTATGGATGTGACATGATAAAAGAGAGTGTTGGTTAGAAGGTCAGTTTTACATAGAGATGAGCCCATCACATCCAAAAATGAAGTAAAAGTATAAAGTAGAACAACCCAAAAAAAAGTGTTACTGGCTTTCATACCTTTTTCAGGCTAATCTTTAAAACCCAGTCCTGTAAACTCAGTCTCCAATTCTGCTTTAAAAATGCTGTCGTGGCCAGCGGTGTGACACAAGCCAACAACACTGACACTGGCTAACATGGCTGAACAGGCAGGATGAAAGAAATGGAGGTTTAGTGAGGTAGAAGCTCAAGGAAAATGAAAACACAACAGTATAAAAAATAAAAAGAAGAAAAAGAGAAAGTAAAGGGGATGAAAAGACAGCAAGCAAGCTATCAGTAATCTTCTGACCTGCCCAGTTAAGGGAAAGTGTGACCATCTTCCTTTAGAAAATGCCAACTTCTTCCCTGGGCTACTGATAATAAGGCTAATGATTTATGGGCAATATCGGAGAGCAGAGATTTATCGACAGGTAACAACACCCTGAGGCACAAATACCCACCCTTGTGTTGCACATATATATGAATAAGTGAGCCAGTGACAGAAGATATGGATTGAAAGTGTGAGACAAAGAGGATATCATGCATTCTATTAAAGTAGGAACAAAACACAAGCAGCAAAACCCTTTTTGTGTTTTTATTTTGGACACATTTGGTAAATATTTGATTTTTTTTATGGTAAATAAAAAAAAAACATAAATGCAGAAGTTGTAGGTAATTAGAAATTTTAAAAGCACTATAATATCCCTATAGATGAGTAAATATTGAATATGCTGCCTATTAGATAAGCATAAAGATTTGATTGATCTAAAGAAATCACCTTTGATATTGTGACAAAAGCACTGATGGGAATATCTTCATTTATCTTCTGGAATTTTAATAATCTTGACTATATTTCTCAAATAAATAAATAAATAAAACAAAAAAAAAATTTGATTTCACACTGAATCTGTACAGATCCACTTTAACATAAATGCTCCCCAAAATTGATTTTTTTTTCTTCCATTACTTAAAAAAATGGCCCATGTACCATGATTTATGTTAAAAGAAAGAACAAATCAAATTGACTAATATTAATAGTATAAATAAAATGTGTATAAAGTATAGTAAACAGATGTCATACATTTTAGTTAAATTGACTTTTAAAAACTTTATATGAAGAAGAATGCGATACCATAGGTCTCATAAACACCTGTGACAATTTCATTCCATTTTGACAAATATGGAAGACTTGGAAATAAATGAAAGTTTCAGAAAGATTCTGAATGTGATTTGTGAATCTTTTCAGGAAGAATTAAAGGAAAGAAAGGAAAAGAAATTATAGTGGAGAAAGTTATTACAAAAAAAGACATAATGTTGCATGTATGAATTGTAGTTAAGACACAAAAAAAGGAATGAGAATAAAGCTGTAAAAAAAAAGGCTAATAATTCCTTTAACCCTGTCATGCCGGAATTTACTTAAAAATGCTTATATACAGCATAAAAGGATTAAGATGCTGACTGTAGAACACTACAAATAGTTAGAGAATGAACTTTTGGAGAAAAATGAAGATGAGCACATAAATAATAAGGATTAAACATCATTGGGGCTGCACGGTGGCGCAGTGGTTAGCGCTCCTGCCTCACAGCAAGAAGGTTCCCGGTTCAAGTCCTGGCTGGGGCACCTTTCTGTGTGGAGTTTGCATGTTCTTCCCGTGCATGCGTGGGTTTTCTCCGGGTACTCTGGCTTCCTCCCACCATCCAAAAACATGCTTCACAGGTTAATTGGTTATTCTAAATTGTCCGTAGGTGTGAATGAATGTGAGTGTGCATGGGTGTGTGATTGTGGCCCCTGCGACAGACTGGCGACCAGTCCAGGGGTGTACCCTGCCTTCGCCCATGAGTAGCCGGGTTAGGCTCCGGCAACCCCGTGACCCTGAAAGGGATAAAGCGGATTGGAAACTGAATAAACAACATTGAAAATGTTAGACTATCTAAAGTGTTTCTTCTCTTATTCTTTTTGGATAAACTTGATGGATGGATTGGCAACGGCCTCAGTTGTTTTCTGTTATGAGCAAAATGTCTCATTGTAGAACAACTCTAGTCTATTTGGAAATGGTTTTATGATCCTTCACACATTCATTAGCTCCAAGAATTACTCCTGTAAGATTTCTAGAGCCAACACACCTGAATGCCTCTGAGCAGCAAACAGAATATCCGCTGAAGCCACGGTTCCTGCTTTAAGGGAGGGGTGAAGGTGGACGAAGCAATAAATTACTGAGTATAATGTCCACCAGACCCTCATTTTGTGAAACCTCTACCAACGAAAAATTAATTTCTAACAATACACATGTAACTTGTGCATGAACCTGTCTACAAATCTACGTGTATGAGTGTTTAATCCTCTTTGTGATCAAATTGCATATGTTGTGTGTATTACGCCGTCTCCAGATGCAAATCTTTGGTGTGCAATGGAATGAGAAATGTACAAATATTCATCCACATAAAATTATGTATTTAAGACGCACCTGAAAAAAAATCCCTCACCATGTTAATTACTGAGCTTTTGAGCATTAAATTTTACTTACATAAACAACATTGACATAGTCGTCATCTGACAGAGTCTCCAGCATCTCACTGACGGATGTCCGGATCAGCTTTAGAGTTAAGCCAGAAACACTTCCACTGCTAAAATGAAGAAATAATTAAAACATTAACTCATCTCAGTCTAATTCACTCTGAGAAAATATACTAAAGTTAGTCAAAGCATTATAAACTAAATATTTAATATCCTAAAAATCTGCATGACAAAAATTAGAGATGAGAAAAGATAGCGAGATTTTCAAGCTACTCACGCATCAACAAGGATTAGCATGTCTTTGGGTGACGCAGCTCCTTGAATGTACCTTCATGAAAAGAACACATTTGTGTCAGCGTTTGTGTGCACCTTTATTTATAATTTAATTTATTTATAATTTGACTAATATAGTCCATGAAGGTTATGGTGACAATTGTTCTTTCTGCAACATGACAGATTTATTGTCACAGTCTGAATACTCGTGAAAATGTTTGTCAAATATGATGACTACAGCTAACATTTAAAACAAAAAGATTTGGAATAGGTGTAAAGATGAGAAAATGTCCGTGTTTTGTTACAAGACCTTCAAATCATATTCTCCATTTTATTTTGCTGAATAAAAGATTACAATAAAACATCTACACAATATCATGTTCTTAAGTTATGCTTAAACCAGGACATAACTGAGCTAGATGTTGTCTTTTCAACATTCTGCAAATATATCCATGTAAACTATTTATTATGTTTAAAATAAAATAACCAAAATAATGTATTAAAGTCCATATTGCTGGTAGTTTTCCTACCATGGTCTCCTGCG
This sequence comes from Adrianichthys oophorus, assembly GCA_036245035.1. Classification (NCBI taxonomy): domain Eukaryota; kingdom Metazoa; phylum Chordata; class Actinopteri; order Beloniformes; family Adrianichthyidae; genus Adrianichthys; species Adrianichthys oophorus. The sequence continues at coordinate 30,480,955 of BSAI01000030.1, read as the reverse complement.
GACATCATACAGATCAATTTTGCTGGGAGTCTTACGAGGATCCATCCACGGGGAGGCTTTAAAAGAAAATCACAAACATGTGATATGCAAAACTGCTACTTACTCTTTTGGTTAGTTTTTTTTATGTGTTTGACAATAGGAGTGAGTAAATGCAGACAAATGCTTGGAACAGCACTCCAATCCCATTTCAAACATTAACCCAAAAATAAAATTTTACCCAGTTCTTCAAAGGAGAGAAGGGAAATGTCAAATGCATGGACCGGAAAGTCTTTTGAACCAAGATTTTCCCATTAGAGCTCTGTTTAAGCAGTTTTTATAAGTATACCACTCACTCCAAAAAAATAAAAAAACACTTACAATACGTTACTGCACTTTACTTATTTAATCTCCACAACATAGCGTGTATTTCAGTGAAGCAGATTATTTATGATACTTGACATTAATTCTCATGTTTTGCTGCAAACAGTTTTAAAGGATGTCTAGTGCAAAGGCTGCAAAAGGTGTTTAGATTAACATTGTCGAATTTCAGGACATAATGCTTTTGGGTAATTGGAATGTTCTAAAGCCAAACATTAAAAAAAAACATTTTAGAAAAAAAAAAATATTCAAGAGGGACCAAAAGTCAGTATATTGTTTTATTAATAAAACCTTGATACAAGAAACAGGAAATTTAAGATAGCAACTAATAAAACTAAATTCACTTTATACATTTGAGAATAAAAAGCAAATTTTTATATCATGTGAAGTTGATGTAACATGCATGTAAACGTCAGGTAAATCGAAGCTTGAATTCTCAGTCATTGCTGCCCCCTAAAGAGGTTTTTTTATATAAAAAAGATGCATTTCTCATCTGAAATTTGACCATGCAAAAAATTTAGAAAGATAGTGAACATTGTCCTAATGAGAGTCTGACAGTTTGCATTTAAATTTGAATTTTGACAAAAATCAAACGCGATGCTGGAAATGAAAATGCATTGTGGGGGTTGCTGTTTTGGAATTAATTTTGAATTTTGACACAAAAACATCATGGCAATATACAATGCAATTGCTTTTGAGTTACTTTTAAAAGAGTTTAAAGCAAACAATGTATTGAAATGTCATTTTTTTTTTAATATTCCAAAGTAAACTGCAAAATGCATTTTCCAAACAAATGGTCAAATTGCATATTGCATTGTAAAGTACAAACTGCATTGTCATTTGAATTATGGCATCAAAAACCCTTGACAATTTAAAATGTAATTGATTTTGTTTTTACTTATGACTTTATTTATTAAATTTCCATATTGAATTGTAATTTTTATTTTTTAATTCTAAATTGCTAAATGTATTTTCATATTCCAAGCCTGAATTGCATATTGAATAGTCAATTGAAAAAAGCATTTTTAAATTGCATGGTCAAATTGCAGATTGAATTGTCAATTGCATATTCCTTTATATTATTGACTGAAAAAACGCCCATAAATGTAATTTGCATTATTATATTTATGTTTTTTATATTATATGTTTATATAAATTTACATTATTTTTTAAACAGGTTATCATTTATAAAACACCCAAATATCTAACAAATATTTGTACTCAGTATCTTTTGAGGAAGAAAAAAGTTCTTACTTTACTAAGTGGAGGGGAAAAAATACATCAATTATCCACAATATTACCATTTGATTATCAAATTGTTACACATTTGTATTTTTGTTTGTTGGATGTTTCGGTGCTTCATAAGTGAGAATGTATAAAGAATAATAATAATAATAATAAACTATTATCAAACAAAGAAAATCTCCCCTAAAGTTGACTATGTGTCACAAGAATGCAAAACCATTGACTCTTCCTTTGTGAAGAGTGTAAAACTCTTCAAAACTATACAAGACAAAACATAATGATTTCTTATCTGAATAACTAAACAATTACAAAAAAGATGTTAAGTAATGTGCTGCAATTTTATGTTATCAACACAGTTTTATGAGCACTTTCCTCTTTTTTAATGAGATAAGATTATATTTTAAATGGCTGAAAATGAAATTAAATAAATTACACATATTTATTTATTTTACCAGGATAGTAGCGAGCCAAGCCAGTAGCGCTGCCAAACACCTGCCAGAGAAGAGTTGGATCGTCTTCTCTATTCTTTTTAAAGACATCCTCCAGGGCCTCGGTCCAGTTCAGCTCATTCAGCACAATGGTAGCTGAAAATCCCAAAAAACCCAACATGCACAAGCAGTCATGTAGTGCATTTAAGAACACAGTCAAGTGCGAAACATATCCAGTATATTTGAGGTCGGCTGGTATGATAACACAATCACAAACACATATTATTTAATCTGTTGGCATTTATGCTCCCAAAAACTGTCTTAAAGTCAATTTATCAAATCTCCATGTTTGAGACAAGTGATTCTCCACAGTTCTACAGCTATCCGACTTATAATGCAGCTTGGAATTCATCTGTTCAAACAAAATTTTGATGATAACAAGCTTCATGAAGTAACCATTTTCTTAAAAAAAAACAAGTAAGAATCTCATTGGTTCCAGTTGATCAAGTAAGAATTCCACATTAACATCTTTATCAAGATTCATAGAGAGACTCAGTCTGTCAATCCACTTGAAAAACTGCCAAATGTTAATGCAGGTATGAAGCTTAAGGCTACAAATCCCCAAGTAGTGTCTTCAGGCAATGAATGACTTTGGTGACAAAATTAAGCAGAATTTAATTTTATCTGAACAATCCTACTGTTTTTATACATGTGTGTGTGTGAGTCAGTGAGTGTGTGATTGATACTGTGTGTTATGAGAGGCAACAAGCATTATGGATGTAATGGCACAGTATCCAGACAGCTCAGAGCCACATTACCTTCACTATGATGGATGGAAACTCAACACATGCTGCCCCAACTCAATCTTCCCTTTCTTTGTCTATATAGTGCTGTTCCGTGGAAACGTCCACCACCATTCTTTGGTTTCCTCTTTTCATATTCTATACATGTGGTGCATCTGTGTGAGCATACGTCTGTGTTTGATGCTGTGTAAGCATGCAGTGTGTGTGGGACACATCCGAATCCTGTGTTGAGTGCGTCATGGCTCATTGATGTGCAAAGCAAACACTGTTCATTTGCATGTGTGTCTCTTGAGGGAGAGATTTAATGAAGGCTTGGTTGCCAGCAGTGCTTGTATTTTAATATAAGAGAGAGCAAAAAGGCATGCAGTGTGAAGGTATGGTGTGCACAATAGATTATCATTGATGTCTCCCCCTATTTGTTGGGTTTTAAAGACAAAAGATTGCATAAATGTAGTGAAAGAAATCACAGCTTTTACTATACAGATGCATTTTTTTTCTTTGTTTGCTTTAAATAAATAAAAAGAAATACAGGAATCCACAGTGCTTTGTTTACACGTTGGCCAATATTTTACTGGCCTATAAAGCTATAAATGTATTCAGACTTAAAATGCCTTCTGGATTATCCAAAATGATTAACCAAATGTGTCCAGTCTGAAAACACACTCATAAATATCTTATATCTCGATGAGTTGCAAGCACAGGTTGAATGAGCAAAATGTAGTTGTGGATAGTATACATCAGCATTCCTCTTTAATGTCTGCATTAACACATGGTTAAGAGACTTTGCAATATTTTATAGGCTAAACTGCACTGCTGTAAAAAAAAAATAAAATAGACACTATACTTCCTGTGTATCTTTCACTCTGAAGATCAAATGCCTGCATCCAGCATGACCTTGATGTCAGACAGAATGTGCATCTACTGTACAGATGATTTCGTCTGAGCAAGGTCAATTTAGCTTCAAAAAATACCCTTTGATTTCTATAATTTAGAGCAAAGAGTAAACTTTGCACGCATTAATATTGCACTCAAAGAACAAAATAAAATATATATTTATATTAGGCCAATATTGTTTATGCAGAAATAAGTTATAGTAGCAAAAACCTGTTTTCAATAACCTTCATGCAAGTTTAATTTCAGATATTATTATGTCATTTGTATACAATACTTCACAACAGCATGGAAAAAAGTAAGACACAAGAACCACTCAGAATCAGGTTTGAGCAGATTGTGAATATTCCAAAAGCAATTTTCAGTGCCTCTTTTCCCTGAAGCATGACTTTAGGAACTATTTCCAAATAGTTTAAACTTTCATTAAATCAGAGGATTGTGCTCGTGGTCTGAGAGTCATTAAAGCTCCTATTGGCAAAACTCTCAGGGGTCTGGTATGCAGCTTGTATTAAGCCGAGTTTATTTTGTCTCAACTATAAACCACACATAAATAGTAAAAGTGCCTTTGAGTAAAATAAAATTCCTTATTTAACGCCCTTGTCCATTCCCAAAAGATTATTAATGATTGTTTGTTTGTTCTTAAACAGTAGGTTTTTAAATATTACATTTAAAGGATATGATAGATAACCCTAAATTTAGTATAACTATGTGTGTCAAAGTAATTTTGACTTCCTGAGTCTCTCTTTTCCCTTTTAAGAACTTGTGTTCTTTTACACATGTTTTTTATGAGGAAATACTAAGCTAACACAACATAATAGAAGAAATTACAGAGCTGCACTAAATGTCAAATGTAACTATTTCATTAGCATAGAACAGTAATTTCCCCTAATGAGAAGTGTAACCGCAGAGCCACTTTTACTCTTGTAAAAAAGAAATCACATCACTCCAACTAATACTTGTACATTGTAAAGCTAGAAAGAAACAAATGTGAGGCTTTTGATGCTACTTCTGCAGTTAGTGAGGATTCATCTAGAAAACAGATGGTGTTGGTTAATGAGGAAAGTCACATGTACTGTCAAAGTTCATGTGCAGTTCTAAACATAGAAAGCAGTTCAACATATGACATTACATCAGTTTACCATCCATTTTCAGAGTCACAGCACCTTATTTTTGTCATGGTGTCAGTCTCCTGATCACATCTTCTTGCTGACACACAGTCTTAAAAGTAAAGAATCTGACAGCGTGAAGCACCGAATCAAAAATGTTCAAGTTTACTTCTAGGGCTTTTCTTTAGTATATAAATATATATATATATATAGTGTTATCAACATTGCACTGTGTTTAACAATTTTCATCTTCTGACTGTCATCATGTGTTATTTTGATTCTTACATTAACATACAATTAGCTGTAGGACCCATCTACAGTTGTTACATCCTTACAAGGACCACCAGCGCATGCTAGAACTCATCACAGATGCCAGGTTGGCAGTATGTCATGGGGCCACCTAAAGACAACCGCCCCCATCCCTCACCACAAATAAAACATTTTCACATTCACTCCAGAGAGACCAGGGTGAAGATTCATGCACACAGTGAACTCCACACTTAAAGGTCCCTGGCAGGATTTGTAACAGGAAGTGCTTGCTTTAGTAGCTGGTAGCTTGTTCGTAGTTTAATTTAAGACTATTTCCTGGGACTCTATAGTTGAGCACAAACTACTTTCTTTTAAAAAAATTGAAGGAAAAAAAAACTTGATATCAAAGTAAAAACAAACAGAAATGAATTCATATTTTCCTGTTTTTGACATTCCATTTATCTCAACCATGAGAAAGACTAGAAAAGTATAATCTTTAGTTTCGCTTTAGGTAAAATCAAATTAAAATGGCTCTATTTTGATCTATTAATGTCAACAGAAAGTTTTTTAATTTCTTACGTTTCTTTCAGACAGATTGAGTGGAGCTGGTTGTTTTCTCATTTCCTTCTCCCAGCAAACAGCATCTTTGAGTAGAAGGGAGCTGGGATGAGTTATGGCACAGCCTATTTTAGGCTTCGAAATATATCAAAGACCAGAAAATAACAAAGTCACGATGAGCTTAAAGATGTTCAAATAAATGATTTTTTTTTCCTTTTTCCAAGTCCAGTCCCTCACCTGCATCTGGGGCAGCAGCAAAGTTACACGTGTAACCTTGGAGCCAGACGGATACGCAGCAGGCTAACATCCATGCTGTAACAAATCACTCTGTCCTGCTCCCTTTTTAAGTCACTGATGATGTACCACATTTCACTGAACACTAATTACTTTCCCAACTATCTAAATACAAACATGAAGAGACCCCATGTCACATAAACAAGTTAACAAGCAGCATAGCAGTCTGATGGGTAAAGGAGGGATCCTGGAACCAGTTTAATGTCATTGAAGCTCACTGGTCGTCTATAATGTGATGACAGGGTCATGAGCAAAACAACTGACTCTTCACCTCTCATGTCAGAGAATAACTCATTTACCACACGGATTTAGAAGACAAAAAATGCTAAAGAAAATATTTATTTAGTATTCAAAATAACCAGGTATTCCATCAGTTATTGACATTTAAATGGAGCTCATATCTGAATAAATATTATGACTTTGAACCACTCAAGGTAAATGTCACTACATTATAATGAAGTGATCAGCAATGTGCTTTGAAACTAAACAAAACCTCAAAACAAAAGCCTGTCCACAATATTGGATTCTTTTAAAGTGTTTGAAATAATGAATAGTAAAACTGGAAAAATAGGTTGAAATACCATTGATGCATTTCACTTAATACACTTATATAAAGGTGTATCAATTATAGATGAAAAAACTATAATTGCAACTATAGTTGCACTTAGAGGAACAACACAGTATTTGCGAATTGAGTCAACTGTCAGCTCTAGAACATCATTACTTCAGAGTTTTTTCTCCTTCTCATGGCCATATTTTTTTTTTTATCAAACACTGGAATTAAATGACGTCAAATCTATCAAAAATAGCAACAACTCCAGAGTTGAAAAACTGGCTTCAAATACACCCACAATCTAAACAAATAAGTGATGTCACAAACCTTCTGTCCGTCTATCTGGATTCACTTTTTGTAAATACTCCTTCAACTAAAGCTAAAACAAGCTACTGCCAGCTGAAGCATTTTAATAGCTAGCGTGCTTTCCCCATAGGACTCTGTAACCTATTTGCTTAATTAAATCTAATGCAGACTAAAGTGATTGGTAATTTCTTACATGTTTTTTTTCTTAATATTAGGGTGGTGTAAAATGCTGGAAGATTTAAAAAATAAATCACAGTTGTTTGGTTGGTGGTTCCTTCAAAGTCCTGTTAAAGTTCTTCAGAAATTTCACAAATTTTCATCTAAAATTAATCCAGTGGGGCATCAACTAAGAGAGGAGCATTCACCCTCTGCTGCAGAGGCTCACTGCACAGCAGAGTTGTGGGCTCAGTGTGTTAAACGCCTTAATAATGTATGAGACATGTTATATTGCTACGTCGAGGTGGACTGTGACATGCACTGAATCTATCCTCTGTGCCTTGTTTATCCATCTGTGCATACAATTTTGCACGTGACTAATGCCAAATATGGAGAGACACCAAAGGTACTAACATTATATTTCAGGACACAACAGTAGGGTATACCAAAGAGCATTTGGCAATAAAATGCATTGGTGCTGCTTCAAAATCTAAGCAAAACAGTATGACTGGGATCAGAAATCTCACTGCCATCATGTATGCTCTTACCAAGCTACCAGGCCGTTCCAGTATGACCTTTGTCAGAGTTGCTCATGTTTTTTCATTAGCTCCTTTATTTTGATATTAAAAAAATAATCCTATTATAAGAGAGTTCAAGACCCTGTCACATAAAATGAAGACATACTGTATAATCAGGCTGTACATGTACTGTGTGGTAGCAGGACACACATTATACTGTAACCTGTAGAAAAGTATTGCAGGGTGTTCTGTGAGAAGTTACAGTTTTGGTTTTTCTTGTCATTTGTGTCACCACATTCTGGAGAGTAGAATTTGCTACCTAACATTTCTAGAATTTAGACAGTAATGTACAAAAACTGAGTTTACTTGACTTATCTTATGTTGCTCAGGGCTAACAAATACATGGATATTTATAGGTGTAAAGATTCCCTCTATACTCCTCTAAAGAATTGAAAAGATGATACATTAGGTGTAAGTGAAGTCCTATCTTCAAGTTCAATCATTTTTTATCTTGATTTAGAAAAAGTGTGTGAAAAGAAAAGAAGAGGTGTGCACAAATCCATTTTGTAGGTTATTCAGGCTGCCTGCCTCACATGTTCATTTTTGCTAAAAGATGAAATAATGGGTGAGAGGGGATCCTATTATGCCATTTCACTTTAAAAAAACTCATTCAGCTACAGATAGGTTTGGAAGAAGCAGAATCTGTAAACAACATTTCATAATGGGTTGAAGTGTCAGCTGTATCCATGGTTACCACTTGGGTTTGAGTGTGTATATGTACTCACAGCCATCATAGATGTCAGTGGGAATGTGGACAGCCGTGTGGTTGAGATCAGTCAAGCGCTTGAACGACGGGTCCTCTTTAAAGTCTGGTCGGATCCGATATTTCCTCCCCTCTGTCTCATTTGCATCCAGCTGAGGGAAAACAGTCGGAAGATGCAGCCTTTAGTTTTCGACCATAGGTTAAAAGGAAGCACTCCAGGTCCCTTCGAATGATTTTCTGAGGCATATAAGATAGTTTGCTGGTTTATCCAGCAGAATAGAGAAGGAGGGTCTAAAAGCAGGGATGTCCAGGGTCTGTTTAGTTTAGCAATTAGATATTGTTTATAATTTATGACAGATTTTTTGTTTTTGCACAAATATTGGTGTGAAGCCCATTGAGACAACTGTGTTGTGATATTGGGCTCTATAAATAAAAAGGAATTGAGTAGGGTCTTAGACACAGCAAATTCTCACCAAACCTTGTCTGACATCATCACAGTAAAGTAGTTTTCACATCAAGTAATATCAATTGTTTCCCCAACATCATGTCTATGTCTTGGTCTAACTTCAGTACTTGAAAGGATCGAGAGCACACAAAGGTATAGTCATTGTGGAAATGCACACTTTCTGATACACTTTTGTCCATTTCCATCAATGCCAACAGCAGAGATGAGAAGATTTACTGAGGATAGAATGGATGACAAATGAAAAAAATGGAAAGCAAAGAGTAGTGAGGTGTTGGGACAAAAAAAAAAATCTAAAAACACACAATGGGGTGGTAAGGAAGAATAGTGAACACTTGCTTCCCAATAAAGCAGCGGCGTAGCCAGCTCATACATCTCATCTGTCAATTAGACAAGAAACATGGCAGAGACCTTTTCACCTAAGAGAGTGGGAGAAAGGATGACAAAGAAAAAGCTGCACAGGAAGAAAAGCCTGAGTAAGAGGTAAAGGAGTGAGAAAACAGTGCTTAAACAAATGGTAAAAACTGAGAGTAAAAAAATAGATGTGAAGGGTAAAAAGAAAAAGAAGAGCAAAAACCTTTAATAGAACTAACACAAAAAGAAAAGGGGAAAAGAAACTGTACTTACATTGTCCTTTGCATTGTAGTAATAAATTTCCCCATCCTGTTAACAAATCACAAAGAAGCACAGAAAAAATTGGCTTTTATTGATAAAGTGTTAGGGCCCCCAGCCATATTTGGTTTTGTTTTTTCTTTCTATCTTTATTTTCTGTATTTTATTTTCTGTCAGAGTGGGCCCTCTGTATTTCTGGATCTTTGTTTGTCTGTTTCTTGAATTCTTTCAGGTGTAGTGTAAAAGGGTGTGGCCTCCGTTAAACCCAAGCTGATGAAGGCAGCTTTTAAAAGCACTGTGTGGACATCTGGCCTGTGAGAAGAGAGCCTCACTGCAGCTTGGAGCACTTGTCATGTAGTCTGTGTTGCACTTTGTAGTTTGTCAGGTCCACTCTGTCTTTAGTTTGTTTAGTTTCTTTAGATACGTTTTAACGTGAAGCTGAAGGGGTGAACTGCCATTTTCTTTAGTGCACAATTTCTCCTGTTTATGTTAGACTAAGGATGTTTAGAGCTTTGTTATTGTTTTCCCTTTTCTTTCATTAGCAGATAAGATTTCTGTGTTCTAGATAGGTGGGGGCTTTTGTTTGTTGTTTTGGCCTTGGTTCACCCTGAAGGCTTTTGCTTCACTTTTTGGGTTTTGTTGGTTGCTTATTGTATATGAATGTGACACTTGTTTTATGGACACAAGTCTTTTGGTGTTTTGTGAGGGTGGTGTGAACATAGGCGGTACTTTCCATACTAAAATACCTTGTCCTATTGAGCATAACTATGCCAGTTTTCCAGAGGTAAAGACATATCTACTAATGACAGACATCTGCAAATTATTCAGCTCTTAACACACATCAACATGTTTCAAAGTAAATTGATTAATTAGTTGTTTAAATTAGAAATTGATGGTGTGTATATTGTGTCCATCTGTTCAGTATTTTGTGTCTCCCTTGTTACCTCAAACTCATCTTTCCATTCATGCTCCATCTGGAATACTTCAGCAGCTGTGGCCAGTTTCTGGAGAAGAAAAATAGTTTAAAGTGGGAACACCTTAACTGAGTGTTCTTCTAAACATCTGTATTATTTCATTGTACAAAAGCCATGTAAGGATAGAGTGAAAAAGATCACCCCAGAAAAAAGGCTTGACATTTGATTAACCATGTGGTCGTTGCCGTCTTGCTACACTCTAGCCTTCTAGGAGGAAAAAAAGTGTCTAAATGAAAAGGTTTGAATGTAGAAAATCTGTAAGTGGGTTTCTGAAAGCATGAAGACAGGAAAAAAAAACAATTAAATATTGAAAGTGTAGGAAAGAGCAGAGCCCTGAATAAAGTCAAGACCAAGTGAATTACCCACTACAAGACTGTCAATCAAACTAACAACATGCCATAAATGTCATTATCCTTAGCCTTGCAGCTGCATATCTTTTTTTTCCCCTATACATTTAAAAACACATCTTCTATTAACTGTAACAGAGGTAATAAAATAGCAGCTGTAATGGAAACTAATACTAAAAAAAAAAATAAATAAATAAATAAATAAATAAATACATACAAATTGGGTCATCTGAGAAGAAATTAGGAGAAATGATTCTGACAGAAAAAGAAGAGACGTTTCACTGGTCTCAAATTAAAGAACACAGACTAAAAAAGAAAAACAATCTTTTTGAGAATTGTTGAAAGACTAATATCATTTTTTTCTTACATTTTAAAGAAATTACTAAAATTATTTGAAGCCAAAGGCAGTTCATTGAAAAAGGCTATTTTTACATTTTGTTTAACTATTAATTTAAGTATTTTATTTTAACTATAATTTTGAAACTGATGATTATGATACCAGACAAGACAGAAAATATATGTTGAAGAATCATCAGCATCTAAGGAGGAGAAAGAAATATGTATACAAGAGCATTGCTGCAGAAAAATCTGAATGAGAATACGTGAGAGGATTGTAAAAAATGGCAAAGCTTAACTGCACTTTTTAGTTTTACTGTGTATCAACGGTCAAAAAGTGACTAAGTAAAAAAAAAAAAAAAATTAAATACCTAATGTGTAACAAAAAAAATAATTTACAGCTGTGGATGTCTTTGTGCTGGGCTGTGGCAGAAAATAAAACAGACTTTTCAAATCAGGATGACATGCTTGTCTTATCCATCAGTCAATGTATTTTTTTTTCATTGTGGGTATGTGCCAAAGTGTGTCGATGACCATGTGTCTGCTGTGAGCAATAGTTCCATTCTGAATCAACAATGCCTTCCATCCGGCCTCCAGTACTGGGCTCTATTCCAAACCTGTCTCCATCTCCTCTGCGCTTGATGTCATCAGCTAAATATACCCACCGTTACAGCCATAAGCAAACACTCTACAACCACAATATTAATCACACATTTTCCACGCACTTTGAAATCATTCAAACATTTGTTTGAGACATTCAGGCTATTTTCAGCAGGTCAGTCTGGCACTTGAATTCTAATTATAAAGCTTTTTGAAAAAGTAGAGCCGTTTTAGATGAAGGTCATGATGAATTGATTTCCGGTACTTTAGTTATATTTAAAATGTTTATGATGATTTTGCCGGTTAATATTTTGTTCAGGCATTATACATTTAAGCCAGTCTCCCAACATTGAGTTTAGCCTTGAATTGCTTTTCCATAGACGTTTTAGTTTTAATCAAGATTAAAGGCTCATCATCAGCAAATAAGAAAAAAAAGGTTAAAAAAACTCATGGTAAAAATATGAAATCAATACATGCAAAAAATACATATGGACAAAAACAAGCATGTACACAACTGTAGTGCATTCTATACATACCAGTATGCACAATAATTATAATTATCTTTCAAGGTGCCAGATTTCTTACCTATATTAACGTTGTGTACAAAAGGTAACCCTAAAACTTCAGAATTGAAGCACATTAAAAAAAAAAAAAAGTGTTGGAGCTAGGTCAGTTTACCAAGATCCCTCTTGATTTCTTGGTTTAATAGCAAATCAGTTATCATTTACTTCAACGTAAAATGGCCTAACTTCACAGCCTAATGTATATCACTGTTTTATTTTAAATTTACAAAAGAAATATGAGCACAAATTGGGAATGTTCTTTTTGCTTGACAGTTGACAATCTGATCCATACATTTGGAACTGTCTTATCCAACAACGGTCCTGACTGTTCGTAAATCTGTTTACCCATTTGTTGGAATGAACAAGGTTTGGTGATTTCAAAGGTGTACTTTAAAAAAAAAAAAGTCCAAACAGCCAAACACCCATCAATGGGTCATGAAACCACATGAACTGCAGAAGTAAGGGAGTTTAAGAATTGGAATTATTCAGTGAGAAATGGGATTGCCAAAACAGAACATTTTCAAAGGAAAAATAAGTATTTTGTAGAAAAAATATCCATAATCAATAATATAAAAAAAATTGTAAGCTTTAGATTCATCTTGAACATACAAGCCCATAAAAAGCAGGAACCAAAAAAGTGCGCATAACTTAAAGCACCAAAGCACTTTCCATTGTTATGGACAATATTATGTAAGATAGTCGCAGCAAATCTGCAAAACATGTATGCTCCACTGAGACATATTCTTTCCTGACTTTCATTGCTACTGTGCCAAACCAGCCCCTGTGCATTTAGTGATGAAACAGAGTTCAGCCGACGAGACAACCACCTCACATAGCATCTTAGACTCCCTGTGTGCACTTGTGTGCCTGATCATGTGTACATGAAATCGATGCATGGTGATTCAGCATGCTCACATCTGTGTATGTATGCTGGCTCTCTGTTCAACATGTGTCAAAGGGAATAGCGACTATGGGAAGAGAAGAAGAAAAAAAAATCAATGAGGTCTGAGGTGATGGAAAAATAAAAAAGGTGGCATTAGGAAAAGAAAATAAATAAGAAATAAGCTTGGATGGTGACCTGAGATGAAAGACACACATGATCCCTCTTTCATTAATGATAAACAACTGCCTTTTACATAAAAGTATATTGCAAGTGCATGAAAGTAATAGACACAAAAAAGAAGAGAATGGTAAAGAGAAATGTAAGGTGGACACACTGGGAAGTACTAGAAGATAAATGGAACCCGATAAGACAAAGAGAGATAAGAGTTAAGAGAGATTCTTCAAAAATGCTTAAGAAAAACCGTGATCTTTGTAAGAGGAAACAAAAGGGACTGAGTATGAGACAAAAAGCAGGGGCTGGAAGACTGCAGCTGTGAGAACCCCTGGGAGAACCTTTGCTGCTCAAAACTGCTTCTCTCAGAGGCCAGCAAACCCTCTGATGGGAGGAGTAAATCTACAACTGCTCCACATCTAAATCACTACTTTGCTTTTGTGTATTTTTTTTCAAACACTTTAGAAATGCTTAGTATACAGCAGTCCCACTTCCTTGTAAAATCCTTTATTAATGTAAAAACAAAGAAAAAAAATGGAGAATACTTTTGGAGTAACCAAAATATCCACACATCATTAACATCATTTTTATCGACTTTAGAAATAGTCAGACATATCGAGGGGTCCTAAAACTGAATCAGTTTTATCATTCATTCTGAATGTCCATTCATGCTTCACCTAGTCAGTGATGAAATGTACAGCTGCTTTTCATCATTTAACCGCTTTGTGTTCGTGTTGGCTTTGTAGACAATTGGAGTGCGTTTTGGGAAATCCCACTGTGAACGGTGCCACTCTTCTAAGAACATTTCTGCTAGCATTAGTCGTGCAGCCGGACAACCCAGAGACGGGACCCGGGCACAGAGCAGCAGTTTATAGCTCTCCTCTGAGCTCCTTTTAGCGCTGGCGCAAACGCCATACAGAGATACTCAAGCAGCTCGTAGCTTTAGCTTATGTGCCGAAAGGCAAGTGAAAGGAGTGACACACAGAAATATAAACAAAATAGCTACTAATACTCAATAACAAGCACATTCATGATATAATTAAATGTGGGTTACTCAACATTAGATCCATTTCCTCCAAGTCCCTCTTACTCAATGAGTTAATTATTGAAAACAAACTTAGTCTAATAGTCCAACAGAAACCTGGCTACAACATGATGAATATGTTAAGCTGAATGAAGAGACCCCCCCTAACTACAATCAGAAATCCAGGATTTCAGGGAAATGAGGTGGGTTAGCAATTATATCACAGTCTAGCTTACTTCCTAACACTAAAGTCAAACACATTTATAAACATCAAACATCAAATTGTCTAGAAATCACCAAAAGAGGAAGACTGAAAAAGCTGTTTCTTCATAATTATGTATTGCCCTCCTGGCCCGTACTGTCACTGAGTTGTGGTGGAGAACCCAAAATGGAGGAGACCAGGCTTGGTGGCAGAACAGTAAAACATTTAATAAATAAACTGAAACATGACAGCCAGCAAGCCCCTGTCTTACAGAATAAGCTCCCAGCTCATGTAAGAGAGGCCGACACAGTTTCTACATTCAAAGTTAGGCTTAAAACATTCCTCTTTGGACAGGCTTATTGCCAGGCTAGCTAACAATCAGAGAATACTTAACTTACTGCTCCCCTACCTTACCTACTCTAATGAAGTTTGGCGGCAAAGAGGCAGAGTCAGAGACGGCGCAGAGTCAGGTACACAGGAGATCAGATCCAATAATAGTGCTTGGTATGCAGGCAGAAAGGCACAAACAATACTTGCACTGAGTGTAGTTCTGAGCAGTGGATAAGAGTCATGTGGCTGATTGACTGATGAGAGTTAGGTGGGGAGGCATCAAGACACTGTGCGCTGGGGTTGCTGGGTGATTGAGTGAAGTCAGTACTCTGGAGATGGCATATATATATATATATATATAATATTGGTGTGCATTTTCTGTAGAATTACGTTCTATTTAATCTATAGCTGTCTTCATATTTACAACAAAAAAAAAAACTTCCCCAAATAACTTTTTAATTCATTATTGGCATATTTTATCTTTTCTGTCCTGGGTTAGTTTAATGGTTTAATGACTGAGAATGTGCGTTAATTGTATTTTCACCTGCTTTTGTCATTCTATGGTTTACCCTTACAGTAAAGTGATTGTCTTTAAAAGTTACTTTTTAAGACAACAAATGTATTGAATTGTTTGTTGTTAAATATTATTTTATTAACTTTGATACATTTAAGATCAAACCTGAGGTGTCATTCAATATTGGCCATTTGATAAAATATAGTATATCCTAAATTATTGTATTGATCTAATAAATGGCTGTGTCATTGTAAATATGATAATATATAAAGAATGAATGACAATTAGAAAGCATGAAAAAACATCTTAGTCACAGCTAAAGTTACTACTAAGTAACTTACTACTTAGTAGGTTACTTACTACTTGGTAAGTTACTACTAAGTAACTTATTACTTAGTAAGTTACTAAGTTACTATAAGGTTTCACATTGGTCTAAAAAAAACCTCCAAAATTTCAGTGACACTGAAGAAGTTGTAAGAGTGTTGAAATTTAAATTTTTGGCTGAGAATGATCATAATTCTGGAACATCCATCTACACAGTTCAGATTTTGTCTTAATGAACGCTGTAGACCATGTCTTTGGCCTGCCATAATTCTGGTTAGAATCCCCCATCTGTGCTTTCCTTCCCACTCGCGCTGTCTTTTTGTCATTGTGCAAACATGAATGCAGGCACACAGACAGTGACACAAGCAGACACCTCTTCTCTGCTTAATATGATGAGCGCAGAGCAGAGACAGGAGGTTGGCAACATCTGCTCTAGAGACTGGCATATTTCTGATCATATACACCCTCTGCTTATTACTGTATTACCTCTGCGCACACACAGGTTTACACACAAAACATCACAATATCACATCTTGTTCTTATATGTTCTGATATTATAGCTCTGAGACAGAAGGAAGCAGATGTAAAATATGGTCAACTATCAAAGGCTTAAATACTTAATCTAAGACATGTGCATAGATAATAGGTACAACACTTTAAACATTTCTCAGTGAACAAAACATATTTTTGACATTTTGTTGAAGTTAAAATACATCATTTTGTGGGTGTTTTTCATATTAAAATAATTATTTTCTGCACCACAGAGCACACCGTCAATGAATGGTATATTTTTGAACATATGTCATATGTGAGGCACACCAAACTACAAGGTAAATTAAGAGCATCAAAAGAGTCAGAGTTAAGTCTGTCAGTACAATTTTAATTAACTTTGTTTACAGTAAGTTTAGAACTTGTCTGCAAAACGCTACATGTCAGCTGTGTTAGCATATTCACAGTGGCTGATGACCACCACAAAAAATGATGGAAATTCATGTTGGCCACATGTAACATGTTCCACCAAGATGCACATTGCTGCATTGCCTGCAAGTATTTTAAGTGTGTCTAAGGCTAGATTTTGTTGTTGGCGGCACATATTTTAAATTAAACTTAAGGTTCAAGTCCCATTAGCTGTCACGCTCCTAGGTGCAGAAAATTTGTTCTCTGCGTTTGATCCATCCTCTGGAGGAGCAGTGAGCTGCAGAAACTACCGCGCTCAGGAACCATTTGGTGGTTTAATCCTAACCCTAACCTATTTCTAACCTTAACCCTTCCTCTGGGTTCGTGAGGCTAAGAAAAAAAATCCCACGCTGGCCGCACGTATTTCGAAAAATTCGTTCACAATACCTGTAACTCCCTATCTGTACTGTGATCACACTAATGCCAACCTTATTACTAAAATGTTAAAAAATACAGTTTGGCACTTCTACATGTTAGCCATGCTAGCGTATTCACAAGAACACCCAAACTTGTTTGGTACTCAGGGGAGGGGACAAACCAACACCTCTACACGCATTAGAGTGTTTAAAAAAAAATACCTAAACTTGCTTGCAACGCGTAAAAAAAAAAACAGTTTGACACCTCTACAGATTAGCCATTTAAGAGTATTTACTAAAGCACCAAACTTTGTTTGCAATTTGTAATAAAGCATACTGACATTTTTACAGAGCGCCATGTACCTCGAAAAATCCCTTTGACATGATTAGGCCAATTGATTAACCAACTGATTTAACCAAAATTAAACTATGTATAAGGCACTCCGGATTATAAAGCAAACTGTCGATTTTGGAAAAAAAATAAAGCTTTCAAGTGCACCTTATGCTGCAGAAAATACGTTACACACTAAAGTATCTGGAAATGGACATCATCATTTTTGACTAAAGGCCTATTAGCAACAAAGTTAACATTTATTTCAGAGTTCTAAATTGCTAAAAAAAAAACATAGAAATTAAATATTTCGGATTAAAAATTTTTTTTTTTGTTAGGGTACAAGCAAAAACTCTGAACTACCCTGGATCAGTTTTACCCATCTTGCTAGAAGTACAGATTTTATGCATTATCATGTAAGGTGTTGTACTCCCACGTTAGTTTCTAAGCAGAGCTCCTACTGAAATGGCAAACTATGTACTCAAATGCAGGCATGCAAACAATCACCTGTTTTCAGCAACAATCAGAAATTTTATTGATTTATTTATTTATTTTAACAAAGCAAAAGGCTTTCAGACAGTAAACCTTAAATGGTAGACGACACAACACAATCCATAATAACACACTTTGTTTTGGTCTCTAGAATGCAGACCAAACCTTTGTTTGTTTGTTTGATTGTTTGTTTTTTTGTAATTTATCCTGTCCAGATGCTGCCCCATTCTTGATTTAATATAGATTTTTAACTATGCTGGTCCTCAGTCTGATGTTGCCGACGACCCTCAGTAAGATGCTGTTTGATCTCTGCGGATTAAATATGGTTGACACAGCTGGCAAAGTAGAGTCTCATCTGGTAATCATCTACTATGATTCATTGATTTATGTCCCGCACTTTTTGAAGCATAACAGAATCAAACAAGGCATGCAGCTAACTTCTTAATGTATTTATGGTCTAGCTCAGCTCAATGGTTTAACAATAGAATCCTTGCATTCAATATTTAAATGCTAGATAAAAATAAAGCAACTTCACAAATACATGTGCATGATTGCTGTGTTTATTTTGTCTGTTGCGTTTCACATTAATTTACAAAAAAAGAACCATTAATGTAACAAACTTTTTTTCCATTCAACAAAATAACCATTTACTCAAACTGTTTCAAAAGGTTAAGATTGTGATTTTAACAATTACTTTTATAGCTATTTTTTATACTTCTTAAAGCACACTTTATGTATTTTCTGCTTTCTACATATTGTTCTGCACTTTGAGTTTGCTGATATTGCTTTGGGCTTTATAAATAAAGTTGGACTGGAGTAGATCATAGACTTTCCAACACACAGATGGAATATAAATGTACACAGATACCACAAAGGTCCCTCTGGATTACTAACTTGCCATTTTGAAGTCCTCACTTTGGCTCGGTGACGTTTTTGCAGATCAATAAAATCTGAACATGAGCTTGAGGACATTTTGCACAAACAGTCACTATGCTTTCAATTGACAATGACAAACTATAAATTCAAAACCTGTTATAACAGAAAAGTTTTTAAAAAGGCTCATTGGGACTACATTTTGTAAATAGTTGAAGACACTACAACTATTTTCCAAGAGAAAAATAAACACTTGTTTTCATGTTGAAACAGTAATGGTTATGTGATCGTATGTCATCAAAGCTACTGTTTTAATGGAAAAGGGTTTGTGGTTCTTTAAAATGTTTTGTTTAGGATTTACTCAGAGACGATTTGAGAGACAGTAACAAACGAATATACAGCAATTCAGCAAACTTAGTTCCTTTCCATGAAGAATGAATGTAATTTTCACATCATTCTTAAGTTTGATTCTATTTCTTGATGCAAGCCTTAAAAAAAAGACAAAACCACCAAGAAAAACATCATGCAAGGGGCAGGATGACTCCAAATGACCAGAAAAACAGAGAGAAAAAAGCATGATGAAAAACCAGCTAATCTCACTGCTCCTCCGACAATTGTGAGATGAGTGATGCACCTTGTTCACAGATGAAACATTTTCCTGCCTTTTTGGATACTTGCATTTTTTGATTACTTTGACCTGTTTTGACTTGATTTTTTTACCCATTTTTTGTCAGTTCGTGTTTATTCTGCACCAGAAATCAAATCAGTCTTCAACATGCCAAACACTGTGGTCTTTTCAGGTGATGAAACACTGATGCAGAAAAATCTAATTTGAAAGGATCCTATAAGACCTGTGAAAAAAATTTTGATTTTTTTTACCAGGAACTGGATAACAAGAAGTTAGCCTGAGATTGGTTAAAATACTATTTTCCCTTCATTTTAATCAGCTTTCATAATTCTACAGACAAAACTGTGCCTGTACCATGGGATTGTCTACACTCTACTTTACTCTACTTCTTGGAACTCTTGTCACACATTGCTTCAGAGACATGGATAACACATGATACTGAAATCAAAATCTAGGAAGAGGAAGTGTTCACTCGCCTGATCAGTGCAGTGGACAAATAAATCACATTCACTCAGGAAAATGGCAAGGGTGATTGTTCACCCTTCTTGGACTGATCTGTAAATATCAAATAAGACAGAAATTTGAACATTGAGGAACACCCGATTCTCATGCTTAACTACCATTTTTCACTTGACCTTAACCAAGGAGTCATCAGAATATTACAGTTTGAATACAAACTGAATAAACACAACCCTCAGGAGCCAAGGTTATCCTAGCTGGAGTTTGGTGAAAGCCAAGAGAAGGAGAACCTGCACGACTGATCCCAGGAAAAAAGAGGGACAATGTATCAAATATTTCTGAGAAACTTGTAAGAACCCCTAATAAACATGATATCCCTGCTTATTTCAAACCCAGCAATAGACTGAGACGAAAACTTGTCCACCTCAGAAACAAACTATAAATGGAGAAGTAGAGCGATGCGGTCCACTCAGGGGTGCTCTGGACTGAACAATCCCCCACAAAAGGATGAGACAGCACAGTAAATTTACAACATCAGGTCAGGACTCAGTCATTTACAGGACAGTGACAGTGGACATTCCTCTGAATTCAATAAAATGTACATTCTGGAGATGATTTGAAATGAGTTCAAGATGCTGTCTGTTAAAATGGAGAAACCTTTTCTCCACAGAGGTTGGGGAATGTGTTGAATTCTTTGTCTAGTCGACAAGAGTCCCTTTAACACCCACCATGCACAGACAATAAACCACTAACAAGTGCCCCCACCTCTGAGCCACACAAAGATTCACACCAAGGAATAGAACATTAGTCAATCACTATGATGATCAATTGATTGTTAATATTTGCATTAGGTTATTTGAAATCAAGTTATTTAACTTTTTTTCCCAAACCTCTATAGCAGTCACCGCATAATGAGCTTAAAGACCAAAACCACAGTTAGAGATGAAGAAGCTACCCGAACGAGAAGCCAAACTTTCTCAGATCAGCCTTTAAAGTCCAGTTTTCCTAATGAACAGAATCCTGGGGCTTTCATTATTTTTTATTTGTGTGCTTATTTTTACAAGTTTGCCTTATTTTATAAAAAGCACTTTCTTTTTTTTCATAAATCATTTTCTTTCTTTTATGAACCATTTTACTTTTAATTAATTTATCACCTTGACTCTTGTTAAATATCTTTTTAATTTTTATTTAGACAATTTATCTGTAAAGCTTGTTGCCAAGTATCCATCAAAATATTATTTATTATTTTTTATGACTACTTATTTAATAATATTTTATTTGATCTTTTCCTCTCTTTTTATTTATTTAGTAACTTTTATTTGAATTTTAAAAAATGTTATTTTATAGTTAATTTATAGTTAATTTATAGTTAATTTATATTATATTTATATAATTTATTAGTTTAATAAACTAACCATGTTTTTATAATTAGATTCACATTATTTAAGTGCTTGTTCAATTGTTACTTTATATTCATTTTTTCTATAACTCCAGTGCTTCCTCACTGGGATTTGCTATTCTGGGGCCCTACTGACTCTGCCAGTACTCATTGGGGCGGCTGGGATACCGCCATGTAGAGTGGGCTCTGTGTTGCCCTGTGTTGGAGGGCACTGGGGTGATGACCCCTATGGTTGGGCTGGACCTTGGAATAAACGGATCCCCGTAATATCGTTTTTGCACAGCAGTACCGAGCCAGAATTTTCCCTTAGAGCTGCAGTTTTTAGTCTTTGTTCAGTTTTCCTTTGGGGGGTGCCATGTATTGTGGGGGCTGGGTGAATGGAGGGAGGGAAGGATGGTTGTTTTGTGTGGCTGTTTCTTTCACGTTGTGTGTATTTGGTTGAACCTCTAAGTTTTTTAATTTTTTTATGTAAAGTGCCTTGTGTTTCAATTGAAGGAAATGCGCTGTACAAATAAATAACGTTTGAGTTTGAGTTAAATACATATTCAATTCTACACATGCTTATTTCTGGTTTTGGTTTGCACAGTCAAGTAACCCTTTGAAACATTTGTGAGTAAATGGTGGCATGCAAGCTCATCTATGAAGCAAAGCTAAAGATCATATCAATTCCAAAAAGACATTACAGTCTGATATCAGTCTGCATCTAAATAAGAGTATGCTTGGGAAAACTCACTTTTTGTTGACATTGAAAATTTCTTTTGTCTTAATTCTTTCAAAGCACTGAACAAAAAGTAGAAATTAAAATTTTCATTGATGTGATAAAAAAACAACAAGACTCTGGGTTCAAAATACAGCAATTTAAAGTTAACAGCTTTATTAGCTCTTAATGTGCATGTACTGTCCTGTCAATCAATCAACACCAATTTTAATCTCTCATTTTTCCAATTTTCACAAACTTGCCTTTAGCAATTTATCTTCTCATCCATACATCCCAAGACACAGAATTTAATACTAACGTGCCTCAAGGTTACTCTTAAGAAGAATGAGGCTAAAAGACACAATAAAGAACGAGACTTGATCAATGTTGAGGATTAAACTAACTGACAGGTAAACTGATCCTCCTTCCCACATGTCCTTATAAACCCAGTTTCCCATCATTCATAGCAAATAGCTAACAGTGTGTGTAAAAAGGTAAAAGCCAGTTTACTTGTATATGTGTGAAAATGATGTAGCTATTTAACTTGATCTGATTTAACTTTACCTAAAGTGTTTTGGTTTTTTTTCTGCAGCACAAACCGTTTTGTCAGAAAATACAATAAGTCTTGATTAATCAATACAGTGTAGCTAATTTGTGGGCACAACACGTGCATACATCACTAGTGTAGACCAAGTGAGTGGTCGAAAATCTAATATGCACATTGCAGTACAAGCAAGGAGAAATCTCTTGACAAAGCTATTGTTTATTAACCATTATTTTTTTCTATACATATGAAAAACATGTGTTTGTTGACAGCAATGATTTTGCACTTGAAAAATCTTCTTGTATGGACAAACAAACCCAGGTTTCTCCTCTTCTGAATATGCTTAACACGTTTACCAGCAGATCTTTGTGAAAGTGCCCAAATCTGCTGACGTAACAGGCACAGTATGGCAAAGTAGTCCAGCTTTTTTTAAAGATTTTGTAAGACTTCATACTTACGGAACAGCTGCATCTTATGCCCAAAACATATCTTAAATGAGACATTCAAGGTCAGCCCTTTTACTGCCTGCGCTGAACTCACACAGCCTTCTTGCTCAAATAGACTATGGCTGTGCACATAGGATGCATGCACAAAGACATCATCTTGCACTATACTGTATATCAAGATGGTACTCTAAGGTCTATGTTAACCAAAATACAACTATCACTTTAGCCCAGTTAAAGCTGTAAACTCTGTTTTATCAAAAAATGTTGTACATATCTGTCTTCATCTGACACCCATCAATGAACTGCTGTTTAGGATGGTAGCTAGGAAGCTGTAAAAGAAAAAACTTGTAGTATCAAAGCACCTGTCTGTCACTCAGCTGGTTCCAAACCAGTAGCTTCCAAGAACCACAGATATTTGCTGCATATAGTTTTTGTTGATTCCTTTAAAAAGGGAATATTAGCAGTTTATTATTACACTTAAATCGCTTCATATTGTAAAAGTGTGTAAAGAGGAGACATGAAAGATGGTTCTTTGTCAAAGCTTTTGGCAATAAAGAGATTGCCTTGCTCAGCAATAAATCACACATAAACTCACAAACTGACAGTTTGTTCCCTTGAGAAGAGCAAATCTTACCTCCAAGGCAGCAGATCTCTTCCGCAGCAGCTGTTCTATGTTTCTGGATGCTCTGGCCACGAGTTCCTCTGCATCATTTTGCTCCACACTGTAGAGGTGCTGGTTTCTACGATAAATCTGCACAGATAAAGTTTGTGAAAATCCAGTTAATTCAAGATTAAGTTAATGTTAGCAGTAAAAACAATGCATAAATAAGTAAGATATTTAAAAATATTTACATTTTTGACAATATGGTACACAAGATTGGATATGCAATCTTTGTTTTGGGTGTTCATACCTGAGTAAGGCTCTTCCCAGCTGTGGCTGTGTCTGCCAGGGTGACAAGTTCTCTCTGCATTTGATCAACCCATTCTTTAATCCTATAGGAAAAAGCAACAGGCACAGACTGTCTTGTAGCCTAGATCTTAAAAGAGACATCATAGGAATTTCACACCTCAATTTAACTGTCAATCAAGCAATCTTTTATCTGTTATCTGGCATGACCATTCTGTCACACAGCATGAAAACACACAACATCACAGAGAATCCCTGCTTCAGGTAAAGCAGAATGTCAAGCAATACAGAGAACAGGTACAAAGCGGCTTAATAATCACACTGGGTGGCAACTGGGAGGATTGCTTTTCTAGAGTTCAGACTTAAAGTCAACCAATCAGATAAATGTCAGGGATTATTGTGGCTACTGACAGTGATGCGAGTGGACGGCCAGGAAGAATCCAGGATCCACATGTTGATGTGTACATCAAAGATCATTGGCTGAGCATAGACAATTTAAAGACCCATTCGGATGAAGATCTTGTTTTTGGTGTTTTAACATCTTGTAGCATTTTTCTCATGATGGAGAACATATGTAAAAAAATGAAGCCTAAAATTGCTTTTAGTGGTTTGTTGGGGGTGTGAGGGGCTGTAAACTAGTGGGAGAGAGGGTCAACACATGGATGACGGGAAGTAGGGATGGGCTTACTCCACATCAACAGCCCCTCCCAAAACTCAGAGATGAATTTGTAATGAAGTACTGACCCTATGTCCAAGAAAACAACACTTTTGTCTAAAAACAGTCAAATTATAATTGAAAGACCACTGGGAACACTTGTCAGACATCTCAAAAGATGACCACAAAGTGTATTTTTGAAAAATAAAAAAAGTCAAAATTAGGAATTATTTTTTAAAAAATAATAAGTTAAAGCTTTGATACTCAGCTCACCTCTGACTCATTCTCTTCCATTCATGAACTCATATCACCATCTCACAAAATGAACAAAACACACAAGACCTTCATGATTTATTCTATCTAAATAGGTAAACATGGGAAATGGCAAATAATTACTGCAACACATGATGCATTTCAAAATATTTAATTAGTGTAGTTATCTTGAGGTAAACCTTTCTGTCTTTTCAGCTGAATAATGAAGTATCCCTACTCCTACCATGCCTGCACCTCCTCAGCCACCAGATAATACATACACAAAATCATTTATATTGCATGAATTTGATAATACACTTAGCAGTCTGTGAGAATACAGATGGATGTTCCTATCACTGTCCATTCTCACTAATGCCAACTCAACTGTTGTCATTGTCACTGGTAAACTTAGACATGTACACACAATGGACCAAAAGATTACAGGACTCTCCAGAACTGTCACTGCAGTCCAAAAGCAAATACTTATGAGTAGATGGGAACAACACCAGCTGTGACACTCAATAGGGGAAGTGGTAAAAGGGAGGGAAAAAAAAGATGAAAAAGTGTGAGAAAGGAAGGAAAAATGCATAAGAAACACAAATTACGCACAGAGTGTCAGAAACTCAGAGCAGGTACACCTGGGAAAGATGAGACGCTCTGCAATAGAGGGAATACTATAGGGGATAGCTTAATGTTGAAAAAGCTTTGAAAATAAATACAATTCAAGATAACTTATTTGCCTTTCCAGTTCTTGCAAGAGAACTTATTAAACACATGTATCAGTTGAGGAAATTGCATGATAGAGGAAGGGTTAAAAACATAGACGTCTGTTTGAAAAGAGTTTTGATTTCTTAAATAAAATGACATTAAGTCAGAATTAAGAGAAGTGTTGCATCTATGCTTTCTCAGATGCCTGATTACTTTTCATTAAAGCAAGAGTAGCTTTTTTGTCCTAGAATCAAATTCAGCATAAACTTTTTTTTTTTTTTTTTTTATGAGACATACATTTTGCTGATCACTGGAAAATCTGAGTGCACGAACTGGTAATGTGTGTAAGTGTTGGCAGGAACAAATATAGTCTGTGCTGTTGGGGTCATCTGAGACATCTGTACTAATCTGGTGCCAAATTTATGTCTTTTCTTCAAGATCTTTATTTAAGAATACATATCCTGTAATATTCTGTCTTTGAGTTGTGGAATCCATCCATCCATCGTATGCACCTCTTTCAGGGTCACACAGTTGCCAACAAAACTACTGTTGGATAAAGGCAGGATACACCCTGAAAGGTTGCCAGTGTAATGCAGGGGCACACAATCACACCAATAATGAATATTGGATTAAAGCAAAAATACAGCATTACAGATTGTAGATTCAGCTATTAAAACGAGGGTAAGGTTTGAGATTTATGAATGATTTTCAGGCACACAGCAAAACTCTGGATTGAGTAAATTACAAAGAAAAGTATTCAACAAAACAATCACAACACATTAAGATTATCTGTTTTAGGCTGCTTTGCTACATGGTGCAGGGTGTGCAGACGTAGCAGACCTTTTTTTGTTGAAATCTAAGAACAAAGTTCCATGTTCTGTGCTTGCAGTCAAACACCAATCCCTGATACGAAGAAATCATATATATATATTTTTTGACAAACATTTCAAGACAGTAATACAAATAGTTCTCTCTAATATCATGATTTCTATCAGTCCTTTGTCAGTCAGCCTCCACTTCCCCTTGTCTTGTCTTTCTCGCTGGATCTACTAAAAACAGGCGTTGGATCTTGGAGGCTTGAACTTTGGAACTCTTTGGCTCAGCCAAGTCAAGTCAGCTCATTGTGTATACTATGCCCTCACTGAAAGTTGTGTGTACCACAAACCTGACATTGAGGATAAAAAAAACCTTTCTTCTAATTTAAATCTCTGTTAACGTGCAATCAAAGACATGATACAGGTTATTGAATGCACATTTAGTGCAATGGTGTTTACATTGGAGAAGCAGGGAGGAGCTTCTTTTACTTTTGCTACTGAATTACTAGAGAATGTCTGCTCCCTACATTTGGAAGAGATGTTGGTCCAAAATGTTGAAGCGGTGCTTTTACAGCTATGTTCCGATGTACAAAAGACTTGGTGTCATATAATTCCGATCAGGCACAAACCGCAATTATTAATTTCTCCTCCATGATCCATTTTCAAACAGTTGGCACTTCCGTGAATTCAAAAGGACACTATCCATACGTCACTATCAAATCCAAGTCCCTGATTGGTCAAAGTTTGACCTGATTTAATGTGCGTTCAATGGCAGCACTTCCTGAATGTACATCCTAAAATAGATCGTAGAAACTTGTGTAGCTATGCGTGAACCTGAGAGTTTGAACACGGAGGGCACATATATGCGTGTTTACATTGACTTTTCATTGGAAGTGACTGCTTGAACACACATTGCAGAGGGCGGTGCCAACGTAGCTTCACAGCATGACAGAATATCTGCAAATTGTGTCCTTGAAAAGTGAAATTAAAGACAAGCAATTTATTATCTTTACTGAAAAAATACATTTAAACTTGAGTTTTATCCTTTGTTTGTATAGACAAACTATGACAATAGAAATTTCCCCAGAAAGCCTTGTGACTTTAGCATCCCTTTATTTGCTGTCATTCTCTTCTTCTTTGCTTTGCTAAAAAACATAACTATTTTATCCTTAATATTGTAGTCATGAGAAAATGCTCTCTGAAGCCTTTGATGTCAAAGCAGCTCACTGCACCTTCTGGCTCATGAAGTCATCATCATAATCATACATTTCATCTTATTTTCTCCTTTTTATTTCAAATTGGCAGCAGATGTGATAAGATGGGCTTCTAACAGTGTTTAAAATAAAACTGTAATTAAAAAAAAAAGTGATAAAAAAAAAGAATAGTCAGTGGAGTTGAGCTGAGATGGCAAGATTTTTTTTTCTGCTCCGGTTGCTGAGCATTGATTTCAGCACCCTGTGGTACAATGCTGGATAATTAAACACACACACGCGCGCGCGCACACACACGTACACACACACAGACATAAATGCACCTACAGATGGCAATTGGGTCAGACATTGCCCTACATTGTTTTGCAGACACAGGCAGAGCAAATGAGAGTGGAAATAGAGTCAGACATAGAGAGACAAGACGGAAGAAGACAGATACAGTAAAAACTGTAATGAACACGCTCCAGTCTGTTTCTGATGAATGAAACGACACTCTAACAGTACTTTATTACTGAGACAAAGACAGAAGGTGGTCCAGATGATCTGAGCCATGCCGATGCCAACTTGGAAGCCCAACAATAAGCCAAAACATGAAAAGAAGGACACCTTTGAGGGGACAATTTCTGTTTCTTTTGGGATGTTTGAGCTGTCTTTTAATGACATCTTTTATGCTTCAAATAAACTTTGTCAGGAACTTTTTTACATTTAAAACGTTTATTAGCCATTATGCTGTCTAAGTCTCCACTCTGGCTGTCTTACTAAACTCTGACAATGAGTTAAGCAAAATTGTATATAAAACATTGTATATAAATGATTCAACGTTTAAAAAAGTGTGACAATTTTAGGCTATCAAAACTGAACTGATATTGATGATAAATTTGTCTAAATTATTATTATATTATATTCATATTCATAAAAAAAACATGTCTATTTTTACTCCAAACAAAAACATTTTTGTCAGATTTTTCTAGTCTCTCTATTCCAGACAGTACAATAAAAAAAAAGAACATTTGTTTATTAGTATAATAATTCATTTTAGCTACAATTTGATTAAATATCATTATTTGTGGTTGCTGATACGATTCACAGCTAATTTTGGTTCATTTTGAACAATCTGATTCACTGACCTAAGATCAATCCACGACGTCTTCAGCCAAAATTTCAGCCAGTGTGACTTAGATAAATGCTTGGGTTCTGAACAGTGTGGATGATGTTTTCTAGATTCCTTGTATTTCTTGGAAGATAATAAAGTGCAAATTAAATATGTGAGCAAACATACACGAAGACAAAATTAATGGCAAATCCATTCACATTTTAATTTCATAAAGTTCAGCCAACTGTTTGTTTGTTTTTTTACACATCAACATAATACAAACTGAACATTTTGAGAACATTAAACCACATTGTATGCTCACAAGTCTTTGCAAAATTCAAAGTATTTCCACACATTAGACTGTAATAATGGCATGGTCATTTTTCACTGTCACCACATTCACTGTGAGGGCACTTGGTCATTTTTTTTTAATTTTTTTATATTACAGTAAAACAAACCTACCATGCTTAATTCCAAATGATATTTTCCAAGATTGATTATTGGTTGATTTATTTCATTTTAAAACTATTTTAGAATGTTATAGGTCGATTCAAGTCGATTAACAACTTGCCTCACACAGATCATGGTTGGATAGATCGATTCATCGATATTTGTTGCATCAGTTTTGTTTATGAGGTAAAGAGAAAAAACAACACTGAAATAAAAGAAATAGAGAATGTGTTTATTATAAGAAAAAACGTTATTGTCTTTTGTTGCATTTTAGGTAAATTAAAACTTTTTTAAACCAAAATAGTTGACAAGTAAATCATTTTTAAAAAGAAAAAAAAACAAAACGCAGGTTAGTTTTTCTTTGTCTTTTTTTCTTATTTGTGGTGGCTGAATATTTAATGAAAATATTTCACTAAAATATCATTTATTTGTGATAAGTCTGTTGGATTTTGGAGTACCGGTGTTACAGGCTATTTTTTGTTCTTTTATTATTTTTTCTTTGTGTTGATAAAAAAATAATAAATAAAAGTAATAAAAATTGAATAACATGTTTTAAAGAAAAAATAAACAGCATTAAAATATGATGTGTTTTTCCTCCATTTTCTTTTTAGTTTAATCTTTTTCAAATCAAGAAATGCAAATTGAGGACTGTATAATTGGTCATTTTTAACACTCCTTTTAACTCTTGACAAACTTCAAGGACAAGCTGGTGGGTTTAGCGTAACGATCACTTCAGAAAAGTGCTTAATGAGATTAATAAAGGTCCAGATCGAGGTGAGATCAAACAGCCGCGTTTATCCTCACTGTGCTTCCCAAACAACCATCTCTGCATGAATGAAACCAGCTGCCAGCCTGACTCTCACACCCTCGCAGTGTCACATTCAAACAGCCCGCATTTCCCTCTAAAAACAAGGAGCTCCCTAATCCGCAAAGTGCTCGCAAAAGGATTACAAAGGCTCCACTTACATGAGCTGTGTCGGAAACTGCGATGCCAAACAGCCGCCCGGCCACAGCACGAGCAGGAGCGCCCAGGCTCGTACCCTGAAGGGATCCATTGTAGAAAAACGGGGGGAAATTCCCCGACGTGCGTCAGTATCCAATCTGCTCCGTCGCTGAATGAAGCGGCTGTCTGTCGCTGCCTCGCAGATTAACGAGCCCTGACACCTCTAATCTGATCCGCCGACCATCCAGCGCTCTAACAGGTACTGGAGCTGGATATTTCAGTCTCCATCTAACCCTCCCCAGCTGCCCCCGCTGCAAACAGCAGATAGGGAAGGGGAAAAAAAAAATAAGATGAGAAGAAAGAAAGGAAACAATGTCCCTTATTTGATGAAGGTACTTCTACTTGTAATAAATATCAGCCCTTCCAAATCATCCCACATTTGGAGTTCCAAATGTTGCTTCCCTGCAAAGAGACACCTGCTACAAGGAGGGTCCGCCTGCCACTCACACAGGCAAATGCAGACTGAATACAGATTTTGCTCTTTAAAATGCTTTGCAACCTTTCAGAGCCCAGATAAAAAAAGGGGGAGAATTCTCTGGCTTTGATTACAGTCTGTGCCACTCCCTGCATTAATGGAATGAGACACACAGACAGTGTCCCACATGAGGGGGACCTGAGGAGTGACAGATGTATTGATCTCACACAGAAAGTCTTATAGGGAGAGAAAAGCAAAATACATTGGGAGGCTGAGAACTCCATCCATCAAACCTGTTTTTTTATGAGTTGGTGACTGTCTGCTGCATCCCAGCATCATAAAACAGGACGCGCGCTAATGGGGGGGCTCTTGCATGGCTGCAGTTTGAACTGCAGGAGATCAACATATCAAATAATGGATGTGATCAAATAGTCTTACTAACAAAAAACCTGCTGTGAGTTTGTGTGTTAATGTGTCTAATATAAGACTGTCTGGAGGGGCAGGGGAGCACAAGCAGGATGCTTGGGGATTTGGTTATCAATTGTTGCTTGGCAACCACACACCATCTCTGTCTTGTCCTCTCACCCTGCCCTCCTCTTTCCCCCCCATTCTCCTTTTCCCCCCCCCCCCCTTTTTCCCCTGCTCTCTCTCCCCCCCACCCCCCCCCCCCCCCCCCCCCCCCCCCCAATCCCCTCATTAAGATCTCCTAAATTCTCATCCCCTCTCTGCCAGTCACATCACCCAGTCTACATTTTTTTCTCACTACACCTTTTCCACAATCATTTTTCCCCCAGCGCAGGAACAGAAGCACCTGCTGATCGGATGGGGAGGGAGAAGAGAAAGAAAGGCGAGAACTCGGGATGTGGTGGGAGAAGATGAACACATTGTTACAGGGAAGGAACGAGAGGCTTCGTCTGGCACCCTCATTCATTTTTTTTCTTTAAAAATTGGTTACAGAATGAAGATGCGTGAGTATGAAGGTGGACCATTTTTTTCCTGGAATAAAATCTGGCATTTTTCAGACACTGTGATAGAAAACATAGCCTGTTTATGTCATCTGAAATTCAGGCAAACAAATTGAAGTAATAAAAAACTTTTTTATAATGATATATGGCATTTTTAAATATTGGATTTCTGATTGACATGGCATTTTTGTATTTAAATTGATTTTTCCTAAAATTAGCATGGAAAACTTATAAAATGAAGGTGATGTGATCAAGTACCTGTCTGAAAGCACAAGAGGTTTAAGATAAGCTTGCACTGTTCAGTAAAGCAGTTTTGAGATTGTGAAACACTGCCCCCTGGTGCTTAAAAATGTGTATCACAGAATTTTCAAGCTTTTGGCCTAAAACCTGTGATACAGTTGAAAAAAATTGAGTCAACATCAAACCATTTTACTACCTTCTGAAGTCAAATATTTTGATTGAAATCTAAAAATAAAAACAAAGAGGAAATATATATATATATATATATATATATATATATATACAGGAGGGTTGCTTGACTATCATAACTGACCATTAAAAGGTTTATATATAGGTTTAAGTTTTTATATAAAACTTTTAATGGTCAGTTATGGTATATATATATATATATATATATATATATATATATATATATATATATATAAACACACATTCATAATAAAGAACATGCTGTCTTGATGCTTACAGGTTAGTAATGTTAACATCAGATCAGTTTAAGTAGAATGATCAGATCAGATATTATTGTTCCAGTCTGGGTTTAATCCACCCACATGCTCTGCAGTCTTAACTTGTGTTGTTTACTGTCAAAAGTAACACTCTTTGTGATGTTTCTTATCCATTAAATCATATACTGTGTTTTGCTCTTGAAGGTTGTAAAAAAATTAACAGTCACAACACGTTCATCCAATTTTATCTAATTTGTTAACCATAAGGTGTCATGAAATACTGTTTGAAAGAAAAAAGGTGTTTCTATTTTTTTGCAAACATGTTTAAGAAGATCCAGATATTGATCACACCTGCAGACAATTGATGTGTAAGATGCACAGGGACAAACTGCGAAATGCAGCCAATGTTGTCATATTGATAAGTATCAACATATACATTGAAGCTGTTGCAAAACTAAGTACTAAAAGGTTAAAAAAAGATCAATTTTGACAAATAAACATATTGATCAAGCAAGTAAACAACAAAACACATTTGAATATATTCTATAGCTCTTTTTTAATATTTATTCTTTTGATTCTGAGGAAATGCTGATTTTCTTTTACAGCACAATTTTGCATATCTCAACACATCCTGTGTACAATCACAAAACCAAATCATTACACGTGTTCTTTTTTACACGGAGTGAAAAACAAGACACCTTTACAAGCATTTTCCTTTAAACTCAGCATACAGATAAATTTATACAGTCCATCTCTTTTTAAACATCTTTTTTAGGCAAAAAATACAGACAAACCATCAACAACATGCAACATACAAAACAGAAAGTTTCAGACAACGAATCCAATTGAATCTAATTATGTTTTTCTCCTTTCCCGTTGTTGTTTTTCAGTAGTTTAGGGAATGTGTTTGCACAAAAATTCATTAGCTGACAGTACACTCACCTCCCTTCATTTAACTTCACACTCGCTTTATTGTACAGCTACAAGCTTTTTTTTTTCTCAAATGCCCCCCCCCCAACACTCACATGCTCAGACCGTAGACAATATAAACATTCAATCATTGTAGAAAATAAACAATTTATGTACATGTCAGACAACTTGAGTCACATTCTCACCTCTCGATACAACAACGAATGAATGATCCCACAAGTACGGACAACGGCTGACCTAAACACAAGGGAGGTCTAATGAAACATGAGGGCTTAAACATTCATGACTGAACGTGGAACAGGAACAAGTCCTAATTAGTGTGCAGACTCTAACGTACACTTAGATAGTTAAAGATCACTTCCCCACCAAAGATGGTGCATCAAATTTAGGAACCATAACAGGTTTATATATTTATATAAATATGTCGTTTTTGCCACATGGTTACAAAATGCACACCATAATATTTTTATGCCACGACATACTCCATGACTCAATTCACTTCTGTGCAGAATCATAAAATAGTGACATGTGAAAAAAATAAGACCACAAAGTAAACATTGTAATAAAGTGCACAAGATCATCATTGACGCTAACAGCCGCTAGCATTGATTTATATATAGAGATATCTCTCTCTCTCTATATATATATATATATATAAAAATTGAAATAAACTAAAAAAATAATATATATTTGTATGATTTTATTTCACAATGGTACAAATGAAAGATAAACTTCTATGGTACGTATTTTAAGACAATATGTCTACATATTCAACTCTTAGTTTCAATGACACCATGCATTCAAATACATATGTTGCATAGAATTACTGCAAAAGAACAAATCTAAGGGAAAAGGTTAAAAAATCACATAGAATGAAGTAAAATTGGAAATTGATAAAGGTTGGCACATTAAAATAATAATCCTCATATTAATAAAAGAAAAAAAGCTCCCTTCTGTCTGTTGCATGCACATTTCTTTTTGTTTTGTTGGATTTATCTAAGTGATTAATGACATCTTGTTCTTGTTATTTTTTTAATTCATTTTTTGTAAAATAAATGTGTCAAGCCCTCTGAAATGCTGACAGTTGTTTTGAAGGTTGCAATTCTTTTCCTTTGTTTTATTTCATATGTATGGTGGCAAAACTTCAAGCAATGAGTCAAAACCATATTTCTTCTGCATACATGTCAGGACTAGCACTTGGCCCCATGTCCTCTACTAAACCCGAGCGAGCCTGAGAGAAAATCTGGGTGACGGGCAGTGATGGATGCTGGTTCCCTGTGGTTTACGGGAATAAGTGACACAAAATCATCTAGCATTTTACAGCACAGTTAGAAACATAGAGGAACCTCAACGTTTTTTTTTTTTTCTTTTTATCTTTTGGAACTTCTTCCAGGTAAAACAGAGACCAGAGGGCAACACTAACACACAGACAGCAGGGCTGTCACACAGACAACAACAGCTGCAGAACTACACATGGTTTTGAAACGACTTCTGAGAATTACATGCTTACAGCAACAATGCCATAACACAAAGGGCCCCACATAAAGAAACACCTGGCTTTGAAAATGATAATGATGTGACCATTTGTCCTCCTGGACGATCAACACAGCATGTGCTTATGGGTTTCTCAACACAAGTTGCTGTTCATTCTTGTAGTTCCACACAATAATGCATACTCATCTGTCTCTGAATGTTCATTTTTGCTCAATGAAAGGGTGGATCGGTGTGATTTAAAAAAAAGGAGCAATTGAACATGATTATGACCAACCTTGAACTCATGTAGTTACACAGATAGAAGGACTGCTCATTCCTTTGTTTTCTGGATTGTCGATGCACCATCCACAGCCCCAGTCTGTAAATAACATTTTCCATATGTTCTACTATATAATCTATTGACAAGTCCTATATTCTATGTGGTATCTAGATATATTTTGCATCTCATATCCGTTGATTCTATATAAATATCACGCTGTACAGTTCATTGATATGCTCTGTAATCTCCATGTGGGATATCTACAGTCAGTGCTGTACATTAAATCTTTATTTTCTTTGCAAAGTCTGGCTGATATCTGCCATTTTTTTCATAATACTTTAAAAGAAACCAAACTATAATACAAAAATTATTATTATTCATAATGCTTAAATATACCAAAGACCACTGATGTCCACAAACATCACAACAGTGCTTCTTGTATGAGTTACATACATAAATAATTGACTTATGTTTCTTATTTTTCTTGTTTTCCTCTCACAGATATGGTGGATCGGTCATGCAGCATCAAAACAATTACGTTTGGTGGAATTAGAGTCACTAAATATCTATCATCAATTTCCAATTTCCATTTCATGTTGGCATCCAAGCAAAGTCGATGTGATGCAGATATGTGGAATCAGAGAGGTTGCTCTGTGCCGGCAGTGTTGGATTCATACAATTGCAATGCCATCATCCCAAAATTCTTTGTCTGCATTCACCGTCATCCCCTCTGCCACATCGGTCTGTTGTGGAGCTCAGGGGTTGGTCTGAGTGGAGCTGACAAACAGCTTGTGCCAGCTGACCACTCTCTTCCTCATGTCCACCTTGTCAAGCCAGATGTAAGCTTCCCCAATCAAGGTTTTCTTCACAAATTTTCCACCATTTGACACCAGGAAAAGCTGGAAGCACAATGAAAACATGGATTATTGTTGTTGCTTATTTTGTCCTTTTATCAAACACATAAGACTACAGTTTGTTTACTACCATGTAAAAATTGTGATTTAAATGGTTGTAAAACTCAACAAATCTAATTTTAAAACATCACAGATAGTATTTTGTTTTACCACGAGATAATCTAAACTCCCCCTTATGCCTATCTATTTGGTTTTTCTTCTTGAAAAGTTAAAAGAAAAGGCCAAGTGCTAGGAAAATAAGAAACGGCAGCATTTCATACTTATTTTTACTTATCTTTTTATATTTTTATCCAGCTCAGTGGTCTTATATTAGAGTACAAAGTTGTGGATGGGGGTTTACTACACCAAAATAGTTTTGTCTTGTTTTCTGTCATATCGGTACCATATTCGAGTTTTTGATCAATAGTTTCAAAATTCAAAATTTTACACCATTTGGATCATTGTCACAAAATGATTTCAGGCCTCAATCTCCTCTTTTGTTTTTTGTGCTTTAGTTTTTAACCCTTTATTGCTTTTCTCTCGGCTGGAAGGTGCTTTTCCTGGAAGATTCTCGCCCTTATCTGTGGTTCTCTGAGGAGAATCATGCAGCTCCCTGCGCAAAGCCCTAGTTTGTTTATATCTAAAGTGCATAATCTGATCCTCTTTCTCCTGTGTGCTTTCTCATGCGCTTTGTTATCTTAGATGCCGTGCAGTTTTTTTTTTTTTTTTAGTTTTGTATTCTTTTGTTTGAGATTAGTTTTTTTTTCACCCAGTGTGGATTTTTTGTAAATTAATTTTCTATGAGCCTTCCTCTAAGTTTTCCCTGTACTTGGTTTAACTTTCCCACCATTATGACACAGTCATGGAAAATCATTCGTTTTTTTTTCTCCCTTTTTTCTGATTTTAGTTGATCAAGCTTATAAGGTCTTTTGTTAAATTGAAAATGTATCACATGAATGGTAAATAAAAATCAACAATCCACTTATAGCAGGGGTCTGCAACATTTGGCGCTAAAATAGTCATTTGACCCAACGTTTAACAAACCAAACCAAAACCCAACCAGAGCTGCAAAGTCCCACTTGTACCATTTAGAAAAATACACTTGATTTAATACTATTAATTTATAAAATATAGCTTTTAAACACAATCATTGCATATTTAGAGTTTTTTTTTTTCATTTGTAATTATTTTAACTTCTTCTACTTTTGACAGCAGCACGTCCAAGTTTCTTTTCAAAATAAAGTACGTGTGTCAAAAAATATACTCCTGCTGCAACAGATTTGCTTAAATTAAGAATGTAAGAAAGTCAAGTCAAGCATGGCATTTTCTATCATAGAGCCTCTAACTTTAAGTATATTTCCTCTAAATTTAATTTCTTTTGCTGTTTACAGTGGTGATGATGGCAGGATTAATTCAAAACAAAACCTGACAAAAAATGATGCTGAGAAAGTACCAAGAAAACCTTTCACTGAAAGGGTTTTGCATTTCTATCAGAGCAAGTAAAAAGGAAAACTAGTAATGTCTATTTCAGATATGCAGTGCAAAGATCCAAACCTGTATGGCGTGTCCAGTTGGATTAAGGGGGAATCTAAAGGTTTCATTGAAGGATGGTTCCCTGTCATGTCGACAAACTCTTGTCTTCTTCTTAATAATCCTCTTCTGAGTGGCCACGTTCACCACGTACAACTTCACATACAGGTCTGCAGGTCACCCAGTTATAAAGGAAATGTCAATGAAACTGTTTCTGATAACGATGAAACAAATCTCCATGAAAATACATTTGAAAGCGCATTTAGAGGCATCTAAGTAATGTCCAAACCTGGCAGGTGATCCGGACTTTTAAACTTGTAAGTAATGTTTCTGCATTGAAGAATCTCCAAGACAAGTTGGTCCCCTTCTGTCTTCACCTCTTTCTTCAGAGCAACTTTGATTTCCCCCATCACTTGTGTTTTACCACCTAACAAAAAAAGGAGAAAAAAAAAATGATGACAAGTGTAAAATTTGAATTCAAATATTTTGAGGCCCCCTATAGCTGCTATGGCAAAACAACAGACTGCCAAGGACAAAGTCTCCGAAGATTTAAAAACGTCTGCTGAGTGGTGTGTTTAGGGCTGGATAAAATAATCAGGGTTGTTAAAGACTAGAGAATTAAAATAAACGAGAGTATTTTAAATTGAGCAAAAGATGGCATGCACCTGACCTGACTAAAATGACATTTTAACAATAGTTTGTTATTGGAGGAAAAAAAAAAAACTTTGCAATAGCAATAATGATACAGCAGGGGGAGCCTTAAAACCAAGGAAGAAATGTGAAATTTGCCTTCATTTTCTGGAGTGATTTGTTGGTTTTTGTCTGTGCCGTTGGGAATGGTTTTGCCACTGTAGAAACAAAAAAGCAAGGAGAAAAAAAAGCAATTAGCACAACTTTAGTTGTGATTAGTTGCCAAAAACAAATATGTTCTTACATGTGAGGCACTTGAAAAATGGCACTGTCCACTCCGGTGCCTGCCTCTTCATCCCCATCCAGATCTCCATAGGTGTCTCCAACAAGACTCGGAGCAGACAGCACTACTGATCCTGAGACATCACCCAGCCGGTGTCCTGGTCCTGTGGGGTGATGGTAAGACTCAGTGGGATTCTGATGGTATCTATAGACCAATCTGTCTATCTAGAAACCCAGAGCTCTTTTTCTGATTAGAATTTGCCACTCTAAAGCATTATATGAGATAAAACCCTTCACACCCCAGAAAACACTATCTGTTCCTTTCAGATTAGAATGAGAATCTCAAGCTGTAAGTTACTGCAGATGACAGTAAGTGTTTGGGTTTGTCAACACAATGTATTATAAAATACTGATGCTTTCCCTGCATCATTTGTTTTCCTCCAAGTCTGGCTGCTGGTAGGCTTCTGCACAATGAGAAATATTCTGTTGCAAACACATTTTATGACTTAAATAAATAAATATTATCAAGAGTCACACATCTCAGATTTTTGCACACATTTTTAAGTCAAACAGACATTATCAAATTATTTTTCTATTGATTTTAACTGTTATGTTTAGGTACATTTTCAGATTATTTAATGTATGTTTTTTTTTTTAGATCTTAAAGTGGCATAATTTCACCTGTTATAATTTTTTTAAAACAATTTATTTTCCTGCGTTGCCTCACCTTCCCTTGCCACGTCTGCTGTTCTCACGATTCACTCTCAATGGGCGGGTGAATGCAGAGTGAGCCTCCTGATGACTTTTGAAACCTCTTGCTTGTCTCTTTTTCCTTGTTTGATCAATTCAGTCTCACATTTGTGCCCCCTTTGTTTAAGGTGAGGGGAATGGGGAAAAGACTTGGCGGGACAGGAAGGTCATAATTC
>BSAI01000030.1:30429116-30442089 GCA_036245035.1 Adrianichthys oophorus | reverse complement strand
GTCTTCACACTGGGGTTTTGTAGAAACCAGATGCTTGGGAGTGGCACATGCATGCACCTTGCAAAAACAAACAGACCATGTAGCTACAATTTATCAAAGTCAATGTTTATGTCTTCAGATTACGTATTACTATGCTCTTCTGCTGTAGTAAAAAGTCTGGGTTAAAAACCAAGTAGTAGGTAATAAAGCAATCAAAAGTACTTGGTTTGTTTTCAATGAATCTGGGGAAATTAGGATAATTGAGAGAGCCTTTTGTAGAAGAGGTGAATCTATAAAACATAACACAAGTCCAGATGGCTGCATTTTTACCCACCCTTTTGATGGAATCTACCTAAAAAATGAGAATCTACACAGACACCTGTCGAATAACATTACTTTTTTTCTTTAAGTGGAAAAACAAAAAAATCTGCTCAAAATGCTTTTTTCCGCAATTCTAAGTCGTAATATACAGTGGACAAAATAAGTATTTGATCCCCTGCTGATTTTGTGAATTTGGGGGTGTTTTTCCTGCACAGGGTTATTGTGTCAATGTGAGGATGGACGGAGCCATGTACTATCAAATCCTGAGTGAGAATGTCCCTCCCCCCTTAAGCCAGGATGCTTAAAAGGGCTGGTGGATGGGTCTTCCAACAGGATAATGATCAAAAACATACAGCCAAGGCAACCAAGGAATTGCTGAAGAAGAAGCAAATCAAGGTCATGGAGAGGCCCAGCCAGTTTCCAGACCTCAATCCTATAGAAAACCTATAGAGGGAGCTGAAGCTCATAATTGCCAAGCAACAGCCTCTAAATCTTAATGATTTAGATGTCATTTACAAAACAGAGTGGACCAAAATTCCCCCTGATATGTGCAGAAACCTGCTCATCAACATGAAGCATCTGACCTCTGTGCTTGCTAATAAGGATTTTACCACAAACAATTAAGTCTTTCTGGCAAGATGGTTCGAAATGTATATTACTCAATGAAATGTAAATTAATTTGGGGGTGTTTAAAGTTCTTTAAAGTGGGTTTCTTGATTTTCTTTGTAATTTTCTTTCTCTCATTGGTCAAATTAACCTACCATTAAGAAGATAGCCTGTCAGTTTCTTTTTGAAGTGGGTAAACCTACAAAATCAGCAAGGTATCAAATAGTCTTCTCCTCCATTGTATTAAACATATAATACATTTGGTTCTATGAATACCTAACACAAAAAAATCAGATAAAGGCAAAAAAGAAATCTGGATTTTTTGATAAATACTTTTTCCATGTATGTGTCTTCTTGTGTTTTTATTCACGTAATTTGTCTCTGCTATACAAAAATGTCTGTGTAAATGTAGAAAAGTAAGATGAGACGAGCAGAGAGCAAAAAATAGAAAAAAATAGATGGAGGAATGCTTGAAAAATCAGGTTGCTATCAAACTGTTCCAACAAAGCTGTGCATGCATGGGCAGAAGGAGGCATGTCACAGGAAGCGTGTCATGGGAAGGGGAAGGATTTACTTGGTTGCAGGCGGGACTGCTGCACCGCAGCTTCTGCGGCAGCAATAGCTATCCCAGCGTCCTCGAGGTGGGCCTGAGTGACACTGCTCTTGCTTTGGCTCCGGGAGGGGCCATGGGAGCGCAGCTGACCATCAGAGGAAGACTTGGAGCTGCCTGGGCTGCTGTGTGACTTTTCCAAAGGCATCATTTGCATGTCTGGATAAAGATGAAACAGGCTGTTATAATTGCTTTGAAGTAAGCTGTGGATGGAAAGAATTTCCCACTAGTATTAATGTGTTTAAGGTTTTTTGCCTCAAGGCAGACCTAATCATGCCACGCGGCAGATGATGAGTTTAAGACATGGTGATGGAATCCTAACCAGGTTCAACACCCAAGTCAAAGTATTAATGTCAAAAACTGATATGCAGACAATAAAAACTGTGTAAGTGTTAAAAAAAAAAAAAAAAAAGTGAATGATTTGGTACCTTTGGCCGGGTCAGGGAAGATTCCATGGCTTCTACTCTTGATCACAGAGTTTTTGGGTGAGTCGCGAATCCCGTCTCCCTGCCCCATAGTTTGACCCTCTCCCATTCCATGCCCCTGCCCAGACCCTGACGAATGGCCTAGGCTGTGTCCCTGACCGTGGCCCTGACCTGCACCAGAGCCAGGTGGAGCTTGAGTGGCATGGTGGGCTCTGCTGTGTTCAATGCTTTCACTCTGCTCCTTCAGAGGCAGCCAGCGGGGGGTGTTGTCCAGCTGAGCTGTGTTTGACAAATCGATCAGAACCTAGTATTTACACACAAGAAACATTGGAAAAAGTTAAAACACAGTGACACTGACAGAGAATGTATGACCGGAAGCATTAAAGAAGAGGAACTCACTTCTCCAAGAAAGTCATTGGAGGAAGACCTATCGTAGTCCCACACAGTCACCTCCAGAGTCTTTTTCTTCAGCTAGAGCGAAGGAAAAAACCTGATCTTATAATGTCTCATGTGTGTATGCATGTACAACTCTGCAATTGCAAACAATAAATGAAGACTACTCCATTTTGTTTGAATAAAATAATTTTACCAGATGTGTCAAAATGTCTCTTTTCATATGCATTTGTAAATTCTTAGATGCAACATTTTATTTGCAAAAATGCACACTTGCATATGAACGTTTGTTCTTCTCTTTGCAAAAAAACCTGACAGTTAGGCTACTGTGACAGTGTAAAAGACAAAAATACTTGTTAAACTAAGTCCTAGGAGAAGGGGTGAAGGCGTATCATAGAGACTCCAAAAACTGCCCCTAGGCGTGGTGACAAAATCATACCAGCACATACGCGATGTGACGTAGATCGTCCAAACTGGCTCACAGAAAAAGCCCTAACAAGCTTCAGTAGAAGGCTTTGTGTGTTTGTGCTACATGTTTGTGCACAGTGCTTGTGTGTCGATGTTCTTTTTCAACAATACCTGCTCCAAATGAATGTTTTTGTAGATAACAGTCTGGTTCCATTCAGGGTTCACAGTCTTCTGGGCATACTTGGTCCTTCTTTTGTTATCGGCACTGATAATGTATGAGATTTAGAATGAAGAATGGTAAATAATCTTTTGAAAACACAAACACCTGCTTTATCCAAACATTAGCAACGTGTGATAAAAATGGACTGAATAGACGTGTGAAATAGCCAATGTCTTGATGAAAAGACAGTATAAATCGAAATGAAGTGTCAATTTTTTATGCATATTTACTAAAATTGTTCCACTACTGCAAAATGTATTCAGACGTAGTGGCTGAGCAAATCTAACAGCTAGAAGCATGGAGAGAAATTGGGATGAAAAAGACATTAAAATAAAACAGAATTTGGACAAATAACAAAGGTCACAACAAAAGGATGTAAAATGACATTGGAGACATTATTTACCAAAAAACAAACAAACAGAACGTCAACTGAAAGCCACACACTACCTTGCATTCTGGACTACCATGACTTGGCTGAGGGAGTCCAGAAGAGGAAGAAGAACGCAGATATCACAAACAAGAAAAGCAAAGAACACACAAAGAAAAAAAAACTGTCAGAAACAATTTGGTAAGCTCAAAGGAAAGACAACAAAGGATAGAGAGCCGGGGCAATCTGGGAAGGCGGCACTTGCTTTGTGCACAAATGATAAATGTGAACAAGACAGAGAAAAGGCGAACAATGCTTTCTAAATATTTTTTTTAAAAAGTGGGTCGGCACTCTTCTGTTAATGTCAGACAAACATCTTTAAAAAAAGCTGCAAAATGACAAAGCAAAACAACAGAGGTGTTCTCTTTCGTGCTGGAGCCGGTGCTGTAAATGGGTGAGGGTTTCTTTTAACCTTATAAACAGACCTGATGGCATCATTATCTAAGAACAGATATGGTTACAGCACAGATAAAGGCAACATTGATCTGCTCTCCAGCTATTCACAGTCTCTTGGGAGTTGCAACAGACAGAGGTAAGAGGAGGAAATCGGAAGCATCAGCAAGAATGAAAATGCACTTTGTCAAGGAAAAGCTGGACAAACTGAGAGAGTTTTCACACATACAGCTGCTGGCACAAATCACCCTAAAGAAAGTCATTATATTTTTACAAGTCTATGTTAAAGTCCCACTCTGATCATCTTTTAATTTATTTTAAAAGCGTTCCCAGA
Organism: Adrianichthys oophorus; assembly: GCA_036245035.1. Lineage (NCBI taxonomy): Eukaryota > Metazoa > Chordata > Actinopteri > Beloniformes > Adrianichthyidae > Adrianichthys > Adrianichthys oophorus. The sequence continues at coordinate 30,437,973 of BSAI01000030.1, read as the reverse complement.
GGTCTTTTATTTATGATTAGGTTGTTTTTAGCCAAAACGTAAAAAAAACCTGTCGTTTTCTAGGACATAGTTCCTGCAGAGCAGCAGGAGTTCATGAAATATTTGCCTCTGAGTTGACTGTGAGCAGAGTAAGCCTCCTCCTTTCCCATCATCCCTATGACTACACTCTCCAACTAGCTTGCAGACCCTCACAACCCTGACCTAACATTATCAGTGCAAGACAAATGGTAAGCAATATTGGAGCTATCCCACCGTACACTTTTGAGCCAGGGGCCAGCTCAGTTAGAATAAAGAAATACTCAGAAATGCAGTTTCAATTTAAAATAATTATGATCAAGAGAAAAATCCTACAAGAACATGTTAAGAAACACAATTTTCTTTGGAGTGGATCTTTAAATCTCGGAATAAATCGCAGAACCTAAATTGAAATAGCAAGAAAAATCTTGCTGATTCATTTCTTCTCTTGTCGTATCTCCTTAAAAAACTTTAATAATTAGTCAGTGTTGTACAGCACATTCAATTATGTAAAATAAATGTATGCAATAGGGTAGAGAAAACAAATACAGACACAGAAAAGTAGACAGAAAAGCCATCACTGAACATTGGAAAATAATTTCAATCTCACCCTCTGCCAGGTAAAAGGTAGACCTTAACAAAAGGGTCAGAGTAGCCGTCATGCTCCCGGGGGGCCAGGTTTCTGGCCTGCAGGACGTGGACAATCAAGTTTCCTAAGTTTCTATCATAGTTGATTTGAAGCTGAGAGGGGAGAAAAAAAAAGAATAAAGAGGGGCTCAATGAGCTTACCTTTAAAAAAAAAAAAAAGGTGAAATTATATTTCTACCTGAATTTCACCGGTGATGGGATGACGTGTCTTTGTTTCATCTGTTGGCTAAAACAACAACAAATAAAAAAAAAACAAATGTAGGTTAGATGCAAAAAACTGGACTGAACCATAGAGAAAAGCTTTAAACTGTGCTTAAAGTAATGGATCGTCTGTCTTTGGAGAGAAAATGTTGAATTTTTTCTACTCAATTAACGAGCCTTGGAGAAATTGAAGTGAACAGTGTAATTTCTTTGACAAATCCCCCTATGAATTTTAAACATTAAAAAAAACACACTATTTTTTTTTTAAGTAGAGGGAATTAGCATGAATGATATTATCTGCTTATGCATTAAATGAAATCCAACCAAATCACCACTATTTTTCATGTTGGACTCCCATGAATTTATTTATACTAAATCACTTTTTCATATTTTGCTCACATCATTATTGTCATCATCATCATCATCATGAAAGAACTTTTTCAAAAGTTCAAGAACTGTGCTGCACTATAATCTTGTTCCACCATAATTATCCTGTCACTCTCTGATGAACACAGTCCCCGTGACCTCCACATCCACCTTCCTATACTGGTGTTTGATTAAACAAGCTAAGGTTCATGATAGGCCATTCAAGGCTCTGGTGGCTGCAGTTAAATAGAATCATTATTTTTTTAGATTATATAAGCCAGATTTATTTCACATCTTAACCTCTGACAAATGGAAGAGCTGTACATTTTTTTATGAAGTTTCCTTTCCTGGTTAAACTGACTCATGGCAGTCTAAAATGAGGCGGTGGACAATAAGAGTCAAAGCAGCTACCTTGTGTCGCTGTTTTTTGTTGATGGCTGGGGATGCTGGCTGGCCTGGGCTTGGGACCCCACTGGAGGCAGCTGACCCAGGACCAGAGTGGAGAAGGGCAGAATGCTCCAGTGCAGAGAGGACTCCCAAACCCCCTGGTCCAGTCCCAGCCATACCAGGGCCTTGTTGCTGGGACACCTTCTGCAGCTCTGCAGCCAGCTGCTTTGGATCCACCCCTGGGGAACGCTGACCACCTAATATGTGCAGCACAGAAAGTTCATCCACACAGATCCTCAAAAGCATGCATGCATATGTACTCATCATCCAATTGTTGTAAGTACCTGTCTTTAGCTGGATGTGGTACTCCAGAGCTTGTGGTTGCTCAGGGTCAGCCAACATGTTCAGGTCACTGTTTAAATGTGGAGAATACAGGTCAAATGAAATAAAAGGTTCAGTCAGAGGGAGAATAAATATGAGGAGAAGAAAGGAGGAGATAACACAACGAGGGGGTCGAGTTGCCATATTGCAGCTAAACACTTAAGAGTTTCAGAGAGACAGGGAGATAAACGAATACAGATGTTACTCACAGTCTAAGACAGAGCTCCGCCTCTGCACATGGCTGACCCATGATGCATTGCACCTCTTCATAAGTTTTTCCTGTCAAAGGGACCCCATTCCACTCCAGCACCTGCATTCCTGTGGAATAGCAAAAAGAAACTACAAGTTTTACTGTCTCCTGAATAAAATGTTTTGTCACTTTAAAAAATAGGTTCTACAACATTCACCATATGAAAAAAATGTGAGAATAAAGAGTTAATCAAATCTTTTCAGGTTTAATGAACAGGTGCCACTTTTCCTCTTTAGCTTTCCTTTTCTGTTGTCTTAGAAATCAAGCAACCATCCCATTTCATTTCACAAAAGACCAGAAGGCATGTTCTGTTACCATCACTTCTCAGTCTTGCATAAACAGCACATTTGCATAGTCAAAATGCAGTACACCCTGCGACTGTTTATTCCTTTGTGCAATGTGATAAAATACATGACAGTCTAATCTTTCTTTTCCACAACTAAAATATGACTTCTAGTGATGAATAGTAAAAACTGATGAAGTGGCTTTGAGACAGATCCTGTACTGCACTGTTTGCTGTTATGTGGTCATAATGCTGCTAAATATAATCCAGTGGGTAAATCCGGCCCACTGATGCAGAGGATGATTTCTGTTTGTGTGTTATGTGTCAGCCAATGAGGCGTGACTGACACAAAGGCAGATGTAATACATCTATTTGAAATGAAGCTCACATCCACTCATTGAAACAAACATTTTTCTGTTAGGTCTTAGTTCATGTATATATTGCATCTCTTAGACAGGAATGTATGTTTGACAGCAGTTGTCATATATAAATAAGTTGTGTCTTGCTTGGAATTTGGTAAAGGGATGACCGAGAAGGCAATTTAGTTTCAGTGAGTTATTTACACCGCCCCCCAAAAAAGGTTTTAACAGATAGAAAATGATATATAATAATAAAAATGGCAGGCAGATGCTTCAGCTGTCTTCACTTTTGCAACTTTCCTTTCAGATATTTCTAGGCAGCTGATTTACATCAAAATATAACATTGCTAATTATCAGCTAATCTTGTCTGTAAAGACATATGCAACATTTTTTTTTCTGTATTGAAAGTTAAAAGTTAAGGATGAATAAAGTAAGAGGTATGTCAAAGCAATATTCTCTGCTACTGCACAGACTTTTTCTTATGTTACAGTCAGCTGTGAGTCCTTCTTAAGTTGGTTCTTACCTTCAACAACTTTTCCTATCTGTTCTGCCACTCCACCGGGGATAACATGGGCAATGTAGGCTCCAATCTCTCCACGACCTCCTGGAATCTGCTTACCTCCCACTACACGGATCCCTAGTCCATTTCCTGAGGAGAAATTGCAACATATAATTTAAAAAAGCAAACAAAAAAAATTAAGTTTTGTTTGACTTATACACACAGAGAGCTTTTACAGTACTTCATACCTGATACACTGGTATCTTTCATGTCTCTCTTGAGCTTGATGCGAGTGTGGGGGAAAGCGTAGGGAACCAGTTTAACCTGATGGAGAATTTATTGATTACGGTTTGCAGGAAGAATAAAAAAAAAAAAAAAACAACAACAAAAATGCATTTTCAAAAATAACAAAATCAGTAACAATGAGCATTTTCAGTTTCACCTGTCTCGAATTTGACATGTGCCCACTTTGAGGATGTCCTTCCCTTGGTTTGTCAAACCAGTCTGTGTCCTCTCTTCGCAGGTGATAGGCTATATAGGAAAGACAATGGTTAAACGTGGTGTGCACAAACATGCACTAATAATATTACAAGTGTAAGCTTGGCAAATCTCTGCTGGCAGACTTCAATCCAGCAATCATGTTAAGATAGCTTGTTCTAGTTTGCATCTTTTTTTTTTTTTTTTTTTACATTAACCCTCATTTGTGTTAAATGAAGGAAGATCTCTGATCTATCTTCTCCTGGAATGAAAGCACACTTTTTTTGTTTAGGGATTTTGAAACTCTTTATATTGTTTTAAGTAGCTTATTTAAAGCCTTGATCTTATTTTATTTTTATTTTTTTGTCTGGAATCTGGGGTCTAAATTTGAGCAACCAAAATTAAAATGTACATATATTTTTTAAACTAACTAACTAACTAACAAAAATTGTGAAATAATATATTGCTTTCCTCCTTATATTTTTTTTTTCCAGTGTGCATCTAAATCTTTAATTTTTCATAACTGCAACTTTGTAGGTCAGAAAATATTTAACGAAAAAAAATGATGTACAGCTGAAGAAGCAAAAACTCTAGAATGTAGTAAACAATTACTAAAACATGACTTTCTTCATCCATATTTGCCTGTTAATGTTATTTCACAATCCCATAGCATATTGATTTCTGCAGCCCTTCACTCATTTATTCTGTCACAATTCCTTTTCCCAATGCTTCAAATGCTTTCTACAGTGAGAGATACAAGTTCAAAGTGAAGGACAGAAATGTAGCTGTGATCAATTTATTGGCTTCAGATATTCTGTTCACATTGTGTGCCGTGGGATAGCTCAAAACAGCAGGCGGGTCTCTTCAGGGCCTGAAACTTTTTTTTTCTTTTAACTCCTGGCAGTTCTCTGCTGGTAAGCAGAATTTGTTGTTGTCCTTCAAAGATCAGGAAAGCATTGCTCTGTTGTAGTTGGTCATATTTGGCAATTTTCCCATCGTTATATACAAAGAAATTCCTTAAAAATTCATGAAGTTAGTACATTATAGAGTGAGAAAATAATTAATTGATTCTCATTTGTTTTTGAGTTACACTTTTTGAACTTTTCTATCAGTTTTACTCATTTATTACCCATCTTGAGTTCTCATTTTTGGTCAACACTGCTTTTAGAATCAACAATTACGTATATCCTTACTTTTATCTGCACTATTACAAATGGTGATTTGTGGCTTTTGCTTAGAAAGTTCTGTAAGTATAAAATACAGATATGAAAATATGCTGATGTACCAAATAAGAGGTTATTAATTTTTTTCTTGAAAAGTTGTCTGAAAACTGAATTCAATAACTTTCAGTGATTTTATTCTTTGAATATTAATCAATTTCTGATTTTGCACTGTTAGAGATTTGCCTGATCAGAGATCCTTTGAGAAAGGTGCACAACTCATGACAGGAAATGGACTGCAGCACATTTAGCAGTAAGCAATGAACAGCACTCTGAAGATATATTTTAATGATCACACTTATGAATAATATTAACATAAATTACTCGAGTTACTTTTTGTTGTGCATGAATATAAATACTGGAAATGGGTCTGATATGCTTACAGAAGCACAGAGCAAACATTTCTGAGTGATATGTAACTAAGTTCACTATGGTTCATTTCAAAATGGAACTAACATGTATTTTTCTACTGATATGCTAAATGGCATTGTATACTACTGAGATGCGGGTCATTCCAGAATGAGAGTAGTATGTTCACTAAATCAGCCAGAATCATGATGTGCAGCATGGAGGCAACAGTTTCTATGCAACTACATGGAACTGCAATGCTGTCTCACCTTCTATATTCCAGTTTTGGCCTCCAGCTGGGGTACAAAGTTAGACGCCTTTTTTCAGAAATGCGTTTATGGCATGCATCTTTTTCACAAAGTACAAAAAGTTCGCTACAACTAAATGGTCTTTCTGTGTACGCCAAAACTCAGCTCATGCACTAATAAGATTCAATCTTGTGTTTAAAAATGTCATATCTAGCCTGACAAAAAAAAACAAAAAACAAAAAAGAAAAACTAGCAAACATGACAAAAAGCATATATTAAAGAAAAACACAATTCTGCACAAAACTGTTTTCAAGGGAAAATGACACTTTAAAATGTCCAAATATAGTCTTCACAAAGTTGCAAAATACAAATTTCTGACTATAAAAAGAATATCAAGCCAATTAATTAAAAAAAAGAACAGTTGAATTCAGTGTCTGTTTATTTAAACGGTTAAATTGCTTTTTCCACTGACTATATATGCCCATCTTTGATTTAACTAATCCAAAAAGATGTAAACAACAAATGATGTGGATGTTTTTTTTTAATCACTCAAAGACATGGACATCTCAGATATCAATGAGACATCCACAAACAACAAGCCAAAAACAAGTTTATTAATATGGAAATGGAAACAAATGTTTACACAACATGCAGGGATGAGAGGAAAAGTGGTAGAAATTGAAAAATCAAAGATTTTACAAAACAGTAACTGAGACACGGAAGCATAAAGCTACAGCAGAATAAACGTATGAAAATTTCTGAAAGAGTCACACCATGACTGAATGGTATATTGAACTACAAAGCAGCCCACATATGAAAGAACCCTATGTTAATATTATCATGCCAAGAAATGGAGAGATAAAAATACATTTTAAAAATGTTGACTGCCCCTGTAGAATCTATACAATGTTAAAATAGATCAAGAACCAAAAAAGACACAAAAATAATTCAAAAATCAAAAGCACAAATGTTGGTCTGAAACAATATTTCATTTTAGATATCTGGAATTTTTGTCAAAAAGATTTTTTACGGGGTTTCTTATAGATTTCTTAACATCAAACCAGTAGAAATAATCAATTATATTTTTGTTTGAGTTTAAAAATAACATTTTTGGATCAAACTATTTGTTTGTTGGCTATAAGACATATTACCCACTGATTAACATGAATTATTACATATAAACAGTTTATGACACATTATATTACATATATTAGCACATATTTCAGAAAAACAGAGATAATTCCTTCACATAGTTTTACTGAAATGTATTCCTATTTTATTATCTAGAAATCTGTAAAAAGTGTGACTAAGTAAAGCTTGCAATCATTGATTGCAATAGTGTGAACCTTTTTTCAATTATATTCTTTAAAAATAGTTGTTCTTTCTCAAAATAAGGCAACTCCAATATGAACAGCATATATGCTTTACAAATCTGGAAAAAAAGGATTGTTTAAGACTGAAGATAACTATTTTACTGAAGATAAATAAAGTACTTATGAAACAAAACATGCTCGTGAGATATCACAGAACAGGTCCAAACAGAACTGTTAAATGACATACATAAACTCCAGCCAAGAGTATTATGCATCGGTGAAATATGCATTAAAAAGGAAAAAAATAGACATGCAAAACACCTAATGAAAGATTTTACAGTGACAAAGGGAAACAGCAAGGAACAACCAATGATAATTATCTAGACACCAACAATTGAGAAAAAAAAAAAGACTTTCATTGCACAAAGTCAATTGGAGGACTCAGCATTAGCATGCATGAAAAGCAGGTCGACATAATCGAACTGCTGCAAGAGTCTAAGGTTCCATTTACCTTCACTATCAGACATGGCGCCTTGCAGGTCATCCATGATGAATGCAATGTCTCGATCATAGCCACGTGTCCGAGATTCTTCCCTCATGTGTTGCTGTACTTCTGGAAGAGAATGGCTAGACCCAAATTGGTCCCTTGAGTCTGCAGATATGGGTGGGAGAGGACCAGCAGAAGCTCGAGCCATACCCATTGGCTGCCCCACTGGGCTCAGAGGGCTTTCCTCCTCAGAGTTCTGAGCAATGATGGGGATACGACCCCGGCTTTGGCTGATAGGTAAACTGGTAGGCTTTGCTCTAGTGACTCCAGGAGCAAATGTTGCATCCAAAGTCTCACTGTCTGTTTTCAGTCTAATTGAGGAACTGTGCAGGTCTCTTTTGATAGATAAATCCAAACCATAGACAGAGGAAGGCCGGGACGAAGGTCGAGAGGAAGGACGAGAACGTGTTCCACTTGGATACGTACCATCATCCTGAGCAATGCTCCTAATATTAGATCCCAGACCAAGAGAGTGCCCAAGGTTTAGAGAACCAGAGAGGTTGGCCCCAAGTGAAGAGCCCAAATACTTCTGCTGTTCAGACAAGTTTTTTCTCAGTCCAAAAGTAATTTCATCCTGTAGTAGCCTAGCCCTGGCTGCCAGACTGGACACAGACGAGGTCCCAGATCCCATATAGCTACCAAATTCCGGCTCAAGGTCCCTACTCTCTTCAATAGGAGAAAATTTAGTGATAGCCTTGGGGTCTATTAAGGCCTTTTTGTTCTTCATCTGTTTCTGGTAAAGCATAGCTGCTGGAAGTTGTTTTGCAGCCTGTTTTTCAAGAGTAAGTCTGCCAATGCTATATTTTTCTCCTTTAGGGAAATGGCGAAAATTATCACTATGGACATATTGAGTTGAGCTCAAGCCTGTTAAGTGCTCTAATCCTTCAGTTCCTCGTCTGAACTCTTGTTTGATTTGCTGCTTCAGCAGCTTCAGCTCATAAGGTTCCTCCATGCTGTCATCTTCGCCTTTACCATAACGAGATGAGCCTAAAAAATCTGCCACCTTAAAAGGAAAAACAACAGTAGTCAGGTTTAATTTAAAGGAAAACCTAGAAGTTAACAAGATGACTACAATTTACTTTTAGTGTGTTAAAATATGAACTCTTGCTACATGTAATAAGCAGAATGCGAAATTCCTTGAGTCAAAACTATAATCCTCTGTCCATAGTATGGTAGGCAAAAATTTTTTTGGAAACCGTAGTGGCAAACATGGTTGCCTAATATACATTTTAGATTACTGCAGTTTTTTTTTAAGTTTTCCTGATTAACCTCTCAACATGACTTGTTCTTAATAGAATACTCCCCTCAAATTTG
>BSAI01000030.1:30291782-30429106 GCA_036245035.1 Adrianichthys oophorus | reverse complement strand
GTGATCCCTTTGGAAACATGTTTGTTGCTACTAATATGGCTTTGCAAGACATTTTTTTATTTACTAAATTTTTTAAGGATTTTTTGGCATCTGACACTATATAAAATGGCAAAATTATCTAATTGTTTCTAAATTTGTTAGAATTATTTATTATTTATTGTATCTGTTTTTTTTTCTTCTGTGTTTTTTTTTCCAAAGAAACAGATTGTTGAGCACCCCAAAGCCCTGAAGGTATACTGTAATTAGGACGGGGTTATAGTTGACTGGTATGCAATCTTAAATAACTACATCTTCATTGATTTGCTCAGGATTTCTTGTTGGGGTCTAATAGGTGGCTTTATTTGTAAATGTATGCTATGTTTGTGCTGAATTGAATCTAATACAAATAATAGCTCTAGTTTTGAATATGTTGAATATGGTAGCTTATGCTTGAAAACCTGCATTAATTATGTTTTCTTTTGAATCACATGCATGACCATTAACACAGCAAACAAATTGGAAATTACTGCAAAAAAGATATGATTAAAAAAAACTTACCTCTGCTGTGCGCCTGATGTCTGCTGCCCTGAGTAGTCGGTCTGCCTTGGCTAATTCCTTATCGGGGAGGGTAAATCCAGAACCCAGAGCAGTATTGCCAAGCCCAGTTGACGTCTTTGTAAGCTCACCTATGTCCTCTATCAGCACATAATTCCTCGTATTGTGGTGGTCAATGTCAGCATAGAAGGAGTCAGCAGAAATGCTGGACATGGGACTCGAGGCCATGCTTCTTTCCTCTAGTCCTACCCGTAAGTCTAAGTTGCCGTACTTGCTTCCCAACTGAGCCACCCCATAGCCACTCTCTGTGGACGTTGGTACAATAAGCAGAGGTTGATTGCGTATCACTTCATAGTTGGAGGTAATTTTAGACTCTATATCAGACATTGTGGTTTGCCTATGTTTTCCCTGCTGTAACAGTAGAGCATGCTGGTAGCTACCAGGCTGACCATGAGAGAGGGATAATGTTGGGTAAGGAGACACTTGTTGATGGTAAAGGGTCTGCTGCTGATATATGCTTGGCTGGGAGTACTGGCTGGTAGTTGGAGTCTGAGAAACATACTGACCATATGGAGAGTAAGGACTGGTAAGTGTGTTGTACTGTGAATCAGCCTCTGTCTGTGGAGGGATAAATTGGTCAAATTCTGACTGGGGAGCGGTCCGTGGCCTTTCAAGACCATCTCCCCTGGCCTCTCTAATGTTGCCAATTTCACTGTCTGACATGTAGTCTCGTTCCTCTGCCACCCCTTGGAGATAGGCCCTCTCTCTCTTCTCTCTTTCTTTCAATAAGGCCTCCTTCCTGCGATTTATACCCATTTCCAAATACCTAAAATGAAAAGAGAATTGTACAATTCTAACATTGATGGTTATATTAGCATAGATATAAACAATTTAATGGTGTTCATGTTTTTCACACAGTTGTACCTGTTACTATGTCTAAGAGTGGAGAGGTCTCAGTGAATGTTGTCAAGGCAGTCTTTTAGCCCAAAAGCTATTAAGGTAAGAAGGGAATCATGCAGATGAAATGACACTGACAACTCAAGATGATCAAATGTAATGGCACCTTTTCTTAAATTTATGAATGATTGCTTGTGGATCAATGCCATAGGGTCTAAAATGAGGGTGTGCATCTGAAACATTTAGGGAAATGTTTCAATGGTAGTATTTAGCATCTCACCGCAACTTGGCATCAATCTCCTTTTCTTCCTCATCTAGTTCAGCTTGTTTCTTGCGAAGTTTAGATGATTCTCTTTCCACTAGGTCAAGCTCCTTGTCTATATCTTGCAAAATCTTTGCTCGGGCCATTGTTGTGCTACGAGCAAGGCGTCGACGAGCAGAGTTGGTACTGTAGCTTGACCTGCCTGATAAAGGGTCATCTTCAGGAGGGGGCTCTGGCAGTGTCCGCTTCACTTTCTTACCTGTGCCAGAGGAAGTGCCTCGGCTCTGTTTGAAAAAAAAAATAAATAAATAACAGGTTTGTCAAATTTGAAAAAAAAAAAATCAGTTATCAGTTGACATTTAACATTTGTACTTGAAATAATTTTAACATTTGTCAATTATCAAGGCATTAATAAGCAATCAAATAATAAATAATGTAGTTTCATTTTCTTTAGGACTCACAGAGTAGCTATCTGCATAGTATCCACCCATCCTGTCTTCTGTGGAAGCACTAAGGGTCTTTGAATCAGAGAGTGACTTTTGACCACTTTTCAGTATACGGGGGGCAGAAGAAAATCTTGTTGGGTCAGCAGTAAGCATTCTCTGTCCTTCATATGACTTCTCTGGAGACAAGGGGGAATTTAATTGAGAATAACGGACTTTTGATCTAGAGGGGACCTCAGCCGTTAGGTGAGTGCTGTAGCCCACTTCAATGGGCATTTGTCTGCTGTCTGAATCAGTCTGACAGCTTAGACTGCCACCTTTATGGGAGTTTTCTGGAGCTGATATATGCTTGATAATTTCTACTTTGGTGTCCATTTGAACATTGGGTCGTTTGATAGTCCCAGAGTGGTCAGTCTGGACAGATATCTCTGCCACAGTCTGGATTGCAATACTTGACACCTTAGAGCCATGTTTTCCATCACTGCTGTGCTTTCGAGTTCGCCGCCGAGATTTGCTTGGGGCATCCCATTCATCTTGGTCCTCCTCCTCATCAGTTTGTGCTGAGGTATCAATATTTCTTTTACTCTTCTTTCTTCTTCCGATGTGTTGTTTCTCTCCCGAGTCTTCATCATCCGTCTGCAATCCACTCTCAGGTATTTTCTTTCCAGTGTCTTGACTAGTTTGAAGCTTCACTTGGCTAAACGGGTTGTCCTCTGCAAGTGTTACTGAAGCTGGAGCTGTAGACTCATCTTTAACAGGCCAATACTGTCCACTATCTCCAACTCCTGCATATTTAGCCTCTAAAAGGTTTGTTTTACTGGTGGTACCATAGTGTTCATCTAGCTGCTGCTGGAGTTGCAACTGAAGTTGTTGGATTTGCTGCAGTTGTTCTTTTTGCTGAGCATAGGTCTCCTGCTGGGCCACCATGTGAGCGTGGTGCTCCTCTTCCTGCTGCAGGAGAAGCTGCTGTTTCAGAGCCTGGAGTTCCTCAAGCTCCCTTTGGACCATTAGTTGTTCTTGTTCCCGGTATCGCTGGATTTCTTGTCTTTCCCATTCTAGTTCCTCAGCAAGGCACAACTGTTTAAGCTTCTCGAGTTCAAGAAATTCCCTCTCCATTTGGTACTGGGCCATCTTCGTGTTGTCTAGTCCAGGGAACATCGGGGAAGATGCTAATGCATCAAGTGAAGCAGCTATCACCTCTAATGTTGTGTCTGAATACATTTCTGGATAGCCAGTTAAGATATCAGCTAGAGCTGTTGGTATAAGCTCCTTAGGTAGACCTGTATCATAAGGTATAATTTGTCCTGGGTTTGCAACAGGAATGAAGTCATATGGATTTAACAGTGAGTGGTAATGGACTGCTGATGTTGGTGTTAAGGTAGCACTAAAGATAGAGCCTGGCTGAGTTGTAATTGCACAAGTAGAGAGAACAGGTGCCGCGACTGAAGAATAAACTAGTCCATTGGAGGTTTTGAGAATACTGTTTACAGAAAACCCATCAGTGGCATCCTGGGAGTATGTAGCAGGGATTGTTGTAGGGTGGACTCTGGCAGCTTTGTAAGTGTAGTCCAGACCTTCACCTATCACAACAAATCCAAAGGCAAGGGTTTTATTTTCTTAAAAAGCTTATAATTTGAAACAAAAAATATAAGAGTAAATGATGATGCTATCGTGCATTTAAAAAGGCTCTTCATGCATTGTTGTGGCATTTTGGCTAGCAAGATGCAAAACCAAAATAATGGGGAAGTACACGCAGGCACACACATGCATCTGTATAAAGAAAAAAAAAAGACAAAATAATAATTATTTTATGAAATCATGCATTTTAATAACAAAACACATTGAAAAATAGAGACAGAATTCATTTACATTACACAAAGCATGCAAAAAACACTGAACAAAGCAATGCATATTAAATATAATGCACAATTTTTACAAATATTAATAATAAATAAACACATTAGCAAAAAAAAAAATTTAAAACTAACATGAAATATAATTTTTTTTTAAAAGGTAACAAATATCTAAGTCAATCACTTACCAGTAGAAAATTTGGCAGCAGTAAGGTCTACAGCATCGTCTGAAGATCTGACGAGGTAGCCGTAATTATTCTTGAGATCATACAGAGATCCTTTTCCCTGTGTAAGATTTATCTCAGAGACTGGTGCTTTGATGCCATAAGTTCCTTTAATGTCATATAGTCCAGTATTAACATTTTGAATTTGGTCATCTCTGGTTCCAAAATTGCTGTCGGGCTGGGCAGTAACTGCAGGTTGTGTTTTGCAGATTCCAGTAAATGGCAGCTTGTAAATTACATCACAGCACACACTCCTCCTGTTAGCTGTAAGGTCCACTGGAATTCCATCATCCTCTACAACAGTGGTCACCACACCTGGACTTGTACCAGACAAAGCCACCATACTTCTTAATGGTCTGTAGTTTGATAAATCCATGGCTCCGGTTGCCTCTAAGGGTATGACACCTTCACTGCCAACACCAATAGGAGCAGACATTTCTGGCACTTTTCCTCCACTGGAAACAAGATTTTCAAAAGAGAGATTGATGGGGGTCTCCTGTTCTGTAGAGAGTACAGCTTTCACAATGGGCTGAGGCTTCAGAGGCCTATACACAATCTGTGCTAATGGTTCAAATGGTTTGTATGTGGTAAGAGGCAGAGGTAATGACGTAACAGGGCCTTGCAAATCAAGTGGTTTTTCTGCTGGGGTATTATATGAAGCAACAGTGGCCGTGCACGTAACTATTGTGATGCTGTCTGTGACAACAGAGAGAGTTGTTACAGGAGTAACGTCTGCACTTAGGTTTACTATCTCAGGCTGAACAGCTGTAATTTGACGTCCACTTGAGTCACTTGAAAAAGACTGCCGATCTGACTCAGAAGTTAGGTCCATTCCTTGCTCGGTCATCTTTATGCCATCCTTGACGGTTCGTAAATCAATTACATCAACAGGATAGAATATCTTGCCATTTGGTTTGGACAGAGATTGGACTTTTGAAAAGTCTGGTTGTATTGTAATTTCTACACTTGATGGAGGAGCCTGTGGAAGTCTCTCATGCACAACAGAAACTGTGGTCCTTTGGACTTCTGTGGTAACCACTTGAGTAACCATGCTGGGCAAACTTTTAGGTGGCTGGGCTGAGGTAGAAATTGAGGAATACATGTGACTCATACTTGAGACAACCTTTTCTGGTCCTCTGATCTCTTGACTTTCTATTGATTCTTGTTGAATTTTAGTAAATGTAACTGGAGCCACAGGTATACCCTGTGACATTTCCCTCACAGGGGGCCCTGAGGTTCTCCTGGCATATGCTTCAGTTGTCATTATCTCTGCAGGGTGATCGTATTCAACCGAATATCCTAATTCTTGTAGTTCATGATCATTATTAAGAACAGTCTCCCTAAAGTAAGGAATTTGAGATGTATAGTTGTCTATAGGGATATCTTTATCTGCAGTTATATTTGCTACTTGTCCAAATGGTAATGATGGTTGCATTGTTAAGGATTCTCTCCCGTTTTCTGCAAAGGCCTCAGTGGTAATAACTTGTGTAGGTGTTTCATATTCAGCAGGGAAGACAGATCCATCAGACAATATGTATGATGGCTGTACCACAGATGATACTGATGTCCTCCTAGTATAGGTAGTCTCCTCATGTTCAAGTACTGGCATATCTGCCATTGTCTGATGTTGCAGTTCAGATGATAGCATTGAAGCTCTTCTTAGATCAGTTTCTTTTGTTATGAGCTTTGTGGGCATTTCAAGTTCAGGCTTCATTGTTATGACCTCTTGCAGCGGGACTGCATGTGGCATCATCGGCGATAGAGTCATTTTGTCATCATCTGCAATATAGATAAAAGAATCCCCACTCGTATAAATTGAATCTTGCTGTACCATAGTGAGAGATGTTGGGGCTATTTCAGCAGCTGTTGGAATCAGTGCCTGATCAAATTTTGACTGAATCAATAACTCGGTTACGATAGGTATTGGTGTAATTTCAGCTACAACATTTTGAGGTTGAGATGCTGGATATACCACTGCTACCTCTAACGTTTCAGGGCTAGAGTCAATTGAAATGGTCCATGTGGGAATTTCAGCCTCAGTAAGGGTTATGGCTTCATCTGAAATGAGATGTGAATGCTGAGTACAAACTTGCTCTGGGACTATAGACTGATTTTCAAAAGATTGAAGAAATTGTGGGGCAGATGAAACATTAGAAATTGTGCTAGCATTGCTAAAACCTGTCATCACCTCTGGCTGTGCAGGTTTTGCCAATTCTTCACATATTGTCAGTGACTTTTCTGTGGGTATGCAGATGTCCTCTTGTACTTGGGATCTTTCTTGAATTGCTTCTGTAACAATCACATGCACATGACTAGGTATATCCTGATTTTCTGGTGTCAATTGTTTTTGCAATAGAATTTCAGGGGAAAAAACATGAGTGTCTCCTTGAACTGTGTTACTCTGTAGAACTGGAGTGTCTGAACGTACTGATGGCTGCAGTGGTAAAGTAACAACTTCTGTTAGAGACTGTGGCTGCACAGCTGCCACTAGTTTAGCTGAATGAGAACATACCTCTTCCCCTATGTTTAATTGAGGTATAGTTTCAGTTTCTCTGACTCTACTTGGATCTTGAGGAGAAAATGGTGTAGGCTCCTTTTCTGAAGAAGCTTGACTTATCTGTGGTTGATGAAAAAAATCTTGATCTGTGATAGCCTCTGGCATCGTTGGAGGAGTTGATAGTGGTGGAGTACTTTTCAGTTCTTGCTGTGCATATGGTCTTTTTATTGGAGAAGGGACACGGTGTGCTTGAATGGAGGTGTCTTGGGGTGATGAACTTGATATAGTGTTAATCAAAGGCAGTTGTGGCTGCTCAGCAAAGGATAGTGATTTTCTCCTTGCTTGCAATTTGACCTCCATATTTTTAGAGTTTGTTACTTGCTCTGTTGCCACATTTGGAGCCATAGTATTTGCTGGTGGATGTTTTACAGAAGGAACAGAGGCCCTCCTAACTGTTGCCTGTGCTGTAAACACCTCAGCAGGTGTTTTATGCTCTGATAAGATGGTTGGTAAAACAGACACTGTCGAAGATGGGATGGAGCCTCGCCTCACAGGTGCTTGGACTGTTATTGTGTCAGTTGGTGAACCTAGTTCAGATGGAAGAGTGATAACAACATATGTTTGTAGACATTTAGAGTGTCTAGGAGATAGAGGTGACTTTGGAGATGATACGCCCAACTTTGACTCCACAGGTCTTGTTAGGCTAAGTGACAAAGCATTTGGAGGTTGTTTTGTCCTGGGCAATGTTGCTGCTTTTGTTGCCACAGGGGGAGGTGGTGGTTTGACGTTCTCTCCTGGCTTGTGACTAAAAATCAGTCCTGCAGGTATGGAAGTAGGCTTAGGAGGTATGGGTGGTGGAGGCTTGGTGTTTATTGTTGATGCTGTAGTTGCCACAATAGATGTGGCTGGAAAAGAAACAGATGGCTTCTGACACACTGACGGTCTTGGTAGATCAGATGTTAATGGTGAAGTTGAATCTAGAACAAGTTCTTCCTTACCACTGAAAGCTTTTGCTCCAACAGAAGGTTTAGAAGGAAGGGGCGGACCTGAAACCAACTTTACTCCGGGTAAATTAGAAGATGGTGGAGATTTAACTGCAGTGGGCATGTCAGGAGCAGGTCGTGGGAGTGTTTGACTTTGAAGATGAGAAGTAGATCTATGGTCTACATTCTCTATGCTAAACAGATCTTGTGTAGTCTGCCCAAGCACATGTTTGCTTTCTTCACTTAGCACTTTGATAACTACATGCTCCTGTCTGGCTGAAGTTAATACTTGAGGTACAGATGCAGCATCTTGTTGTATGCCATTCATTCTTGACTGTATGTCTACAACTACATATTGCAATGGTAGGGGAGCAGTTGTAGTTTCCAGAGATGATGTAGTTGCTGTAACATCAATTGTCTTTATCAAAGCTCTGTTTTTAGTAGTCTCTGCTAATGATACTGAAGTAGATCGAGGGGGAGGAGGAGGTGGGACCTTCTTTTTTATAACTGTTGTTGATGCTGGAACTGACTGCGGTAACTGATCAACATGACCCTTTGCAGGAACCATAACTGGGCTCATGGAAGGTATGGCTGATTGTACAGGGACAGAATGTACCACTCTAGCTTGGGCTTGAATTGGGCTACTTATAAAGGCTGAGATTGGTTGTGGGGTTTGTGAAGCAATCGAAGCAGTAGTTGAAACAAAGTCAGGCATCTGGACAATGACAGGCCTATGGCATGACACCACAGTGACTGGAGAGGAAACATCACCAACTAAAGTTGAAATTGAGGAAACAACAGATGGAGCTGTAACTTGAGTAGCAGACTGAGCTGAGACAACAACAAGTGCTGGACTTGGTACTGAGACATGTAAGGCAGTTGGGACATCAAATGGTACCTGAGAGGGTGATGAAACTAAGTCTGGCATTTGAACCACAACAGGCGGCTCAGTCCATGCCTCTGTGAAAGTTGGAGTTTTATCTTGACTTGTCGTAGCCTTAACTTTAGTTACATCAGTTGTTGGTTTGGATGGATCAGACACTACATCTGGTATAGCAACTACAATAGTCGTTGGATCATAGGAATGTATTTCATTTTCACTTATTGGTACAGCTGCTACCTTTTCATGAAACTGAAGTGCCACTCCTGCATGTGACTGGTCTTTAAAAGAAGTTGGAGGTGTTGGTGTAGATATTGGAGTTGAATCTGATGAAAGTGGTGTATGTGCCTGAAATGGAGATGAAGATGTTGCATTAGATACCAAACTGGAATCTGACGTGGCTGGTGAAGTTGGTGGTGAAACTGATGACAGAGGAGAAGGTGTTGTGGTTAGTTCTGGGGCCGATATTGGAGCAGGAATTGGCTTTGGCTCTGGAATTTCACAAACCACACATATTGGCTCCATCTCAATGGTTTCAGACAAAGGCGGACTAATGCACAAATCCTCTTTTGACTCAGAGTCATCACTAGGGGTAATGTCAGAGGAAATACCTATTGTATACTCATCTACAAGACTATCATCCTCTTCTTCTCCTGATGAACACTGAGTAATTTTAAGGTCAGGTATTGGGAATAGTGCTTTTCTGAGAGCAGGATCTAAGGGAACCATGGGCCTTATAAAACTTATAGATCCACTGTGAGTGCTTGGTGCAACTACTGTTCCCTCAGATCGTTTTGGTGGTTCAGAAGGACGAGGAGGAGCAGGTCGTTTCTTCTTTTTCATTGGCAGTTCACTTAAAGTGTCCATGGCCAAATGAGGAAGTTCACTTTGTTCATTAGTCTGCATCTCTTCTGTAGGCATGGTTACCACACACGTTTCTGCTGCTGAAGGAGCACCACAGGCCATCTGATGAGCATCTGATGAAGAAAGTTCCATGGCAGACTGAGCCTGTTGAAATTCTTCTTCAATTATTAACAGTTCTTTCTTTTTCTGCATCATCTCCTCATAAACTTCTTCTGGAGACCTTAGTTTTTTTAGAGACTGAGAATCAGAATCATTTTGAAATTCTTCCTCTTGAGATTGAGTCAAGTTGATTGCAGGCTCTTCAACTAAAGATTCATAAAGGTAGTCCTCTATTGCCATTCCTCCATATAGAGGCTCAATGTCAGGACTCTCTCCTGGAATTGCTTTTGCTTTCTGTATGATTTCTTCATATGTTTCTTCAGCACTTTTTAAGGATTTTGTGACCATTTCAGTTTGCTGAAATGGGTCTGATGGTGAATATGGTATGACTGTTGGCGATGGTTTTTGCCCTCTCTGTACAGCTTTGCCTGTCTCAGATTCTGATTCTATGCTGACAGAGTAGTCAGAATCTGATGTTTTCAGACTTTCATCTGTGCCTTTTCTTAAATCCTCAGTGGAAGAAGCATCTCCATGTGGAGAGATGGGTCGACCATGTGCTTTCATATTCTCTTCCTCAGAAGAGTCCTCAATGGTGGGAAGAGATTGAGCAGGCTGTTTATGTTTGCCTTTATGATACAACTTGTCCCCACAGATTTTCCTGGGACTACCATCACTGTCTTCCTCTAGAGATGAGGCAGATGTAGGTGAAGATCCTGGGGTAAAACTAGATGCTTGGACACTAGATGATCCCTTTGAGAGAGATTCTGTTATGCTTTCTACTTCTTCATCAGTGCTTTGTCGTTGACGTATAACTGGTATGGCTTTCTTGAAAGGAGCTTTGGGCATTGTTTCCAGTTTTGTGGAAGATTCTTGTGTGGCTTGAGTTTCTTCATCATTTGTGCCTTGAGAAAAATGTCTGACTGTTACAGAAACATTATCAAGCTCAACTGCCTTGATGGCATCTACTGTTTCTGGACTTTTTTCTTTCTCTTCCTCTGATATGGACATTTCCATATCATCTTCCATTCCAATTATTTGCTTGTGAATAAACTCATCATCTTCTATTAATGAGTCAGCACTTTCAGTTTTTATGTCCTCACTACTAGATGTAATAGTTTGAACCTTTATAATATTTTTTTGGAGTTCAGGGGAGGGGGAGGCTGTGAGATCACTTTCACTGTTCTCTATTGCTTGGAAACTTGGGCGCCTTCGCTCAGTTTCAACCTCCTTTACTATCATGGGCACATCCATGCTTTCGTCAACTTTACATGTATCATTTGACAGTTCCTCACTTAGGTCTTGTATTACAGGTAAAATCTGGGGCTGATCCTCATCAAGCTCTTTCTCCTTTGTTTCTGTTTTGCTCTTTACTGTTTTACCAAGGTCAACTAAATCCTTGCTGTGAATCTTTTCAGCAGTTACCGGGACTTGTCCCTCCTCTTTAGATGTTCTAGAGGTTTCCCATTGATCCTAAAAAAGGAACAAAAAGTACATAAATATGTGTGTGTGAAATAGCTTGGCTTGTTTTAACTATAATTTATGCGCCTTTCAGACTTAGACAGTATTACACAAGTAAACAGAGTTTAGATACCATAACATGCAAGTCATTTATTGTTAAATCAGTTACAACAAGGAAAACTTCTGGATCTCTACATAGTTGAGGAAAAGTTCTGATGAGTCTTTAAAGAAAAATATATATTAATTTTACTAATGTATAGGTGGGGCTGCCCTATTAGCGATTACTTATTTAAAAATTAATAAACCAAGACCATCAAAAAAAAAATCTCACCTTTACTAATATGCTTTCTGATGGTGTTGCTTGTGATTTCAAAGTCCTTCTAGTCATTTCTTCCTCCCCTTCTTTGCTGTCAGCTGCTGCAACTGGTTGGATTTCCACTTCTATCTTCTCTCCTTCTGATTTTGCATGTAGATCAGCTTGCTGTGAAATCTGTATATGCTCTGTTGTTTTCATTGGTTCATCTGCCAAAGAATCTCTTTCTGCTTGATCTGGTAAAACCTCTGTTTTGAGGGATCTAAGCGATAACTTAGGTTCAGTTTGTGTGGAAGGTTCAGTTGTCATTGACTTCAGCTTGGCAGGTTCTGTTTCTCTTAAGGGTAGATCCATCTGGACTAACTCCTTAGGAGCAGGTGAAGGTTCCTGTTTTGTGGCTTTAGGTGTAGGCTTTACTTTTACAGTGACAGTTTTATTATCTGCCATTTCCATAGTAGGTGCTGCTTGGGTCTCTAGTTTGGAAGACATCGGTAATTTTCCAGTATCTCCCAGATGTCCAGTTAAAGTTCTGTCCGTTTGGCAGGTCAAACACAGCCATTCCTTCTGTAATTGGGAAAAAAGGACAGAACAAGAAAATTAGGAAAAACTAACATAAGTAAAATGCACAATAAACTCAAATAGTTAAGAAATCTGTATAGCCTATTTAAATGCATATTATTTGTTCCAAAAATGTTTTCAATAAATACATTTTTTGAAGATTCACATTCACATCATAGTAATAAATTACAAATAATAACCTTTCAAAGTAACAATTAAACCAACAAAACATTTTGCTTATTTTGTTGTTAACTATACTTAACTATAAAGATGTATTTTACTTTTCTAACATGAAGCGGACTCTTGTAATGGGTTCAAACACCTTAAATGAAGATTACAAACATCCCATAAAGTAGCCTTTAATATAAAAAAAGTGCACTTAAAATAAAATTTTTTACAAATGTATTTTTAATAGAAACACATGCTTACTTCTTTACAGTTTTCAGTTGTAAGACGATTTATAGTACATTACTAAATTATAACTTAAGACTACATGTCCAGTTGTGGTTGCTAAGTATAAAAATCATACTACAACTTCCATTAGTCAATGAAACTAATTTATATCTTAAAAATGTTACTTTTTTTTCCTTTTTGCTGTATCTTTTGACATGAAAAAGAACCTCAGAAATAATGTTTCAGAAAAAAATCTATGTTCATCCGAAAAACAGATTCCTTTCAAAGGTTTTGTATTTATTAAATAGTGAATGTTAACCTAAGTAAATAGGGCTTCAGTAATGATTAATTAAATGGCTACAATTTTGTATTTTCAGCATGCAGAAAAAGTAAAGCAAAACCAATCAAGTCTTATCGGAATTGATCCAACCTTTTGCTTATCAGGTTTCTGTCGATTGGCATGTATTCACTAGAATTTCATCAGACGTATTGAGCTGTCAAATGCAATGATTTTCTCCCGTCATTAAATTACCAAAGCAGTCTGCATCTTGAATGATAAAACTTTAACAATACAGCAATTATGCAGCTACACAATATTTTTTTTTCTACCGCTGCCCTAGCAACCGCCATCAGATGATGTTCACCAGCTAATAATCTGTGGAGGTCTACAAGAGACAATATGACATAAATATATGCACCATGAAATTATTAAATAAAAGTGTCAATTGTGTAATTGTGTAAGATTGGAAATCAATAAATACATGTTTAAATATATGTGGCATTCAAATATTAAAATTACCATTAAAAAGCACATTTAAATATTTAATTATATATTTAATTATTTAATGGCCAGAGTGGGATGGAAGAGACAAATTGAAATAAATATGTTTAACATTAAATTATTTAATAAATGTCATTATTAGTAAATAAAATAGTAAATAAATAATAATAATAATAAATAGTAAATAAATAATTAAGTGTCATTAAATGTGTCAATATTTTATTAAAATCAATTTTGAATTATTTAAGAAGCATTTATTTATTTCATGTTTTAATTAATAATTTCATGATTTAATACATGATTTCATGATTTTATGAATAATTTCATGATTTAATGGGTAATTTCATGGTCCACTTTGCAACATTTCATTACGTTATCTGTCCCATCAAACTCAGAGTGTGTGGCTAACTCAGATCATCTGTACTCCATTGCTCTTGAGTGATTTGAATCTCAACATGGCGCAGTACTGCTGATCTCATGAAACTCAGAAATGTATTGAAGTTTTTAAGGTTTTGTCTGGCACCTCACACACATACACACTATAAACATTCATTCATTCATTTTCCAATCCGCTTTATCCCTTTCGGGGTCACGGGGTTGCCGGAGCCTAACCCGGCTACTCATGGGCGAAGGCAGGGTACACCCCTGGACTGGTCGCCAGTCTGTCGCAGGGCTATAAACATTGTTTTGATAAATCATCGAACTTTTGTGAGGGTCCCTTATTCAAATTTCTATCTCTGGCCACATCCGTGGGAACTCCGCGTCACCGCCTACTTCCTCTTGGAGGTTGTTTGCTTGTCCGGCCCTGAAGCGGGACTCATCAATTACCTCTGGCTGCAGTGTGCAGTGTGTGTTTTTGCTTGCCCCAGAGAGTTGGGTGTAGACCTGATTGACTCATCGCATCCCTCGTAGCAGAATCCCCCTACCCTTATACAGCGGAGCAGGCTGCTCGGTGTGGAGGGAGCGAAGCGGGACAGTAGCTCCTCGACACCCAGCCTGTCCCCCAAAAACAGACATGCGTGGACACACGCAGACACGCTGCTGAGGCAGGCTCTAAGTTTACATCTGATTTGGGCATCACCCACAAGGAGCAAAAGGCTGTGACTCAGAGATCAAGTCATTTTACATGAGGGTGTGAATAGAGTCTACAAAAATAACTCATATCAAAAATGATTTATTCTTTAGGGTGCTAAAGGTAATATATGATCATATTCATGGATATTGTTTACTATAAAGGGCTTAAGAGAAACATGGTATAGGCCCTTTAAGCAAATGAACTGCATTCAGCTCTTGTTTTTAAGTAGTAACTTGGTAAGGAAAGAACTTTTTAAAACTAGGATTTGAAATTTCTAATAGCCACAGTGGCTGGGAATATCTGGAGTATGTTGCAACCATAAATCATCAAGTGAAAGTAAATCTTGACAAGGAGAGAAAATACCACAATATATTCTTTTGAATACACATACTTTTGAATGTGAACAGCAATTTAAGAGGTAATGAACAAATATTATAATGAAAAAATACAAGATTCGGATATGTTTTAATTAAATACAAAACAATGTATTTCTCTGTATGAAAATAACCATATCACCAATTTGTTCATTTTGCTGACTAATGCCATATCATATCAGTATTCCTGCAATCACAGAACTTTAAAGAATAGCAATTTCTAGGACCGTGATAAAACCACTCCATTCAGACACACAAATTCAACTCCCAATTTTTTTTTAATGCAAATGTATGATTTAGCCATAGCCACTTCCAATTCAACAGACTGCACGTCTTTTACAGAACAGCAATAAAAATGCTTACCTTGCATACAAGTTTTTATTTATGTAATGCTATCACTTTTTTTAAGGTTTTCCTTCGAAAGTATGTTTTCCTCTAATCTAAGCTCCAATACTAAACCAACACAGCACTCGATGCAGCTTGTCGGATGGTCTTTTGTACCTTCATGAGTTTGTGTTCAGTTTCTTGTGAACCTTTCTCAATTAAACGAGAGAACTTCGTATTTACGAGTGTCGTCTGCATCTGTGTTCACACGTCAACCCTGACAGTATGCAAAGCTTCTAAATCATCCACTAGCAGGGTTTTTTTAGAATAACATTTTCTGATTAGAAATGTCTTTTTTTTTTATCTGGTGTTCCTGTCAGAGCTGTTTGCATAGTCACATCAGAGGTAAATAAAATGCACCCACACCCTCTTTATGACTTTGTGCATTCATGTATTTGGCATGTATTTGATTGAAAGTGTAAAACCATTTTAATCCAACTTTTTTTTTTTTTAAATGGTTGCTTTTTATGACGTAGTTTCTGCAGAGTGGCAGTAGTTCATTATAAACTTGCCTCTGAGTTGTGGGTGGGACAATTGGTGCTGAGTAAGCTCTCCCCTGCTTCCTGACATACATCCGTTTACATACTCTCCTGCTAGCTTACAGCCCCTCACACCCCCAACATAATATTTCAACATTACAACAAAAATAGTGGGGTATATTGGAGCAATCCAATCGTAGGGTTTTGAGCCTGATGCCAGTTCAGTCCAGGAAAACAAATACGTTCATGGATCTATTTGTCTGCAAATAGATGAATAAGAATGGAGGGGAGCAGAGATTTTGTGGCTTGCCGTAGTAGCTTTTATGCTACACCTACAAGTTTTTTCACAACTCAATCTTTGCATATGCTCCTCATTCACGATGATTTGAATAAAGACATACTCAGAAATGCAAAATTTATTTTTATATATCCTTCATCGTGAGAAAAATGCAACATTTATATCACTACACCAAAACACAATTTTAATCAGTGTGAGAGTTTTTTCTGGGTTTTTTTTTAATTTATTTCAACAATTATATTAAATCTGCATGTATACACTGTTATTCAAATGACTTAAAATGAGGATTCGAATTAATGAATTATCAAGTGGTTGCACTCTTGAACTGCACATCAGGCATCAACAAATAAGATGAGATTCTATCTGAAAACCCACTTACCCCTCCTAACTCTTTAAGCCATAACAACTGAAATGCAACCAGAGGAAAAAAAAAAAAAATCAACAACACCCCCACCCCACCCACCACCCATAACCCCATCTCCATCAAGTTGCTGAATCTGAGCAACTCAGAGCCAAGCACCAGAGCTAGGGAAACTGGAAAGTCGCCATCATACTTTCATCTAATTAAATCTGTTCAACGAGTAAAGTGCAGAGAGCCGAAGGAGAGGCTGCGCCACATGATTAGCCTTTGATCTGGATTACCAGACCTTCACAATTACAGCAGTCAGGAAATTAGCTTCTGACTCAAACATTTTCAGCAAAAGCCACATAAAAACAGGAACCAGTTTACCTCAAGTAAAGTACCACATCAAATCAACCCAGACATACTTCAAACTTTGCCTTTTTGAGTTTAACTTAACATTTCCCTGCAATTACAGATGTGTGGTTTTATCTTTGAACCTCGTCATTGCTAAACATCTCCACAGTGTTTTTTGTTGTAACCGGAGCTAGTAGGATTTGTATTGATTTTTTTTCTGGCAGATGCCTTTGGCTAAAACTAAGCTTGCTAATGTACTTTGGTTTCAGCAGCTCCTTCGTTGCTCTGCTGTTTTTATATTAAACGCCCAGACAACACAGAACATCAAACTGCTAATCAGTATAAAAGCAGGGAGTTTTGTTTTTTATTTGTTTGTTTTAGGAAGTCAGTACATGTTAGGAGATGAATCTCACGCATTTAAAATAACTCATAGGCAATTCTTTTTTTAATACTAACAAACTAAACATGTTTTTTTTTCAAGACCAAATTATCGATCACAAGAAACAATTTTAACTTTTATAAAGTGGACTGCCAGTGTTTCTTATCAAGGAGACTGGGTTTGGTCTTTCCTAACTATGACACATTTAGATATTCTCCAGAGGAACTTAAGACGATAATTACATTTGTTTAGGATTAACTCATGCAACATTTTCTGGACTCCAACTAACCAAAAGAAAAGAAGAGCTTTACGTTTATTTGTTCCTTAAGAATTAAAAAAAGGACAGCTTAAAAGTAATGACAGAAAAATCTGCACAAGAGCAAGTCCTTTTTATACTCTTCACTTACGTCTAAAAGTAGTTGTTGGAGAAGTGGTCTTATTCTTTCATAAGTCAACTTCCAAAAGGCTCAGAAAAAAAACTCAATTACTGTATGTTTTCAAAAAAGGCAATTAAGAACAGAGGAACCATCAACTACTAATCGAGAAGGAAGGTCACTCAAAGCTGCAGGATCAGACAGAAAAATCAGTAGACTGTCTGGATTGACTAAAAAGCTTGTAATTCTACAACCTTAAGAGGACACTAATAACCTTCATCAATAACTCAATGGAGCTGTACAAAACTTCTGAAGCAGCAACATTGGAATGTAGCTGCAAGTTGTACAATCAAGCAGAGAGAGGGAAAAAAGATTACTTCAGCTCATGTTGAGAACTGTTGCAAAGATTTTAACTTAATTTCATTCTATAATGCTTCATTAGTCGCCTAGGGAAGATGACTAGTTGTAGGTACACATTTCTAACATTCTTCAGACAGTCATAGTAGGTGTTTTTTGTTGTATTAAAGAAGAATCTCCTCCCCTGTAGTGGGCTACAGGATGAAAGCCTCTGACTGATGGCAATCATTTGAAGCATCCTCCCTTTAGCAATCAGCTCTACAGGCTCCAAAGCAGGACTTCCTTCTTATTAGTTTGTTCACACTCTTCAAGTCCTTCAAGAACTTCAACCTAATAACCCCAAGAGAAATAGAAAATATGTATGGGCAGTGGCCCCTGCGACAGACTGGCGACCAGTCCAGGGGTGTACCCTGCCTTCGCCCATGAGTAGCCGGGTTAGGCTCCGGCAACCCCGTGACCCCGACAGGGATAAAATGGATTGGAAAATGAATGAATGAATGAATGTATGGGCAGCAATAAGCTAACAACAAAAGCAAAGCAAACTCTGGAGCAATGGGAAGGGGACAAACAGTTCCAGTCAGAAACACATGCTTGATCTGTAACCAGATACCCCCGGGGTAAAATAATCTGACCACAGCAGATAGACTCAAATTCAAGGCAGGAGAGTTACTTACACTCAGTGGAAGATGGGATTTGAATAAAAAAATGATCCTGCAATATTTTACTTTGCACAAAACAAGTACTCAGACATATGGCCCAAATACTATTAAAATAATAATAATGCAGTAATGAAGGAAACTTAAGCAGGAGAGAGCCCAATAATGCAATAATGGGCCCTGCACAACACCATAATGCTAGGACTTGCAGAGAGACTGGGAAATGTTAGAGTATATATCACAAGCTTTTTTTTGTGGAACACAGAAGAAGCTTAAAAATAAACGAAACCATTTTTTTTTATTCAGCCGCATTGTAAAGCCTTAGTGAAAAGCATGTGCACGTCAAAAGGGTTGGCCTTTGTGAGTGCCTTTTTATCTTCTTAAGTATTTAGAATATGCTACTGTCCATCTTACTATATATAGTAAATATTACTGTAGTAAAAGGGGAGTTGTATAATGTCAAAACTGTTTTATTCTGTATGGTTTTTAAGGGATTAAGCAAAAATGCTGAATTTTGACATTTGCTTACTTGAGATATGTTTTACACTCATCACTCCAAGCTTCTCACCAAACTGAGTTACCATTTGAATTTTGACATGTCAACTTAGCAGTGTCATAGTTTCTTTAGAAACTATTTTAGTGAGCCTCTTGAACTCCACTTTTTTTTTCCTCAAGCCATAGCAAAAAGAAAATGTCCTTAAGTGTTTAAAAAATAATTAAAATAGTATTGCACTCTTGGATGAATAACAAGATTATTCCAGGAATCGTTTAAAAAAAAAAAAAAAAAAAGTCAATCATAATTTCTTGTCTGTCGGCAGCAAAGATTGGGTTTTTGCAGTTTGACATGGATGGCCTACTTATTGGACAGCAGCCACTCTGAAACCTCCAACACAACATAGGCACAAAAACATAAAGAGAACAAATACTTTATGCCTGCATTCATTTTGCCTGAAGCTGTTCCATCTTGTTCATGTTTTAAAAGAACATGCTTCTGTCATCTAATAAAAACAGCCCCTATAACAGCAGTCATAACAGAAAACAGAAAAGCATAAGCAGAGCATGCAGCAGCAGAAAGAACTGCAGCCCATTTTATCCAGCTGCACTAACTCCTGGCGATTTCTATTTTTGTGAGTGCAGTGAAACCACATGGCGCATACAATAATGCGTATCCCTTTACCCCACCGGACTTCAATTCTTAGGTTTTGCTCCCACTCCTAGTGTCAATAACAAACAAGCGTTGATTACATAAGAGGCACAATGGCAAATGGCTCAAATAATGTGTGAAATGAGCTGAAAGCATGCTCTATTAGAACTGCGAACTAAAGCAGAAGGATTTTTTAATGTACCAACAAATGCTGTAACATACATCTAAAAGAATTTAAATATTATTCAAAAGTAAAAAAAAAAAAATAGTTGAGAGGATTTTTTTAGATGCACCTGAAAGTCCTAAATACTAGGTTTACTTTGACAAAATCTGAAATGTAACTAGAAATGTTTCACTTTTTAAAGATAAATGGAAATATTAAACAGAGAATAGCTGAAAAAGACAATTTAATGGCATTTAATATGTAATCAAGTACCAATGTGAGGAACCTCAATGGTAAACATCGATATCTGTAGAAGACAAATTCAGCAGAAACATGTGAAACATTGCAAGTAACACACAGATTTACCGGAAAGAAGGAATTCCAGGAAACCTCTAATCACTAAGACAGCAGTTGGCCCGAGGGGAAATGTCTGAATGTGCAGCACATTGTTCTTGGGGACCTAATCCATTTCACCTTTCTTTATCGGCAAATCACTAAGCTTTGCCATTTAAAATCTCATGGGTTTTGGAGTTTCCCTGTTCCCTGATATTCTATGGCAGCAGATCCCATCTCACTAATGCTGTTGCACAACCCTCAATCATCCCTTTAATACATTCTCTCTGCTGTCAGTTGGCCAAAAAGTTATGTAACAACACTAGACTATCCAGCGACACAGTAGGCTATACGCATTCTCTCATCAGCTATGTTTTTAATCTACCCTAAGCATGTTATTCCCTTATATTTTTGGATAAAAAATATATTCAAGTGATTATGTCACACTCTTAGTTTTAATATTAAAAGAAATTAAAAAGCAGAATGACAGTCACATTTTTACTTCTTTTCCTTTTGGAGTAAGCAAGTTTTTTGAAATGTAAACTTACTTTTAAAACACAAATTATCATTTTACCCAGAATGCATTCCAAACTTTTCTAAATTTTCCACAGAAGCAGTAAAAGTCCAAAACAAAAGGAAGTGATCCCATCTATGAAACGTTTCTCTAATCTACAACATCACCAAATAACACACTAGAAGCACAAAAATGACTTAATTCTACTAGTAAACTGCAGGTATAACATCTATCTGGGTCTTTTGGGGAGATGTTTTACATAAAAACAACACACCAAGTAAAGCAGACCAACCACAATTCAATTATGAAATGACATTCTTTGGCAATGTTCTATTTGAATACTGTATGTCCTCACACACATGTCAGATGGGTATAATGTCCAAGATATTCTAAAAAAAAGTGGTGGTATAGTTGAATATATGCACTTACCGCTGCTGTGTGGGGCATTGGGTTAAATCCACAAAGGTTGCATACGGTGTTCTTGCATTCGGTGCATGTGTTGTAATTTGGAGGATCCTTGGAGCCGTTATTAAGCTCAGCTTTGCAAAGTGGGCAGGTTGATAGCCCTCCCTTAGGAACAGCCTTTACTTCTTTTGTGGATTTTTGGGGCTCTTTTTTTGTTGTTTCTGTCGAGGCCACTTTGCCCAGAGTTGATTGAGGAGGCTTAGTTCCTTGAGGTGGCTTTGACTGAGCTGTATCAGGTGGCTTGGTACCCTTCGTAGGTGTAACAGGTGACTTTGTTTTAGGAGAGACGGGAGCTGTCATGGAAATCTTCCTCGGAGTAGGAGGTGTAACTGTAGGCTCATCTTGAACAGCTGAGGATATCAGTGTCGATGCAGAACTAAGGAAAGATGAACCAAAGCCAAACATCTTTCCAGTTACTGATTCAGAAGGCTTTGCCGCCACAGGTTGTGTTTTCGGGGCACCAAATCCAAAGAATCTTCCAGATTCCTGTTTAGGAGGCTGAGCTGTTGATGGAGATTTGGCAGGCTGGGTCACAGGTTTTATGGGTTGCTGTGGTACTTTGCTAGGCTCTTGTTTTGGAACAGCTGGCTTTAACTCTGGTTTTTCAACTATCTGCTGCTGGCCAGCCACATTGATGGTTGACCCTTGTTTAGCATCTGAAAGCACCAGGTCCTTTGTCTCATTACCTGGCTGTGTTACAATATTTTGAAATGATGATGATACCGGGGCCTTGGCATCTAAAGGCTCTTTCATCTGGGCAACTTTGTCTTGGTCTTTCTGGGGGCCTTTGAGTGCTGTAGGCTTTTCCTTCACTTCAGCCAGAGGTTGAGATACATTTTTGGCCAAATGCTGAGGTTTTTGTGTTGCAGGTCCAGTGGACTCAGACAATTTCAAGGCTCTCTGCATCTGACAATTTAGGCAAAGCCATTCCTTTACCTATAAAAGTGGAAGGAAATCAAGAGTTATTGAAATGCAACCACCAAAGGTTGAAGAAGCTGTGGATCCCAAAGTCACATACACATTTTAATATTAATTTTATCACAGCGTTGCATATATAGAAAATGTGTAAGGTTTATTTATGAAATTTGTAAAATTGATTTGAATTTATCCCTGCATGAAATGCAATAAATCTTAAAGCAAAAATAAACAAGAATGGTTACCTCTGACATATCCGGGAGTGGATTAAACCCACACTGGAGGCACACAGTAGTCTTGCATTCAGTGCAAGAGTTGAAGTTGGGAGGATCTTTTGAGTTCATTTTGAATTTGATCTTGCAAAGTGGACAGAAAGAACCCTTGGTGTCTGCAGCTACTATAGGAGTGTCTGACAATGTTTTGTCTACTTGGACTTGATCTTTTGAAGGAATCTTTTCTGGTTGTGGTTTTTCTGGTTTCTCCTCAGCCTTTTGCATAGGTTGTGGCTTGGTGTCCTTCACAGGCAATATTTTTGGAGAAGTTGGAGGTGTAGCTTTTGGAGAAACTTTGTCTGTTGTGGACATCTTGCGTGGGCTTGGTGGAGTAGTTTTAGATTCATCTTGGACAGCCGATGATATCAAATTGGATGCGGAGCTTAGGAAAGATGAGCCAAAGCCAAACATCTTTCCTGTCACAGAATCTCCAGATGGCACAGGCTGTTTTTTAGGTCCACCAAAACCAAAGAAGCTTCCAGAATCTTGTTTTCCCACTTGAACCGATGGTGGTACAGACTTAACTGGAGAGGTACCAGATTTAGGTAGCTGTTTTTCATTTTGTTGTTTAGATGGAGAAGCAAGCTTATCTAAGGAAACAGCTCCCGGTGGCTGTTGTAAGGTTTGCTTTTTAGCCTCTGAATCTGGTGTTGCCGTAGACTTAGAGGTATCTTTAGGAAGTTGTGAAACCTGTTGCTGAGGCTCAGCAGTGTCTGCTTTGGATGTCTCTGAAGATGGATTTTGTGAAGAAATTGTAACACTGGTCTTTGTGTCAGCAGATGAAACAGTTTTGTTAAGCACCAAAGCAGCTGCAGGAGCGGCCTTCTGTGTGGTAACAGCTGTTTCTTTAGCTGGGATTACAGGAACATCAGGCAATTTGTTCAAATGAGGAATGTCTTTCTGAGAAGCTGGAATTGGAGCTTCTTTCTTGTCTTTAGTTGCAGGATCCCCTTTGTTTGTTGAAGGCTGTTCCTTTATTTCTGGGGATGCTGGAGGTTCTACAGTAGCAGGGACCTCTTTGCTTGTTGAAGGCTGTGTCTTTAATTTTGGGGATGATGGAGGTTCTGCAGTTACAGGGACCTCTTTGCTTGTTGAAGGCTGTGGTTTTATCATAGGAAGACCTGGAGGTTCAGAAGCTCCAAGCGCTCTCTGCATTTGGCAATTGAGACATAGCCATTCCTTCGCCTAAAAATCAAACACAAAAGCACGTCATATATTAAATGATTCAGGTATAATCTTTGTTTAGTTCAAAATTAATAGAGCAAGACATACATGGATGCCAAATATGTCTACTAAAATGTACAGCTCCAATGGAATTTTTCAATTGAGTCATGTTTTGTCAAAAATGTACAATTGCATAAGCTATATACTACAGAAAATGTTATTTACTTACCTCTGTAATATTGTTCAGGGGACTAAATCCACACTTGTTGCACACAGTAGTTTTGCAGTCTGTGCAGGTGTTAAAGTTGGGAAGATTTTTTGAGTCTATTTTAAGTTCCGCCTTACAGAGTGGACACGGAGACTGTTGAACTTTCTGTCCGTCTTGGGCAGCTTCTACTTTTGCCAATCCTAATGAATCTTTACTAAGTTGACTCCCTCTTGGGGGAGGACTCTTCGCCTTTTGTGGCTGTACTACCAGTGGAGTACTTTTAGCTGGCTGTGGCTCTTTTTTCACTTGGGCCTGTTGAGTCTGCACTTCCTCCAAGGATTTGGCAACCTGTTCTGCTGATTTCAAATTTGTTTCATCCACATCTTTTCTCTTTTTTGATACATCTGCATCTCCAGGTGTATCTTTCTTCTCATCTAAAGCGGCATCATTCAGGGTAATGGAGGATGCTTGGTCTGCAACAATGGGCACCTTCCCTGGAATGTCTTTAGATGGTGGTAAATTCGATTTCTCATCTTTTGTTATTCTTGAAGCAACAGTGCTGTCTGTTACAGATGATCCTGAAGTACTTGTCAATATCTCAGTATTCTGTGATACTTCACTTTGTGTTAGACTATCCTCATTTTTCTCTTTAGAACCACCTTCTTGCTGAGCTTCACCTTCTTTCATTTGTTTGTTTGAGGCAGCCTTTTCAAAAGAAGCAGGTGTGGACACTTTTTGGGCTGAAGTCAAAGGTTTTACAAGTGAAGGCTGAGCTGGTTCTGTTGCTGAAAGGGCTCTTTGCACCTGACAAGTCAGACACAACCACTCTTTTGTCTGCAAGATGGAAAGAAAAAAAACACTATTTTGAGCGTATTTATTAAAATCTCAACAACATGTAGCTGTAGCATAAATTTTAGGTTTAAAATTGCAGCTGCAAGTTCAGTTCAAAAGCAGTTATGATAAATCTGAGACTGCTAACAAAACTATATTCATACCAAACTAAATGAAGCAGTACAGGATATATATTGTTAGAACAGATAGAATTTATATGTGAACTTCACTTACCTCAGATTCCTTTTGCATAAGGTTAAATCCACACTGGTTGCACACAGTGCTCTTACATTCATTACAGGTGCTGAAGTTAGGAGGATCTTTGGACCCCAAGTTGAGCTCAGCCTTACAGAGAGGACAGATAGAAGGAGCTGGTTTGACAGAAGCTTCTCCAGTCTTTGAAGGTTCTGATGGACCTGCTTTGGCCAGTGCAACTGAGGGCGCAACTGTCTGTTGAGGTTGTTCTGGTTTCTTCTTCTCTTGGACTGGATATTTCATGTCTTTTGCAGGAGGCATCTTAGGAGAAACTGGTGGAGTGGTCTTAGGCTGGTCTTGAACAGTGGAGTTGACCAAGTGGGATGCGGAGCTGATAATAGAGGAACCAAAGCCAAACATTTTTCCAGTTACAGACTCTGTTGGCTTTCCAGAATCAGACTTGGCTTTACCACCACCAAAACCAAAGAAACCTCCAGACTCTTTTTGTGGAGCAGCAGTGGCAATTGGTTTGTGTTCACTTTGTCTTGTTTGGACTGGGGATTTGCTTGGATCTGAAGTTTTTTGCGAATCCTTTGCACTTTTCGGGGAAGGACCTGGACTGGCCTGTTTCTGAACCAGTGGCTTGTTAGACACCTCCGACACAGGAGGTTGAGTTGCTGTAGACAGTTTTCTTTGTGGGGATTGTGGTGCTGATGTTTCTTTCCTTTCAACCTTAGATCCATCTGTACTGCCTGTGATTAGTTTTGATGAAATCTGAGGTTTGACAGGGGCAACTCCTGGGGAATGTGCTTCTCCTGTGGCCCGCTGCATCTGGCACGTCAGACACAACCAGTCTTTAGCCTACAGAGACAAACAAAAACATACAATTTAGTAGCCTTGGCACGTTGGCCCTGCCCAAGAAAGGGAAATGTCAACAGTACAATAAACATTAAAATAATTAAATGTTTTGTCTTACCCCTGTTTCATTTGGCATAGGGTTAAATCCACACTGGTTACAGACAATGTTCTTGCATTCAGTGCAGGTGTTGTAGTTGGGTGGATCCTTTGAGCCAATGTTTAATTTTATCTTACAGAGTGGACAGGATTTGTCGGACTCAACAGATGACTGGAGAGCAGCTTTAGACTTGGGAGATGCTGCTGGAGTTTCATGTGCTTTGGCGTGCTCCAAAACAAGTGTCTTTGTGTCGGATGGCAGCTCTGTTCTCCCCTTTTGTTCTGCCTCCAGAGAAGCCAAGGACTTGGTCTGATCTGCTTTTGGTTCAACAGATGGGTGGCTCTTTGCCTGAAATAGGGTTTCTACTTTCTTGTGTTGTTCTACTTTCGGGGAAGCAGGAGGTTTGGCCTCCCTTGCAGGGGTCATTTTAGGAGAAACTGGTGGAGTAGTTTTTGACTGGTCCTTTACTGCTGAGCTTATCAAAGTAGATGCAGAACTAAAAATGGAAGAACTAAAGCCTAACATTTTCCCACTAACTGACTCTGGAGCTTTTACAGCTTCAGGCTGAGGTTTAGAATCAGCTAAACCTCCTAACTGTGTCTGTGTTTCTGGAGGAGCAATACTCTGCTTACGTCCTTGTTGGATTGCTGGATCAGGCATTTTCTCATGAGCTGTTTTTGGTTTCTCTGTTGATGTTTTCTGACTCTGTGTTGCACTTTCACCATGAAGCGGAGCTGCAACAGGGTCAGCTTTGCCTGAGGATGTTGACTGGTTTTTGAGTTGCGTTTCTCTTGATTCAGACAGTTTTTGTTCCTTTGCATCAACTTTAGTGGACAGAGGAACCTTATTTGAAGACAGTTGAGACTTCATACTTGGAGGTCCCGGAGGCTCAGGAGGTCCAACTGCCCTTTTCATCTGACATGTAAGACAGAGCCACTCTTTTGCCTAAAAAAAATAATAAATAAACAATAAAAACATTATTTTAAAAGTCAATATAACAGAAATAAACAAACAATAGTCAAAATTCACAGCAAACAACAAAGATAACATTATATCAAACAACTAACATTGAGGAAAATCAACAATTTTTATGATGAAAATTTAAAATTAACATAAGGGAAGCAATACTACTATGAAAAAATGTTTTGATCAATTGAAAAAAATACAGTTTAGCTGAAGAAAAATGCATCAAATGCATAAAAATGCACTTCGTATGAAGCAATTTCTTGTATATTTTCATGCAAAAACATTCCATGCTTTTCTGTGTTTTCATTTAATAATTATTATTGTAATTAAAATATCCCCTTTGTCCAGTTTAAATTTTTACTTTCTCAAAACTGTATTATAAATAAACAAAATTAGTTTTAGAATGGAAATGTACCAATTAAGTTAACAATTTTGCATTTAATGCTGAATTGAAAATTTATCAAGTTAAGTTGTGATATGAATTGGCAGTGATACCTAGACCTAGAAACCAACCATATTGATGTTAACAAGAGGAGGTACAGTGGTCTCTCGCAATATCGCAGTTCATCTTTCACTGCCTCATATTTTTTCAGGTTTTTTTTATTTTACAGCACACCGAGTATTGCGCCCTGATTGGCTATACACCTTGTCAATGAACCTCCTTTGTGCTGCGTTTCCTATACAGAGACACAGCGTATTGAGTTTGCCAAATCTATATAAAACTGGACTTATTTTTTATGGTCTAAATTTTGAGAGTTTACATAAAATATAAATTTGTGAATATGTTCATGTCTGTGTGAGGAAAGTGTAGAAAGTGTGTAATGAGGAGTTCTACAGCCTTAAAACATCTTTAATCCTAGTTTGTGGATTTCACTTGTCACAAGTTATTTTTAGAACGTAACCCCCATGATAAATGAGAGATCACTGTACAGTGATTGAAAGTAAGTATAAAAAAAAAAAAAAAAAAAAATTGTAATAGGAAAATTCTGTATTTCTGTCATACCTCTCCAGCAGGCATAGGGTTGAATCCACATTGGTTACAAATGGTGTTCTTGCATTTAGTGCAAGTGTTGTAGTTTGGAGGTTGATTGGAGCCAATATTCATCTTGACCTTACACAGTGGGCAGATGTTCTGACCTTTGTCATTACTTGTTTGAGTGACAGTTCCTAGATTTACAGGCTGTGAAGGAGCAGGGTCCATCTTGTTCTGATGGACTTCATTTGGTTTCTTCTCTTGCTCAGCTTTTTGAGATGTGGGTTTTGGCCCTCTTGCAGGCGATGATTTGGGTGAAATTGGAGGAGTGCTTTTGGGAGAAATCTTGGCAGAAGCTTGTGCCGGTGCAGACATTTTACGAGAGCCTGGAGGTGTAGTCCGTGATTCTTCCTGAACAGCAGATATCAAACTAGATGCTGAGCTGAAAATAGAGGATCCAAATCCAAACATTTTTCCACTTAGTGATTCAGTTGTTTTTGAAAACTCATGCCCATCAATAACAGGAGGTTTCCTTGGCTCTTGCGATGCAGAAGGTGAGCTCTTGCTGGGTTTTAGGTCAGATTGATGTACCTCATGAGTTGGTATCTGATTACCTAATTTCACCTGAATATCGGTTGCAGTTTTTTGACCAGCAACTGGAGAAGCCTGTGGTTCATCCTGTGGTTGTTTGGTATCCTTGGATGTTGATGGTGCTGTTGCACTTTTTGTTATTTGAGGAGAACCTGGTGCAGAGCTCAATTTCTTTTGAGCTGGATCTGGCAATATAGCTTCTTTCTCAATACTGGATTTTGGTGATTGCTTTTCAAAGCTTTCCTCTGGACTGGGAGACGATATTTTCTTATGAACAGCAATAGGTGATGTTTTGCTTACTCCACTGTCTGGCTTCAGAGAAGGTCCTGGAGGTTCAGGTGCACTTAGAGCTCTTTTCATCTGACAATTCAGGCATAACCACTCTTTCACCTGCAAAAAATAATGAAGAGGTAAAAATATGTTTTGTTTTTAGGATTTTTTTTAATGTTTTTAAAAGAACATAATAAAAATAAATATGTTAAAAAATAAAATAACTGGTCTTTATATTATCTATTAAAAAATACAATTCAGCGAAGATAAACCTTTTTTAAGAAACAGTATGATTGTGTGTTAATCTGTCTGAAAGCAGAATCACATGACAATTTCAGCACTACTACTGGAAATACAAATATCAATGTTTTACCAAATACAACACTTGTCATTGTTTTAAGAAATACATTTTGTGAAACCAAATGCAAAACTATAAAAGGCCTCTTTTACCTCAGAAACATTTGGCATTGGATTAAATCCACATTGATTGCAGACAGTATCCTTGCATTCAGTGCATTGGTTATAGTTGGGAGGATCTTTTGAGCCAAGGTTAAGCTCTGTCTTACATAATGGGCAGGAAGACTGGTTTTTCTGGGAAGGACCCAAAGCATCTTTCAGAGACGCCAGTGGTCCTTTTTCTACTTTTTTTTGTACCACTGGAGAGGACTTGGGCCGCTGAAGTTCTTCTGCGTTCTTCTCTTGTTGTTGTTTCTGAACTGGAGGTGTTTTGACGCCTTTTGCAGGTGACATTTTGGGAGAGACTGGTGGTGTTGTTTTAGATCCATCTTGGACAGCTGAGGTTAACAAAGTGGATGCCGAACTGAAGATAGAAGATCCAAAGCCAAACATTTTTCCACCTACAGCCTCGGCAGATTTTGCAGCATCAGGCACAAATTTGGGACCGAAATTTAATAAGCCCCCAGTTGCATGCTCTGTAGTTGATGCTGTGCTACTCTTTCGAGAACCTGCCAAACTTGTTTGATCTGGTAGTTTCTGAGAATCAATGGTCTGGCCTTGCTGGGGAGTTCTCCGAGGAGAACCTGACGGTGAATTTTCCTTGGATTTCACAGATGTTGGAATGTCTTTTTGTTGAGGTGGAGTTTCTTTCTTCACAGAACTGGTAGGGGTGGAGACTTTATTGGGTGAGGCCTGTAGTTTCATCATGGGGGTCCCTGGAGGCTCACATGCTCCCAGTGCTCTTTGCATCTGACAGTTGAGACATAACCATTCCTTCACCTATAAAAAAAGAACATATTTAGTAAGATTAATTGATGCTTTAACGTTCTACTGTTGATTTTCATTTCTGGTGTGTATTGTCTCAATGGTTGTGTATTTTTGTGCAGTTCAATTTTCCTACCTCTTTAACATTTGGCATGGGTTGAAATCCACACTGGTTGCAAACAGTGTTTTTGCACTCAGTGCAGGTGTTGTAGTTGGGAGTGTCTTTTGAGCCCACATTAAGTTCCACTTTACAAAGAGGACAGGTAGATTGACTTGCTTTGGGCACAAATGGCAAATCTGGTGTTGTCTTTGGCTTTTCAGATGAAGGTTTCTCCTCTTTTGGCAGCCCCTGTGATGGACCCGTGGGTTGCTGCGACGGCTGGGGTTTCTTTTCCAGTTCTTTTTTCTTCACAGTGGGAGATTTTGAGTCTTTTTTGGGAGACATCTTGGGAGATACAGGCGGATTAGATTCATCCTGAACTGCTGAAGTAATCAAAGTGGATGCGGAGCTAAAAATGGAGGATCCAAATCCAAACATTTTTCCAGTCACAGACTCGACAGGCTTTGAAGCATCAGTTTGATTTTTAATGCTACCAAAACCAAATAAACCTCCAGACGATTCAGATTTGACATTTTCCTTCATTTGATTAGTTGGAGCTGCCTGATCTCGTCCTTTCTCAGGACCCTTCTCATGGTTCTCCTGGGGTGTTTTCTTGAGAGGAGCCGGGCTGGTCTGTTTTTGAATGTTTGATCCTTCATCCTTGACTGGTTGTGCTGCTCGTGCTGATAAGTTTGTTTGAGGGGAGCTTGGTGTGGATTTTTTTTGTGGCGAAGGCTGTGCTTCAGTCTTTTTAACTTCAAGTGGCACAGATGTATTTTTCTGAGGTTCGATTCCTCCTGCTGCTCGTTTCACTTGACAATTTAAGCAAAGCCACTCCTTCCCCTAAAGATAAAACAGAAAAAATGTTTACATACATATTAATACATATACTATTAATTCCTGAGGCTGCACGGTGGCGCAGTGGTTAGCGCTCCTGCCTCACAGCAAGAAGGTTCCCGGTTCAAGTCCTGGCTGGGGGACCTTTCTGTGTGGAGTTTGCATGTTCTCCCCGTGCATGCGTGGGTTTTCTCCGGGTACTCCGGCTTCCTCCCACCGTCCAAAAACATGCTTCATAGGTTAATTGGTCACTGTAAATTGTCCCTAGGTGTGAGTGTGCATGGGTGTGTGTTTGTGGCCCCTGCGACAGACTGGCGACCAGTCCAGGGATGTACCCTGCCTTCGCCCATGAGTAGCCGGGTTAGGCTCCGGCAACCCCGTGACCCCGAAAGGGATAAAGCGGATTGGAAGATGAATGAATGAATGACTATTAATTCCATGTTATATAATGAATTCATTAAAAAAGCCACAGACCAGTTGTCAGATAAGACGTTCTTGACTAAATATGACCACATGTGAAGAGTGATGAAATTTTACTCTATAAAAGAGTTACATTATTATAGAGAGATCTGGGAGATTTAGTGCACGTGTTATATGCGTGTATATACACCAGCCACATAGTTGTCTTGTCTTGTGAATTTGATAGCAGTTTGATAGCAGTTATTTTCTATTTTAGTGTATTTAGTTAAAGGTTATTTCAAAACAAAATTTTTATTGTATTTCAAATTTTAAAAAGATTAAAAGAAAATTGAGTTGACTTTTTTTTTTTCCTGATCCAAGTTCACAACTGGGCGGACCATTTATTTGAGTGGAATGAGAAGCTCAATTGCCTTGAACTGCCCTTGATGAGATACAGTAGACGTGCATTAAACGACAGAGTCAAGTGTCTAATCCTTTATGTTTCAGGTAGCCTGAGGGATGACCATGACTGTTTATTCTGTGCCTGGTGTTTACTACAATATCCAAGATGTACATGAGTGTGTTTGCAAAATCTCCTGTTTTGCAGGTCGCTTGCATTTTAATTACAGGTGAAGACATGCACGCGTTTTAGACTCAATAGAAACTCCGGCAATTGAGAGGCTAGAAAAAAATTCTCATTATATTTAAACAATGTTAATTAAAAATAAAATAAAATTAACGGACAAGTCATTTTACTGAAATCCTAAATCTAATGGGAAAGTGGCTTCAACATTAAAAACAGCTACAAAAAAAAAACTTCTTAAAAAAGATAACAACACCCCAACTGTTACTATAATTTGAAGTGTTGGAACAAACAAAATATAGAATTACTCAATAACGCAGTGGATGTAAACAAATGTTTGTTTGATATAATTTTATAATTGCAGATTATTTCAAGAATTAAAAGTTAATCTTAAATATTATAAAGTTTTACCATTTTTGAATGACTGAATAACCCCTCAACACCTCTTGATAAATAATGTAATGAATAATAATAATAAAAAAAACATACGTTTGCATTTGATTAAGAGATCTTTCAAATGTATTTGAACTTTTGGAACTAAACTGAAAAATAAAAATTGAAATAAACTTAATTCTGCAACCTAACAAAAAACTAAGAAAAAAAAAAGCTATATAGCTCATGGGTTTAAAGGAATAATGGAATTTTGGATATTTACATTAACATTTTTTTGAAAGAATAATGCGACTCACCTCTTTGACATTTGGCATGGGGTTAAATCCACACTGGTTACAAACCGTGCCCTTGCATTCTGTACACTTGTTGTAGTTTTGTGGATTTTTAGAGCCTACATTCAGCACTGCGTTGCATATTGGACAGGTTGACTGGCCTCCTTTGGGGGCATTGTGGGAGACTGCTGTCTTTGGAGCCTCTGGAGTAGACATTTCACTTTTTTTCTGCACTGCAGTTGGAGACTTGGTCTGATGAAGCTGTTTCTCTTTCCCGACTTGCTCCGACTCTTGGACAGTCGCTGGTTTGGCCTCTTTTGTGGGCTGCATTTTAGGAGAAACTGGTGGTGTGACTTTAGCTTCGTCCTGAACAGCAGAGGCTATCAAGGTGGAGGCAGAGCTGAAAATGGAGGAACCAAAACCGAACATCTTCCCAGTCACTGAGTCTTCTGTCTTTGCGTGTTCCGTTTTAGCACCAGCAAATCCAAACAAACCTCCTGACTCCTGCGGAGCAGCTTTTGCTGCGCCACCTTGTTTTTGTCCAGTCTGACTAGTCTGTTGGAGTTGTTGAGAACCTCCTTTCCTCTGACTGTCAGGAGTAGTTTTCTGAACAGGTGCTGGATATGGTTGTTTGGGATTTTCTGGCGCTTTAGCAGCTCCATCTTTAGCTGGCCCGTTTGTTGATTTAGACTGCACTTTCTGAGGTGAACCCTGTGCTGATGTTCCTTTTCTGGCAGGTTCAGTTTGGTTTTGTGCAGCAGAAATTGTGTTGGGTGAGAGCTTTTTCATAGGAGGTCCTGGTGACACCGACGTTCCCTGAGCTCTCTTTACTTGGCAGGTAAGACAAAGCCACTCCTGACCCTATAAAACAAAATTTAGGAAAAAAACAGACATACAGATAAGTAATATATTTAAATTACTAATAAAAAAGCTATATTTGAAAATCAAATCACCCTAAAATATCTAAGAAATTAAAGACCCACTCCAATAAAAATTGTGTTTTGGGTTCTTAACAGGATCTTGTGGCATTTTTCTGAAAAATGGAGGACAATATAAAGAAAATGAATCTTAAAGTTGCAGAAGATTGCAAGGGGAATGGGGTTGCTCCATACCAATGGCTTCAAATTTCTAATGTAGTCTTCCTGCTCTACAGAAACGATGTCCTACAAAACTACGCTGTATTTTTTTTTTCTTTTTGGCTAAAAATTGGATAATCATAATGAAAAGGTGACTGGGAACACTTTTATTAAGGATGATTGGAGTGAGACTTTAAATGACCAAAGTAATTGTTAGCCATATTTTAGATTTTAAAGAAGTATATCAAAGCAAACTTAGTTCAAAGCACTAACTGATATGTAAATGATAGGAGGAGCTTTCACTTACATCAGAGTCGGGAGGGCTGAAGCCGCACAAACTGCAAACATCACTTTTGCACTGCGTGCACGTTCTGTGGTTCGGCGGCTCCTTGGTGTGCACATTGAGTTTGGTTGTGTTACATACCGGACACAGCAGTTGAGTTTTTGACTGAGAACTGGCTTTGGTTGCTGCTCCGGACGACTTTAGGTCAGGTGTACCTGCTCGCTTTACATCTTGCTGTTTATCAGACGGCTGCTGCTGAGGCACCGCCTTGATGCCTTCTTTTTGTGGCCCCACCTTAGATGAAGCCTGTTGCTGCTGCCCTGCTTCTGCCCCAACCTTTGTTGCCCCTTGTGCTCCTGTCTTTGTAGAATCCTTTTGCTGCACACTAGCTTTTGAAGGATTTTGCTGCATGTTAGGTTTTGGTGACACCTTTGGAGATCCTGCTTGTATTCCACTTTTAGCCATGGGCTGACTTCCAGGTTTAGGAGAACCTTGTTGCAGTGGAGCTTTGGGCTGCTTTGGGAGAGGCTCTGTCCCTGTATTTGAGCTCTGTGCTGGCCCTACAAGTTTGCTTTTGGGTCCAGTCTGTTCATCTCCCCGCAGTTGTGGTGATCCTTGCTTTGAAGTAGGTTGGGACTTTTGAACAGAGGGTCCCTGGCCTGGTTTTTGGAAGCTTTGCTGTTGCTGAGAGTCTTTGCCAGGACCTCCTCCAGGCTGCTTAGCTTGCTGGGGCGGGGCTTTCTTGTCTCCCTCTGTGTCATCTCCGAACAAGCCAAACTTATTCACAGCCGAAGACACAGCACTCAAGGGGTTAGCCCCACTAAGAAACTTGGAAGAGAACATAGCTGGGTCGTCTTCCTCTTCTTCCTCCTCCTCCTCACCAGTGCTGGAATCTAAGGGACTGTCAGAGTCAGAGGTAGAGCCGTCTCCCCTCTGCACTGCACCTCCAGCAGAGGCGT
Source organism: Adrianichthys oophorus (assembly GCA_036245035.1). Classification (NCBI taxonomy): domain Eukaryota; kingdom Metazoa; phylum Chordata; class Actinopteri; order Beloniformes; family Adrianichthyidae; genus Adrianichthys; species Adrianichthys oophorus. The sequence goes on along the minus strand of BSAI01000030.1, from coordinate 30,394,912 downwards.
GGGCTGGAGCCGCACCTGTGGAGAGGGCATCTATGGCCCCTCTGCTGCTGCTTGTGCTGCTGCTGCTGCTCCCAGGGCTCTCCTCAGGTTCAGCATCTACATCTGACTTCCTATATGCAAACACACACACAAAACAGAGGGAAATTAATCAGCCCCGTAAGAAATCGTGGAGCCTATCTGGATTATTTTCCTTAAGGAAAAGGAATTTCTGATAGAGGATGCACACATTTTCTCATACAATCCAATTTTAAAAAACAAAACAAAAAACCATGCACTTGTATGGCTAAATGATCCCTTTTCGTTTACAGCCCCGGTGCACTGACTGTTGCCTGAAGGACCATGAAGATTGCATGTGACGCTCTAATGATCACGCACAGTTTTCAGAGAACCTACTGATCCAGAGATGCAGTGTGCAAGAAAGGGTGAAGAATGGCTCCTAATAGAGCCAGCTTCCACAAACCTGCTTCAAACCACGTTTTAGTGGATTCCCAGCCCATAAAACGTGAATTCCTCTCCCTGCAAAATGACTCGATGATCACGTTCCAAATGGTGCAGACTGTCAAAGGGCGAGACATTTTCCTGCAGGACATGTTTTACAGCAGCAAGACAAGTAAACACAGGAGAACCTGCACCTCTGAGTGAGGGCCTTCAAAATAAAGCTTATTTATTGTGCAAAAGCAGCATCCAGGAGAGCACAGGTCTGCAAATGAACTGTTACAGCTGGATTGATGGCTTTTTTTCTCCTGTTAAAGGCATGCATGCTTCATATATGGGCTGAACCCATCTTTCCACAGATGTTCATCCTGTCAGGGATAACAACCATTTCAGAACGGACAGTCTGCAGAGGCTGATGGCAGGTTTCAGCCCATGAGTGCAGGAGTAGAACAAAAATAAAAATGAAAAATAAGACAGAAAGAAAGGCACAGTTTGTTTGTCCTTGACCATGCGCCCCCTCGGAGGCAGAAATAGCCGAAATGTTTGCAAATCGTATTCGAAAAGCAACCTTCAGCGGCGAAGACACGAAGCAAAATCCCTGTCATCCTTGTAATTTCACGCCATCCACACGTACACCCCCCCCCCCCCCCCCAGCTCCCCCTCCTCCCCTGCCGAAGCCGAGCATCCTTCACCCTCTACGGTCACAATGTCAAACGCCCAAACCGCGAAGATCAGCGGAAACCGGAGGAGAAAGTACCGTTTCTAGCGGCTCGCCGGCGTCCCCATCCTCCCCACAGCTCCGCGGATACACCCGCTCCGAGTCCGTGCGTCTGTCGCCGCGGGATGGGGGGCACGCAGGGCAGCAGCTCCAGAGCGGACAGCCCCGCACTCCGCCTCCCACCCCGGTGCGCATGCGCCGCATCTGACAGGTGATCACGATAAATATCACGCACGGAAATTGAAATTAAAGGGACAAGCGATTCATTTCCCCCCACCCACCCCGCTCCTAAAGTCACGTGCAACGACAACTGAGGGATTGAAATCACCCCCACCCCCCTCGATCCTGACAGATTGCGCACATCTGCACAGGATAAGTGCGCAATGTGAATTTGATGGTCGTGAGGAGTCAGGCAGAGCCAGGAGAAATGAGGACTCAAATCAGATCAACATCCTCAACATATTCAGGAGCATTTTCCGTCCCCAATCATATGTGGATATAAATTAACAATATATCTGCTGAAGTAGAGTTTTGTATTTGTGAATTGATTATAGATATACTGTCTTCTGATTTTATGCATTTTCTTTCCATTCTCATGCCAGGACACTATCAGGTGGTCTGAGTGCACCCTCCTTTTTTATTATAGGGACGTTTTAATCTCTCTGGTCTAATACAATGAAATGAAGTATCTTGCAGGTTTGCAGACATTTCTTATTTCACATCTCATTTTGACTTTATTAAGTACCACCCTCAAGTGGTTGAGATAAAAAAGAAAAAAAAGAGCAATGCATTCAAAAATCTTTGCTGTTTTTCCCAGTCTGCTTCTTCTACCTGTTGCCTGTGAATTTCAGAAAGCAAAGTATTGGGAGCACAAACTGCACACATGCTCTGAAGGGAAAAAAAACAGCCCTAACAGAGCAATTTGGATCAGATTGATATGCATTACCTTATTTCTGCAGGACACTTATGAATTTGAGCTAACCACATTCCTGCTTTAGTTTTCCCTGCTTGCTGCTGAAAGCTTGATTCAATGTTAAATATTTTATTTTATTTTTGAATTTGTTATTGTAAACCATTTTCTTTTAAATTATTTCAGATTTTTTGTTTAATTTCCAGTGATGATTCAAGCATCCTTTCATGTCCTCACACTTGCATTCAGATTTACACAAAGCTGATAAATACAGAGTCAATGTGTGGCAAGTGGGGACTGAGATGTGTGGGAAGAATGGAGAGCAAATGTTGTGTGGGCGTGAGGAAGAGTTACGTCGTGTGATTCGTGAGCACCAGAAACGCTTCTCTTTGAAATGCACCACATTTGGCTTCACTGCACACATGCACGCCAACACAAATGTGCTCGCAGACAGAACCACACACTTAAGATTACAAAGCTAACTCTTTTTGGACATTCCCCTTATTTTATTTCACCTTCACAACCTATCTCAAACCCTCATCCTAAACTTAACTCTATTTATATTTTCACACTAAACTTCAATGGGAGCTTAGAAACGACTTTTTTTGAACAGCAGAGTAGAAGGCCATTACAAATGAAAGAATCAAACATTTGATTTCAAATTGTCTTATAATTGTCATTAAGGGTTTCCGGCAAAAATAGAAACCGGATAGACTGACCCCTCCTCCCTCAAGTTCCAAACAGGAAGTACCCGCTGGCTCCAAGAAGCCGAAATCCTATAGACTTCTATTGAGAAATAAACAGCTATTATTCAGTCATTCTATTTGTTAGAATAAACATTCTTGCTCTGCTACTTTTTTCTTAAAATCTCCTTGCTAATCCTATTTTTTTTCAAGATATGTATATTTTTTCTGTATCACAATCAGATCAATCAGATGCCTCAGTCAAAGCATGTGGTGCTCAATGCCCCCCACCTCGAACGTTTAATTAACAGATTCTCCCGAGCCACTTTCAGTGAAAGGGGTGTGGACTTTGAACAAGCTTACTCATGATTGGCGACAGTAGTTGTCCTAGAAACGACTCAGACTGACTTGGACCAATCACTGTCGACTGGCTTCAAGTGGTGCAGCCCATATCGCGAAAAGATGTCAACTGAATTTCCTGTATTTTGCTGGAGCCAGAGATAAGACATTTCTGTGGGTGTCGTCACACCCGGCTGTGTCCATCTCCATATAAGTAGCGTGTCCGGGGTTGTGTCAGGAAGGGCATCCAGCATAAAAATCTCTGCCAAACTGACCAGTAAGCTGATTCGATGTATCGACCCCTAAGGGGATATGCCAAAAGTATTGCTTTTTTTTTTCAATGCTTACAGAAGCTTAAATTGATGATTTCTTAATCTTTGTTAGTAATGATACTTATATTGACTCAAAAAATTGGGGGTCTTACATACTTCCCTACACCCCGCACGTCATATCTCAACCCCTGTTATTTTAGTGCCACATACACACCATGCACGTAACTGGCTTTCAAGAACATGCCAAATAGCCATTCTTGAACGCAAATTTAGCATTCGTTGTTCACACTGGACTGTTGCTACCTGATGCTATAGCACGTCTATTCACGTTTGGAAGAGGCTTGGTGCAAAATGTCGAATCGATGCAGATCTTGCAAACCTTGCTCCAGGCTTTTTCTTTCACAGTTCTATTCTGATATATGGTAAAGGACACATTCACACACTGATGGCAGCTTTGATGGTGATATATGAAAGATTTGGTTTTATATTACTGCGACTGGACACAAGCAAATAATTTCTCCTTCATGATAACTTTTTTGAAAAGGAGGCTGTGCATATGTCACTACCAAATCTGAGTCCCTGATTGGTCAAAGTTCAACTGGTTTAACTTTTAATGCGTATTCAGTGGCCGCTCATTTTGTACTTAGAGCCCAAAAATTGACTGAAAATCTTTTGTAATGACGAGTGAATGCAAAGTTTTGAACGTGGAATCCTGAAAGGCACATATATGCGCGTTTACATAGACTTTTCCTCGGCAGTGGTTGAGTGCTTACCAAGCCTCATAAGTATGAACGTAGAATAAAAGCTTACTGGTCCCATTAAGATCAGTGATAGTAAGATAAAGTTCTAGAAAGTTGAGACATACAGGAATACACACACAGGAAAGTGTCCACCAGCATGATGTTTTTGACTATTGGCTGTAATGTCAGTCTAGTGCTTTTCATAAAGTCAGAGTTTTTAAAGAATTGGAGAAGAGATTCAGCTGTCCTTCAACTAAAATTGAAGTTTATTTATTTATTTTACATACTACTTCACAAGGGAGATGGGTTTGTCAGGGAACAACATTATGTAACACCCTACAACAGCAGGCAGTCACCAGATGTGGTACTGACATCTTTTCTTTTGATCAGCATGCTTGCCAGTTCACATGCAGCTACTCACCCTCTACATTTGCACTGCATTTTTTTAAATGACACATCAGATAGAGTTCTGTCTGTCTGTCTGTCTGTCTTGTAAATCATAAAAATGAGCATGGTATTTTTTTAAAGCAAACATAATTTTGGTTAATGACATGCTTTTCCATTTACTGATAAGTGAGATTTTACACCAGTGGATGAAAAAAATGTTTTTTTAAAAACATTCTCTGCCTGCTGTCAAGCCTCATTATTCACAATAAAGAGTAAAGCCTTCAAAAAGTTTGTTTTTTAATTTCATGATAAGTTTTTGTTCATAAATACACAATTGTTTAAATGTATAAAATCTGTGGTTTATGGTGTTTTTTAGGGTGGAACTTTAAGTTATTTTGTAGAAAGAGTCTATATTTATAGCCAATTCTGGCCCCAATTAGATTTAAGTCTTATACATTTAATTTGCAACATTTGCTTATCTACTTCCACTTGCTTAGGGTAAAAGATGTAACATACAAACTGTTTCATACAAACAAAACAGAATCCACAAGAGACTTTCTCCTTAAAAGAACCATCAGCTGCAGAACCTGCAATGCATGGTTGTAGATTGAGGGGGAAACTGTGCATGCATGGAGCACAGATCCTACAAATTCTACAAGACAAGCTTCAAGTAGAATCGTATTTGTGTTGACTTCACTGTTATACTACCATTTCAAATAATTATTCATAGAATTTGGGGCACCAATATCAAGTTTATTTTCAAGTGTTTTTACAAATAAAATAAGGTGCTTTTGCGTCTTCAACACATGGCCTGTGGTTCTGATTATATTCAACAAAGCTCATATTAGACTCAGTTCAGACAAGTTAAGCTGAAAGTTGATTTCTCATAAGAGACACTGCTTCTAGGTTATGAGATTACTGCCTGTTGGAAAAGATTGAGTACAGAAGTCCTGCGTCATGTAAACACATTTACACATGGAAGTCATTCAGTTAGCGAACACTTGGCAGACCCCAACTCTGCTGATTTGCTGCTGACACGGCTGTGAGCTTAGATAATGCAGACATGCAAACCAACTGGAGGTGCATAAAACACAGCCTAGATTTTGTCAGAATGCATCTAATTAAAGACTTAAAGGTGAGAAAGGGAAGGTGAGGTAGGGAAACTTAAATTCTGAGGATCAAACCCATGCTATATTGTTAGTAGGCAACCAGAATTTCTGCTGTCTGTCCTTGTTTTTGCTTTCTTCACAGTATTGTTTGCAGATTTCTTGAGACAGCTGACAACCCACTCCTACAGCCTTTTTGTTGCTTAAAAAGTAGAGCATAAGAAAGACCTACTTTTGTTCTTCTCTGTAGGATTGGTCCTAATTCCACGGCCCACACACCGGGTTCTCTATCTTTCTCGTAGTGCTTCTTTATGTAGCCCCCACCCCACCATCCCCCTTAGCAAACTCAAACAAGTCAAACAAACCAACAAACAAGGAATCTAAACTGGTGCTTAGTTTCATTTTAATTAAGCTGACAGAGTGGAACATCATGCTGTTTGACAGTTTCAATCTTCTTAATAGAGTCTAATAGGGCAGGCTTCTACAACAACCCCGAGCATTTACCTCTGGTTTTCAGCTGTTTTACCACAGTTTGCAAAACACACAAATACACACCTCTGCCGTTGGCCCTTGAGGAAGGCAAAGCAGTTTTTTTTGGGCATGGTTCCCTCAAGAGAAGCGCCGGTGGGCTGTGGAGTTGTAACCTGCATGGAGATGTATTCCCGTCCTCTCCAGGTCTCAATGCCTAGTGTTTTTTCAGGGCCTCCTGGTAATCTATACAGTAACCTGATCACACATTATTTGCCAGCGTCATTAAATTTACATATCTATCATGAGAGTGGGAGAATATGCACCCACAATAGTCTAGATGTGAGCAGGAAATTTTAAAAAATGCCCAAAAATGTGTTTAATTATAAACTAACGGGCAATGTGCCCGTGATAGATCTTTTTTTTAACATTCAGCTAACTGGTAACTTGACTGTGTTAGAAAATGCAGTCTCTGCAAATTTGTGGTTTACAGTGCATTCCTGAGTATAATGGCTGTCTCACTTAGCATCTTTCTAGGCTAGAGCTTTGGTCCGTTCAGCCACCCAGTCCTTTTTCCTGATGAGTGACCACTGCTATCTACATACTAAAAATACTCTTAAAGAAACAGTGCCAACAAGACATCAGTGCAACCTTATCGACTGCTCTCACTGTTCTTATCTCAATTTTTTGCCCCCTGCCAATTCCTCCGTCTGATCCCACCGAATGGGAGAATTTTCAGGTTAGCATGGTTCATGTCCTCCAAATATTACAAATCAATGGGAAGGATATCACTGGAAATCAGAGACAGAATGGAAAAAGAAAATGCATGGAAGGGAAATTAAAGCTGGCAGTCCTTTAAAACATGTGGTATGATTAGAAATAGGGATCCTGAATTGGAAAAAATAATAAATTCGTGTGTTAGAGCTTTTTATGAAGAGAGGAACAGAGAGAAAACGTTGAGTGAGTCATGCCTTCACATGGGCAAACAGAGCAGTGCTGTATGAACTGTATTTTAATGCTAATGCAAGCTTTTATTTGAGCTGGCAAATGCCTAAAGTAAGAATGTCTGGACTGCCTTTGCTCCATTGTCAGACATATTTTATCATCAGCAGGGCTCTCCAGCAATGGAAAGTGGATATATTTCATCTGAACTCCGTTTGGAGCACTGCTGCTGACTTGTAAACAACACTCTGCAAAATGAATTCCACATCTTTATTCAGCCCACCACTGAACAAATTAAATAACACTTGTGCTATGGACTTCAGAATGTTTGAACTCCAGTGATAATGTCTAGACAGCAGGCTTTATATAATTGAAGAGGTGTAAAAGAAGAAGGGGTTTTAGGCTACCCTGTAGCATTGTCAGTATAGTGTGGGAAATACATTTGGTGTGAAATGCAAACACCCATGAGTTTAGGTCATTTTAACATGTTTTAGTTGTTTCCTTCATGAAATCAGTATGCAAAATGAATAATTAAATAAAATAGTTCTCTGACACATCCCAATATTTTCGAAGATGCGTCACATTTTGGTGTGCATTTCATCCAGGAGTTATACTCCAATATCACCTTCACTGGCACCTGTACGGTGCGGGACTGTTAAGCAACAAGGAAACGGTTCCACCTGGCCTCTGTGTGTGCACACCTGCACATGACTGTGCCCGTCTGAGTGCTCATGTGTTTGACTGTTTATGCACGTTACACTCAACTTGCCCAGGGAGAGGATCCATTCTCTCATCAAATATTCACCAGCAACCACAGGCTCCCAGCTGGCTGCTGCTATAATATGTACACATTGTTAGTTCTTGATGTTTTAACAGAAAAAAAATTGCTGACTTTTTGAAAACATATTTTCAGCTTCATATCATGTATTGAAGGAAAATGTGTTCAACACAATGTTTTGTGTCCTTGCATGTTTTATAACTGAAACATTTACACATAACTAGCGAATTATAAAGGAAAACATTGTTTATCTTCTGCTGGATGCACTCCCCCTTATTATCACAGTAAGTGTGTTATTGTTATACCACAAAAACTGAAAAAATAAATGAAACTTAGTGGATTTTTTTCTTTTGACAGTTTGTATTGGGGTCTGTATGGTATTATAAATACAAATGCTTTTGTTAACAGCAGGTAACAGAAAAACTTAATTTCTAACAATTTAACCTTTAAATGATTCCTTTTTAGGTTTTTTACTTTTTGGTATGTATTTTATTATGTTGCAGTTTTTTTGATAATGTGGTGTTAATCTTTCAAGTGTAACATAAAAGAAAACCATCTAAGTAATTCCTTCACAATTTATTAGAGCTGCAACGACTTTTTGAAAAAGGTTTCTGGAAATGTCATTGAGAGCGAACAATCTGCTTAAGTCTTCGAATTAGATCAGTCAAACAAATCCTTACTCTCTCCTTGGACATTTCCTACAAAAAAGCTTGCTTTTTTATCCAGCAGCCTTTCCATAAATGCACAGAGCGTAAAAGATTTCCTTCTCCCTTGTTTCTCATGTCTTATCTCGTCAGTGCAGTCGAGAAAAGCTGTGTGTTTCATCTTCATCATGAAAAACTGACCACTTGTTGTGTGTGATTTCCTACGACTAAGCCAATTTCCCTTTGCTCAAGTTTAACGTCATAGAAGCAGACATTTAGCATGTAATCCGTTTTGAATTTTAATATACTTGTTTTTTTTTCTTTTTTGCTTTTTTTCATAGGAATGTTTCATAAAGTAGACATTCAGCAGCATATAGTATTCACAGATGTCTCAAATTATTTCCATTACAATAGTTATGCAAAAAAAAAAAAAATAATCACAAACGCGTACCGGTAATTTCATATTCAGTTAAAAAAAAAAAAGCTTGCAATGGTTCTGTCCAGGTACACTCCAGCTTTGCCCAACAGTAACTTGGAAAGGTTTCTGCAACTTCGGCAAAGGCATAAGGAGGTTTAGAAAATGGATGGATGGGAGCTCGCTATGCATTTTTCTTTAATTAAGCACACTCATATACAAAAAAGCTGGACAAATAAACATAGGTTAATGGTGCATTTTAGTCAAGACTCATCAGAGCAGCAACAATATACACCAGTAGAGCAAGCAAGCATCCTTGTTGCCTGCAGGCTGATCTGGATTATTCATATATCTCACAGCTCCATTGGGAAATATATCAAAGCGACCACGTCTGCCATTTGCACGTCTGGAGTTTATTTCAGAAATTATTTCCATCTTAAAACCCAGAACCACACATGCTGATGATGATGTGAGCATGTCACCCTGTAGAGAAAGTACAGCTTTTGCAGTTTGTTGTTTTGCATCCCTGACCAGCTGTTGGGGGCGGACCAAGTGCAAAGTTTGCAGTGATGTAACAAGCAAGAGGCTGGGATAAAGTGGGGGATTAATGGACATCCTCCACATGTACACAAATGTAGTGATTACAGCGAGCTTAATGACCCCACAACACACTCATGCACGTGCACAGGTATTACACTGTCGCTGAACATGAAGTGCTTTAACCTTTGCACATATTGGGATGTCTTTCTTGGACAGTCTGATTAAAATATGTTCTGAAATTGAATTTAATTTTATCAAAAGGAGTTTTTAAAGGTTTTGTAAAACATGAAGATTAACCTTGATGTGCCTTTTACCTTGAAGCATAAGACTTTTTCTGCCTTTACAGATTTAAAGTTCAGGTTGCCAAATACAGCAAGTATAATTAAAAGTTTTAAACCCCACGAGAGGCAAAGCTCTAAGTTAAGGAAGCTTGTCTCTGCACACCTTTCTTCATGCTCCTCCGCTCTGTATTTCCTCTCACTCTTTTCTTCACACTTTCCCCCCCTTGCTGACTCATTCAGGCTTGCCTGTCTTCCTTTTAGCCCTCAGAGGAGAGAAAAGCCTGATGATCTACACCTCCCATCTTTCTCACTTCCCATCCTGTCTTCTCTGTGCCCTTTGTGCCTTGTGAGGTATGGGAGCAGAGGGAAACATCACAGGATGATGGGTGGCTGACATCTCCTGTTCGTACACAAAGGTCCAGTCGGGGGGATCATGCAGAATCACTCACACGAGCAATGAATCATGGGAAATGAATGAACTTTTATTATCTGTGATAGGAAGTGTTCAGGATTTTCTTTTAACCACATCAGAGAAACATCAATCAAACACATCAGGTAGAAAAAGACTCCTACTTAAAAACTGGTAGAGGTCACCTCATCTTCTTTTGGTGTTTTAAATACCAGCTTCCAAATGCAGGCACTGTGACAGCTGCCTCAGTGAGATAACAAGGTACATGTTGACACAGTGCTGCTTTTCTGCAGGCTTTTCATACTACTGTCAGATTTATTTATCTTATGTTTTTTTTTACTTATTTGCATCATGTCTGACTGTAAAACTAAAATAATTAGTCTTTAATTAAAATTTGTAACAGAACCTAGACTTCTAGTGATGGAAGTTCTTCTTTTCCTGCCAGTGATCAACTTAGAAAGATTTGTAAAGCAGTGAAGCTTCATCCTGCCATGAGTTTGACAGGGCAGTTTGACAGACAACGTAATGAAATGCTGTAAACATGACCATGAAGTGTTTCACTAAATAATGAAATGTTTCATTAAATCATGAAATAAGTACATCTTTCTTAAATAATTTAAAATTGAATTTTAATGAAATATTGACACATTTAATGACACTTTTAATCATTTATTACAATTTTTAAATAATTAATGACATTTCTATTCAATATTTGTTTTATTAAATTATTTGATTATATTTATTTATATGATATTTATATTTTATTAAAAATATTTCTTTCAATTTGTCTCTTCCAACCCACATTGGGACCAAAACATAATTAAATATGTCATTAAATGTTTAAATGTGCTTTTCAATGGCAATTTTTATGTCACATATATTTAAACATGTATTTATTGATTTCCAATTGTATTTATTTAATGCCAATTTTAAATAAATAATGACACTTTTATTTAACAGTTTAATGGTGTATATATTTATTTAACTTTGTCTCCTCTGAACTCCAGAAGACCAGGATTCATGCAGCTGACAATCTGAACCCCTCCATGAATCAGTCGCGTGGTACAATCAGGCAGCAGACATCAACAATTTGAGCTCCTCCCCTTAATGAAGCTTTGGGTCTGCATGATTTCCAGACATCTAGGCCCTACTCATGGCTGATTACCTGGTTTGGTTGTGTCCAGCCAATTGGAGCATGCCAGGGCATGGTGTGTTGGAGTGCATGCAGGGTTGTTGCCCTTGAGGCCTGGAATTGCCTTTCCTTGATCTAATTCCTCTCAGGAATTCAGCTGTCACCGGAGAAGAGCTTCCTGGGAGATTTTAAACTTCCCTCCCAGCCTGGTGATTGAGGAGTGGTTGCCTCAATCATTTCTTGGCGTGGGCAGCAGTGTCTTCGTTTTCCTTGTCCAAGCTGGAGTTTTGAGAAAGTGTGAGCCAGTGGGAGGGAGAGTGAAAAAAGGGATGTTGGGATATCAGATAAGGCTTACTTCAGCGCCCACAACTCAGTGGCAAGTTTCTGATGAACTACTGCCACAAACTTTGTCCTAGAAGGTGACACAGGTTTGGGGTTTTGTCTAAAAATGGCATAACTATTTTATTTAAAAGACCAATGGGGAACACTTTTACAAAAGATCAAAACATGGTTGAAGTGAGGTTTTAAAATTAATCAGCTACTTTTAAAGCAGTTGCAATTGTCTTCATTTGTTTTAAATGAATGTTGCTCCTGATGTAACTATTTTAAGAATACAAATGGATAAATGATTTTTTTTTTTATATCTTATTGTCTTTTAGAATGTTGTTGCCTGATTCGGATGCTGGGTGAGTGTATCAATTTCCCACTATGGAACAGCGAGGTCTGGCTGTGTAAAAACTGGCTGAGATTCTCTGTGTGTGAGAGCAGCTCCAGTTTAACATCTTTGTGCCTTAGCTGGACAATCTCCTTCTTCCGCTCCTTTTCAAGCTACTGGATCCTGTCAACTCTTGGTAAAACTGAAACGTGCCTGAGCCGTAGTCTACGTATCATTTGCTTGTGCAGAAATTTGGGCCTGTTGGTTAGGCACAGGCTGGCCAAGCCCACTGCAAAACTGCAGATTTGTGGGCGAGAACAAAGAAGAAAGTGGATGCAGTGAAACTGCTGTTTGAAACTTGGATAAAGACAGAGGAGTGTGTACAGCATTACCTGTTGATAAAATGTTTACTTAAATAAGTAAAATATATATATAAAAAAAGCTAAACATAGAAAACAAGTATTTGTTTACAATCTGGTATGCACCACAATCCTGTTAGATGGCAAGAAAAAAAATCAAAGCAAGATTTTTGTAAAGATTGTTTTAGATTATTGCAGAACCCCGCTGGCTGCTGGCCAGAAGAATCTCAGATGGTCAATTAAAAGTTGTTCTTTTGACATTTAATTGGAAATGGAATTTGATTCGTCTAAAATGAAGAGTAGGTGCAGACCTAAAAAAACAATTTTCCTTGGGAACAGAAAACACAACTGCAATGTGCAAAACATTGGTCAAAAACCACCTTAAAATAAATAGTAAAAGTAGCTTGTCTTCATCCATAAAATTGCGCACACATTGCAAATCAATTTTTAACTTAACACTGTCAATCTGAAACTGATTCCAGACTGAATATACAGGATTGATGTCAGACTGGCTCAAGGGTGCATGCACCAGAGGAGCAGTGTACAGCATGACACAGAAAAGCCAGCTTTTGATGCAAAGGTAGTTCTACTAGTTCAGAGCCTGTTGCTATGGTAGCCATGTGGAATAAATCATTGGCATGAGGTTTCAGCACCCTACTGGCTCAGGTGAACCTAAACAGAATATGAATGAAAATAGTATCATGGCGAGCTCTGCAGCTCACAATTACATGAATGATCCAAAGATGTACTGCAATACCTGTAAGAAGCACATGATGTTTTGAAATTTTAACAAATATCCAATTTCTTGAAATTATTGGTAAGACATGGTAAAAGGTCTTATTTTTAATGAAAACAGAATCAACATTTTGTTACTAATTAAAAGCAGGAAGATTTACATTTTTGGGGAAGTGATTTGGTTTAACAAGAATAATTCTTAAAAAAGAGGTTTTGTTTGACAAGCTAAATGTTTTAAGTAATTATTTGCTTTTTTTTAGTTACTGAACCCCACGTTGCCTCTGATGGAAGGTTGGCGCCAGTGTTTGGCACTGTGTGGTTTAATGGGACTGTGACTGTAAAGTGCTTTGGGCCTTCACGGATGGGAAAAAAGGGCTATGTAAGTATACGCTGTTTGCCATTTACCATTTATGTGTATATTTTGATTTTATAATTATTTTCTCATATTGAATACAGATTAAAATATTTCAATGCAAATATTTATGACAATTAAAAACTCTTTGAGACAACAATATTTGATATAATTTTTTTTTGTCATCTAAAATAATTGAACATTTATAAAGTTTGCTTCTGCCATGCTTGGATAGTCACTGCAACTTTTATTTATCTATTTTAAATGTGGTGTCATACATTGGTTTTGCTATAATAATTATAAATGTAGTCAACACGGTCTATCACTGCATAAAGGGAATGAGAAGAGGAAAAGAAGTACAAAAGATAACAGACTACAAAGAATTATATAAGACGAACCACATATTTAATACACAGTTACAATATGTGCAGATGTGCACATTTGGAGATTTATTTTAAATAAAAATTGCAAAACACAAAACTCTGCTAATACATTTGAAGCAATTGCAATTATAATTGTTGTCAGTATAGATAAATATGATCCAAATCATTTCCACTGATAAGACTTTTTTCCACTCTAGAATGTTTTACACGTTCTTCTTAAATGGCAAGTATGCACTTTGAGAGCATAGTTGTAGAGAACACACCTTTTCTTAACAGTAGTGCCATTGAAGCAATCATTTACTGTGCCCATTGTAACTGAGTACAACCAAAAAAAAAAAACAAAGACAGGAAGGTAAACAGATTTTTTTTCCATTGGCTGTACAAGAAGAGTTCTGCCATCTGTTAGCAGGTAAGCTGAGATGTAGTCTCTGTGCGTTTTGATTGACAGCAGCGTTTAGCTGGGTTTGTCCACAAGAGCTGATGCATCTCTCTGATCAGCAGCAGTTTCTTAATCTGTTGTCCATCTGCCCCCATCAGAGCCACCACTCTGCACTGACAGAGCTGTTCAAAGCTCCGTGTGGGTTTGCACTAAATATGAAGCTTATAACAGACCTACTTGACGAGACTTTATCTTTTAAAATGAGCAGGAACCACACAAAAAGATAGTTGTAGCAACTACGTGCGAGCAGTGTGCTACTGTGGTTTGTTACGGCTTCTGTCAAAAGCAAAATTAAAAACCGTTTACATGCTGTTAACACAGAGTCCAACCGTTGGATTGTGTTTGCATCCAATTCTTGAAAGAAGTCTTTTTTTCAGGTGTTCAATGTGTGCCTGGGAACTCTGTGGGAGTTATATTCTCCCCTCCTTTTGCCCCTCTTTTCACCAACTGCAGGGATGTACTTCCTTTTGGGTTTTTTACGTTTCTTATCAGTGCACCACACTCTCTCGCAGTACTCCTCCACCTTTTCGGCATCACCATAGCCAATCAGCTGAAGGAAGTCTTTGTACCATAGCCTGGAGTTAGGAACAGCAACTGAGGGTGGAGATTTGGGGCTAATGCTGGGGCCGGGTGGGGAGCCTGGTATGGTGTGGCATGCTTTTCCTCCCTCGCCATCATTAGCAGTGTGGATCGCCGACTCTACCCTCTCTCCTCCGAGCACGTGCAGGCTGATCTGTAATAATGTGTGCACGTATCCGTGTTCCACCGTCTGACACACATACACACCAGCATCGGAGCCTCTCACGCGTAAGAACAGAAGCCCGTGGGAGGTCATGATGACCCGCTCATCACCTCGAATCTAAATTAGGAAGAAAAAAAAACATTATTTTTAAGCCATTAAATCTGTATTTATTTGAATGATTTAACAGGGATTTGTTGAGCTACTACTACATTAGGACTTCTCTCAAGAGGACTTTAAAAAATGCACATCAAAGAAATAAGGAGGGATAAAACATAAAAAAAAAAATTAGTGTTAAGACTAAGACAGCTCAGCTTCTGCTTATTGTCAAGTCAAATTTTAATTCAAGTGTTTAAAAAAAACTGGAAAAACATCACAAATGCAAAACCTGACTGAAATGTTTGCATTTTTATTTTAAATAAATCATAAATAAAATCCTGCAAATCAAATGAAGATGGATTTGTGCTGCTATTCAGATTACTAAGTTAGAGACTACAACCTGTGTTAAAGGGAAAGGTGTTCCAAAATATCCCAAGAGATCACTTCAATTTTTCAGAAAGCTGTATCTTTTTATAGCGATGAATCATACAAAGGCGCATACCTCATGCTTTCCTTCTCCTCTTTGCAAAAACCAGTGAACCTTGGCTTGCAGTGATCGAGGAATGCATTCCAGTAAAGTGCTGTTGCTCTCCACACTGTACACAATTTTCCTCTCAGCTCTCTGCCATTGTTCATCTACACACAAACATGCACAGACATTACACAAGACAATGAGGCAACAAAAACAGCAGTGCACTGCATTGACCTTTCATTACACGGTTATTGTTCAGCGGGCAGTTGTTCTGCCACAGCACAGAGACCACACAGTAACTTCGACATAAAATAAAAAGAGATTTTTTTTTAATTCCTCTTACACCATTTATAATACATACTTAAAGTCAGCGTTTCTACAAATTTACAGTCTACTAAGATACAAACCATCAATTTGCAGCCCATTACACAGCTGCACAGCGTTGCCATGGCGAACGTCTTGCCGCCTGAATCGTCTGCTGCAAAAACAGAATGAAGCATAGAGAGATATTTTGAACATGATATGAAAAAAAACAGGAATAGAAAGAAAATTAAAAATGGAAAAAAACTAGCAATATGAGAGGGAAAAAAAGCATGAACAGGTTAGTTTATGGCCTCACATTATTTTTTGTGGTAATGACTGCAGAGTTGAAGCGAGACCAACACAAAACATCATCCGGCACAATTATCTGTTACCTCTTTGTGTAAGCTCCAGCTGGATAGTATCTGGAGCAGGTGAGGCCATCCCAGGCACAGTATGGGTCTCTGGCCAAACAGCAGTCAGCACATTCTGAACCGTAGAGGTCACATTGATGCAGTTTGACCTGGGCCACTCCCACTTTTGACCCCACATACAGCTGTTGCTGTGGATTCAAAAATGCAAAACACTGGTATCAAAATGCAGCTTCAGCAGCATCAGATTTTCCTCAACCATTCAGTTTTTCGCTCATCTAGATGGACTACTTTTGTCAAAAGTAGGTCAACACTTATCAAAATTGTGTCAGTGTTGTCACCTTGTGGTTGAATGGAGGAAGTGCAGGGATAAAAAGAGAGCAATATATATTCTCTGATTTATTTTCTTACCCTTTTAGGGGAGATTATGATCTCTCCAATTGGTGTTGGCACCTAAAAATGAAAATGAATGTCATTCAGAAAAAAAAAAACTGTAGCACAAGTCAATTTTAAAAATATAAAAGGAAAAAAACGATTACATTGATATTAAGCAACCATCATACTGTAAACTTTCTTTAGAGATTCATAATTATTCAGAGAACAAGCATTCTTATTTGACTATATATATATATATATATATATATATATATATGTGTGTGTGTGTGTGTGTGTGTGTGTGTGTGTGTGTGTGTGTGTGTATCTGTATAGCATTGAAAGTTGGCAACATTATTTAATTTGCTTCTAATAAGAATTTTTTATCTTTTTTTTTCTTTTCACCAAAGACATAACTATATGCCTTCCGGATCCAATGTGCATAAAATTCTCTTTGATCCCAAGCTGTAGCTAAAGGTAGATCACCTTGAATACTTGCAGTTCTTCCAGCAGCACCTCCTCCATCGTGTCAGTGTCTTTGTTGTAGATGGTGATTACTTTTAAAATCATAGAGTCATCTAGTGGAAGAAAATATGTTTAAAGTAATATTGCCTAAAAAAACATTCAATTTATTCAAGTTACAGCTTTAACCTCATTGTATGAGGAAGAGCAGGACATATTTTAGGGTATTTTTGGTTAATTTTTTTTTTTTGTATGAGATGATTAACCATACTGGGGGTTTACCTGTATGGGTGCTGCAGGTTTTTGGGTTGTCCAGGCCCATAAAGGATCATAGACATGAGCAACCACATTTTAAAGGGAGCACAAGTGTGACTTGTAATTTCCTTGAGGCTCATGTATGGAGAGACTATAGTATCACCCCGATTTGTGCATGCATAATTCTTGATTTGTGTGTAACTTTGGATTTGTGCATGTGTAATTCTTTATTTTGTAACTCATACAACACATTTTGTGCATTAGTCCAAAAATTACAAAATTAAAAATATATAATGTACACATGCACAACTTAAAATTACAGCAGCTTGACACTAACTACACACACAAATTTATAAAAATGACACGCACAAATCTGATGAGAGACTCTTGTCATGTCTCCAAGATTCATTGTTTGTGATGTGTTGCATCACATGTATTGTATTAGTTACAAATCAATAAATACGCATGCACAAATCCAGGCCAAGTTCCAGCATGTTTTCCAACATATTATGCTCTCGCATTTTCTAATTGCCTGGACACACCTGAACCAGGTAATCAGTCATTAGTACAGTAAAGATATCTGGAAATCATGTAGACACACTGGCCCTTGAGACCTGGAGTTGCCTATTCCCTGCTCTAGTCAATAGTAAGGAGCATGTACTGGGTTCTTACTGACTGCACACAAATGCTGCATGCACAGGTGTGTAGGTGATAGGTAGGATGCCCACAACAACAACTTTAAAGTGTTGGTTATGACCGGTCACCCATAGCATGCCGATAGAAAAAGAACAGCATGAACATTTTCGGCTTACAGAGCAGTCTACCATTGTAAAATTTTGTGCGAGCCACCTGCATGCCCTGTACAGTTTTGACCATTTGTCACCCACAGACCTCCTGTGTTCACCCGCAAGGGTAGTTGTGACTAAAGCACAAGTTGTTTTGTCGAACAGTGTTTACCAGTGCCAATGTACAGGACATGGTAGTGTCCATCCTGGGCTTGGACTCTGTCTACTGCAATCTGGGTCAGCTTCCTCCCGCCTGGCTCTGTCTGCAGCAAGACAGGTCTGAGATGCTGGGGAAGAACCGGCCGGTACATCACTGGATGAGAACGCACAAAGCGCAACACCTCATCGGGAAACTCCTTGGAGCTGGAGAAACCACCACCACTCACTTTACTGGCACACTGTTGAGACCACGGAGGGACAGAAACACAGAGAGTAAGGGAGATTGCACAGAGACAGAACAATGTTACGTACGTCAGCAGGCCACAGTGCTGACATTCATTAGTCAGACTCACACTGTCCCTGCATGACCTACAACAGTGCTGACATTCAGCAAAGCTGCTCTACATTTTATCAGCACAGTACCTCAAGGTACATCTGTTATGAAATCGAGATTGCTGTAAATGAGTAATGTTGTGTAGTGGGATTAAAAAAAAAATCTCATAAATGTCATTTAATAAGACAACAGGGCTTACAGAACCAGGTCGGGGGTAGGGGACTCTGCCTTCAAAAGGTGTCCAGTGGTGCTCTGGTTTCTCCCGGAACGCAAATGGCCCATTAAAGGCAGCCCTGATGTCGTCCATGTGATAGACACACACTGCGTAACCTTTGAACACAGCACTACAAGAAAAGGGGCCATAGTTGATTAGTGAAGAGGAAAATATCTTCGTCTAACACTGATGCAATTGTGTGCTCACCTTGTTGTACTAAAAAGGCCAAAAATTTCAGGGTTTTTTTCATCTTTACTGTTGAGTACAAAAACATCCTCTGAAAGAAAAATGTAAAACATGCTATATTACATGTAATTTTAATACAAAAAATGTTTAATAAAAAATCATAACCTGCTTTTTATTTTTTTTTGAATGGAAATATTAAACTTTAAATTCTTACTCCAGGTTCAAACACAGAATGCATTACAATGTTTCTCCAAAAGGCAAAAACTGAGAGAGCTTGAGTTTACCAAGTTCATCAAAGTGCGTGTCGATGCCGTTGGGTCCAGCCACAGAGCAGATGAGGCGATTTTTCAGGAAGGAGCTCCATCTGTTCACCAGCATTCTCTGTCCACCCTGATCATTCTGGGGGGATGAAACCGTGATGCTCAGCCGAAGTACTGACCGACTAACATCTTCCCTGTCTCTTCAGCATCAGCACTCTTACCGCACAAACTCGCCCGATGCGAGTGTAGACAGCTCGGTTCATCCCCTCTGCATCCACCTCTCGCTCAGTGAAGAAGAAGTAAACTTTATCATCGTCTCTGTCATCGTTGTCAGGAATTAGTGCTGAACCCACAAACTTGGGGGCTGTGCAGACATTTTAACAAAAAATCCATGTAAAAGATTCAAGCAATATAGTCTGATTTATGTATTTGTACAGCTTTAAATTCTATTCTAAGAGTTACATGTAAAAAGAAAATAAAATCTTTTAAACCACCTCTAAAAAAATATAAGTTTATGCTGCTGTGACAAAATATTTAAAAGTTGCATTAAATAACTTATTTTAACGAATATTCCCTGAATACCCACCATTGAGCTGCTCCCTGTCATTCCTCTCAGTGCGTGTGTATGTATGGTTGTTGAGTCGACACAAAGCTCCATCATTCTCCCAGTAGTCTGTGTACAGGCCGATATAAAGCTCTCCACCTAATAAACATGGTTTGACGTCAAAGACAACCCACTTTCACAGTTTAAGAAAAGTGGCCACAAGGTGACAGTGTTGAGCCTTTTAAAAACTGTAGTGAAGGGCCAAATCTTTTCAATCATCCCTCAGCTGAAACAAAAACACACACAGCTGTCTCACAGCTGTGTCTTACCAGACAATGTAGATGCGCAGGGGCTGATCGGGTTGTAGGGACTACGCCCTCTGCCGCTCATAATGCTGTCCTCTTCAAGCATGAAAAGCTTGTCCTGAGGAGAAATGCACCAAATATTTGTTTTTAACTTCATGTCAATCCTTAAAGTTCTATGAGTTAAAGTGATTTATTTGTTTTTCTTTAATTTGTTGTACTTTTTTGAGGCTTTTTTGAAATACAGTCATGAAAAAAAGTTTCCATAACAAGGGCAAATTTAGCACAATAAGAAGAGGGGGCAGTCATTTGGAGACAAAAAAAAATCCCAAATAACTTTAGGTCACTTTAGTGGTTCCTGAAGAATCCAGGAGAAACCATTTAATTTTAAACATGAAAAAACAGAAAATGATAAATGACAAGAAGCAATGAAGCGAGATGAGACAAGGAATGATGGATGACCAAACTAAAAACTGTTGTCTGGATGTGTAAACCACATTTACCCTGGTATTGCACTGCCGTGGAGTCACTATTCCCACGCTTTTAATGCTGCTGCCCTGCAAAGCGAGTGGCTGAAAATACACACATGCACCCTCCCTGTAAAGAACTCCCAGCAAAGCTGCAAATCATATGTTGTGGGATACCTTGATGCTTCTGGCATTTCAGGACCATGCCAACTATTGATTGATGAGCAACCACAGAAGCCTTCTGTGCTCGAACTATGTGGCCAATATTTGGCTCATGCCCAGTTTTTAATGAAACCAATCTTTCAAAAAAAAAGTTCCAGTTTAATACACTTGGTATTATTGGTTCAAAAGCGCATAGAAAATTAGATTGGAGGGTTTCTTTTCCTGAAAGCTTTTGTGGAAGTGATGGTTTACTAAGAGGAGTGAGCTGAAAATGAGCTACAGGAAAAACTTTGTAGGACTTTCAGAAACCCCAGAAATATTTACAAGAAACTCTTGCAGCTTGAAATGGACACATGAGACCAGAAACAAGAAATGGGGGTTCTTCTAGCCTTTACACAAAACCACAAATAGGCTGTCAATCAGGGAGATGTGCAGAGACTATGAGAATCTCAGGGATGTGCTATAATTTCGTCTTGGAATTCAAAACATTTGTTTTCTCCTCTCCTCTTTTAAAAGAACCAAGACACCTTAAAAGATGTGCAAACCCACACGCACCCCTACACTTCACATGCACATGTAGGCTTTCCTGTGTGACATGGATGCATCTAAACATGTGCAACTTGCTAAAATAAAGTTACTTGGTTTAAGATCACAAAGACAACTAGGATCTAAGATTGATTTCTTACTTTAAAGTTGAAAATGTGGGTACAGTTCACTCACAGAGAAAGATGGAAGGTAATGCCTAACATCTTTTTCTAAATCTGAGACAGATTTAGAATTTCCTGCTAAAACTTATTTTTTTTATTTTGTTGTGTGTCTGTTAAACCAGACTTTCACCTGCCCAGTATGTCCCACTTGGACCAGTGCACAGATGGGGTTGAAGGCTCCGGTTCCACAGGCCAGCAGATGGGTCTGGTTGTACTTCTGCAAGACTTTGATGTAGTTTGCACATTCATGCTGTTGGAAACAGAGGAAGTAGTTGGTTAATTAAGCGGGGTGCGTGACAGGAGGCTGTAAGGGATAATTAAGGCCTCTCATTGAAAATGGGATAATGGAAAAAGGCCAGGCTTTATTGCATCATCAATGGCATTGATATTCGAGGTTAAACAAAGGCTAACGAGCACAGTGAGATAAGTAAAACCATTCATACACAGTGACAGAATTAATCTATTTAACAATTCTATCTGCCCATACCATAAATAACTTCTGTGTATGCATGGCAGGCTAATTTACCTCATCGACGTAGCCAGCTGGAGTTTAGGCTGAACATAAAGACAGTTAAATTTGATTGTTTTTACCTTATCCCTTCCCTTCATTAAACACTCCTCCGTCTCGGATTCTGTACTGGCCCAGCTGACCTACAAACAAAACAGTCATTTAAAAAAAAAAGTAAATAGCAGAAGAATATCTTTTTTATTGCTTATTTACATATTTCAATTGGCAAAAAAATGTGGTTGAAATTCATAAAAATGTAGCTATATATCAGATTGAAAATATAAACAATCACACATGTAGAGAAGTTCAAAAGACTGAAAGAGAAAGGAAAAAAGGGGAAGCCAGACACACCTGTCTGTGGTGAGAGTTAACCCTGTCCAAGCTAAGAGAAAACAATGCATTCTTGGCTCCAACATAAAGCCTTTGGTGGCTCTCGTCCAGCTGCATAGTCTGAGGCTGAAGAGGCCCAGCGTGTCCCTGAAACACCCAGGTCCTGTTCATCTGCCAAAGCTCTGCACAGACAGGAGCAGTTTTTCAAAAATTATACACCAAAAAAACACATCTACAAACAAAACTACAGGCAGAGAAACCTTAACTATTCCACAGGCTCAAGAGCCATAGACTGTAACATGTGTTGCTTATTTATGGCCACCACAAGAGAATGACAGACTCCGGCGTTTCTCAAATCTTTCCATCTGCGCAATGCACTGATGCCTCAATGCAATCACAAATTCTTATCATCACTAGAGGTTGGAGCATACTGAGCTCATTGAAAACCTCAACAGCACTGAAAAAAAGCTAGCAAAAGGATGATTACAAAACCAATTTCTCAGCTTTAAAAGACGCCACAGCCGGGCTGGTTCTGGGGGAGGCGTCTTGTTTGATTTATCCTGTGGTGTCTCTAACAGGGAGGAAACAGACTTTTCAGACAGGAAACTCAACAAGACATCTTTTAGCCATTAGTTTGGATCTGGTGCCTCCCTTTTAAAGAGCTGACCAAAACAGGCATCTTTTCAAACGTGTGTAAAATAAAACTGCACATTAACCTGAATGCACACAAGCCACGCTGATGCCATCACTTCTGGTTCTGTGGTCCTGACATAATCTGACAAGCTGATCTCCCACGCCTGAAAGCGTCTTAAAAGGTCGTGTCTGAGGGATTTAATGAAAACTTTGCACCTCAGGGGGTGTGCCTTTGCTCTGCTCCCTAAAACCTTTCATTACCACTTGACCAGTGTGAACTCAAACAAGAAAAAGCTGGATCTTGATTGAGTTAGAAGGGTCTATCATTTTAAGAACATATAGTTTTACATGAGTTTCCATTAAAGATAAGGACAAACAACTATGCATATTTTTTCTGAATGAGAGAAATAATCCTTTAAATTGCCTTAAATGATGCTTGCCTTCAGATGATGGGGAAACACTTGATGATTGCATGATTTGTTTTTTTCTGCCATCTGTATATTTTTAGTGATACGTGATCCCCCAAAGTAGAAGCCGAGTGTTTATCCTATTCCTGAAGATCACCCGTAGCAACCACACTTCACTCTGTGGAGACGTATATTTGTTTAAAATAGGATTAGGTATCCACAGAGGAGTGGGAGACTGTGTATATTTTGTTGCTAATAAGATTTCTATGTTGGAGACAAGTGACTGTTTGTTTGACTTGCATTAGATCCTGGGTGGCTGGGTGGCAGAGACAGAGGGGATGTTGCACTCATGTTCTGCCAGGGCCCAGATATGCTTCCTGTAATTATTGAGTTCACTCTCTCTCACACATGCACACGCGTGCACACACTTACTTCTGGCTTTCTCCCTCTCACATGTGACCACAGACTTGTGCCCAACCTGTCAAGTGAACAATCAGCCCTTTCTTCAGATTAAGTCAGATTTCCTGCCACTTATTTTGATGACAGACTCAAATGTTTTTGTTGAAATAAAAAACAATCTATTTCACCTGCAATCAGTGTTGGAGGGGTAACATTTTACAAAGAGAAATGATGGAAGTAGCCTGCACAGCTCTTCATGAAATACCAATGAGAGATGAGTGGCAGCTGATTCCCAAAAATATTGAAAGAAAGCAACAATCCTGTAGGAGGTTTGGCAGGAATTAAATAAACTAAAATAGTTGAAGAGGCAAAGTATTTAAAAAAGCTCCTGATTATCATAATTACAGAGAGTGTCATTATTTAAACCTAACAGGTGAGTATGAAACACTGACAGCTCCTCTGTCATTATATGAGTCAGCTTCTGATCAGACTGAATAGAAGGCAAAGGGGGATTTCCTAATATCCTCATTCCTTTGTGTTTATTTCCTCTGACTCTCACGATCTGCAGCTGGCGGGGGCTTCTAACCCGTCAGCTGTGGTAGAGATAGAAGTAGTATATCCAGGAAGACACGTTGCCTGGAAGACGGCCGCTGACAGCTTCAGTGACAACCAGAGAAAAAGGACTCCCACCGGAGGGGCGCTCATCAACTTCCTGATGGACACAGAGAGGTTCTGGACGAAATTAAAGTCAAATAAACGTTGAGATTTTCTCTTCATCAGACTTTGAAAGCACTCTTCTCTTGTACCGTGGAGTGTAATGAGTGCTTGTTTGAGCAGGTCAGGCCTTCGCCAGTCAGATTTAAAGACAATTAAATAAATCCGGGCGAGACAGGAGGAGACCATGAAAAGGAGGTCATGAAAATCAATTAGGAATTTGACCAAAATTCAATCTGCAGCAACGTTTTTGATTATGAGTAGACGTTTAGCACACATTTTAAATGAGTAACTATCAATTTCAGTAAAAAAAATGAAAAAAAAAGAGGTTTGAAGGTTTATCTAGGAAGGAGTGCTGGTTTTGTGTTCTGGTAGTTTGAATGAGACTATGCAATTTGGTCCTACTGAGTTGGTGGTCTAGGGATTATCAGTTCTCAGCAGGGGTAGATGCAGTGTGATCTTGCAAAAGGAGTCAAATTCAAACAAATAGAACAATTGATTTTGAGTAAATGAGAGATTAAAGCTTTCAAGTCTTAAAATCTAAAATAAAAAACTGTTATTTTCCCCCTTTTAGATCACAGTAAACAATATCCACTCTGTTTCTTGAGATTTTCTCTCTTGGCTTCCTCTATTGCTTTTTTTTCTCCTGCAGTAATATCACCGCAACAATCTGTGTCCCTCCGCATGTCCCATGTTACAGATTTAACTGCTCTCTCCTGGTTACCTCAACTGCAAAAAGGTCAGCGAGGATATTAGAGTCTCACCAGCTGCCTTCCCCTCTGGAAATCTTCTTAATGAACTGGAGAGCACACATACGACACAATGGGGGGAGAAAATGACGCTGTGATGTACACAGAGAAAATGAAAAGGAGGGAAAGGTGAGTGAAAGCGACAGGAGGAAAAATGGACACCTTCTCCAATTTGCTTAGAGGGCTACAGGATGACTGCAATAAGGCCAAGATTCTATAAATGTTAAATACAGGCTTCACAGAAGCAGGAAAATAACATGAATCTCGCTTACTGCATTAGCTTTGACTAGAAAGCAAAAAAATCCCCACCTTCCTTTCATTCCTGCCATACACTTAGCCTTTTTCTGGCATTTCCCATCTTAGCTTAAGAAGTTCCCCTGGCCTCATCGTTTGAACGCTCTAAAATCCATAAAGAGAGCTTTTTGTTGTCTGAAGGGGAAAGTCTAAAATTACAGTTCAAGGGCCCAATTCCAGCATCAGTAATTACCACCTGAGTAATCCCCGTGTTTACACCATTATGAACGTGAGCACCTTCTCCCTATTAGCCCTTTCAGACCAAACACATCAGTGGCGCCGCTACTTTTTGAAACCATTCATTTTAAAAGCAGCTCTGACAAAAACTCACAACACAAAATATGAAATGAAGGAAAAACCAATATTGTTGGTTCTTTCTGTGGATCACGTGGAAGCTTCCTCCTGATTCCTGCTGTGGCCACAGAGAATGCACACTGTGAACACTTTTGCTTCAACAGCCTCACATACAAATCTAGATTCAGATTTTGCTAGAACGGGACAGAAACAAATTTTAATGCACAACATTTCCTTTTTAGGAATTCCAAATTTCAGACAAAGAAAATATGAAGGAACATCCAAAACCAGTCTGAACTTCCATCAAAATATGAATTAACAAACACATTTGATCTTCCTATGTTAAACAGGAAACATACTGTTTTTGTTGGGAATCCCATTAACATTGAGTGCACCAAAAACCAAATAAAGAAAAAGATAAGCTGCACCTGAAATAAAAGACAATCACTTTCAAAGGTTTCTGCAAAGAAATTGTGTTATTAAAAAATCTTTTATTCCATTCTACACATTTATTAATGTGATTATTTTTGTTTTCATCAATATGGAAAACCATGTTTTTCTTTGTACAAACAACACACTATTCTACATTAGTGGCTTCAGTTTTTATTTGTTTTCACTTTCAAGAAATTAAAAAAAGGAAAGAAAGCCCAGTCTTTATTTAAAGTTGTGAATATGTGGTGCTTGATGGCACAACCACTTATCTTCAGTGAAAAACATTGTGCTCCTTCATAAACTCCTGTAAAGAAAAACATTTACTTAACATAGGGAAAAAAAAGAGCCCAAAAAAAGAAACCAGAGAGAATGTATTGCTGATTTAATTATTTTAATGTGAACATTTAGCTTTTTTTCAACACATTTATCAGTATAAAACAACCTAACTGTTGCTTTGGAACAGGCATTCATTTTTGCTTCAGTAACATCAGCAGAAATTTATTTTTCGGGATAATGAATGAGTAAATGACTGAATGCACAAAAAAATCTCCTTCAGAAATGAATATTAAGTACCTGTGCAATTGTGTTCTTCATAATATTAAATAATCGAATAGTGACAGCTTTAAGGAACTCTTTCTGATGTGTTTGGATCATCACTATCATTAGTCCTCTGCTGTGTCACACTATGCAGCTTTAGCTAAACATGATGACAAAGCTGACAAGGTGACAAAATTGAGCCTGACCACCAGCTTCTCAGCCTGCTCACATCCAAATGCTCTTTTGCAGCTCTATTAGCAGCAAAAGCAATGGCAATGTGTCTTTATTTAGTTATGTTATATTGCTGCAAGGTCTTTTGGACATATGTGATCACAGAATTGAGAGTATTTGGGTGGCTGATAGTCCAAGCAGTTGGGATATATTAACATCTTGACATGTGTTTTAAGTCTTTGGATGTTGTGCAGCCAAAGAGTAGGGTCAATTATTTCTAAAGACGGCGGCGCGTCAATGTTTGTAATCAAATACTCCATCTGATTCGGGTAAGGTCCCAAATTTAACTGGAGAAATAAGCAAATGAAATGGGATCACAGAGAGTGAAATATATTGACGTGATCATCACTTTTTCCTCCCCAAATGTCAAGACAGAACATGAGGGGAACAAATGAACCAGGAATAATAAGCAATAAAGTTAAAATCATGCGTAAGGTATGGACGACATCAAAGCGTGCTGAGAACCATGCTGTAAATTTTGGACAACAAGGGGATTAATATGCTTGAAGAAAGCTGATCTTGATTATATTGAGCCTTCTATTGATCTAACTTAAACGATCTGGCTTAAAATATTTCAGCAACACTATTAATAACCTATTTTCTCTCAAGGATCTGAAGGTATTCTTTCCACATTGCTTTCATGCTTGATGTTATTGTAACGCTCTCTGAGTCTTATAGCTGCAGCCTTCTCCATCTTCACTCTTCCTGAATCGCATTAAAGCCCCAGGCAAACTCAGAACTGAAACTGTTCCCTCTATTCACTCTGTGTGTGCGCACAATTTTGTGGGAGATGAAGGGTGCGTGCAAAAGTCACTGGTTGAACCCATGAGGCATGAATTAGGACTTAGATGTTTATCATTCCATAATGATAGGATCCAAGTGCAGCCTTTTCACAGCACCTCTGCTAGCCAGAACACGTATCAGAGGAGCGAGGCGAGGAGACAGAGACAGGGGGTGGGTTGTCAATCACCGTGGCACCTCCACCCTCAGGCAGTTAATGAAGTAGGTGATATATGAGAGCCACAACCACACCTGATACTTATGTGGCATTGATGACAAAGCAGATCAGCAATGCTGCTTTCTTTACTCTGATGATGTTTGAGTTATTTCAGCTAAAACTTTGTATACTTTTGTTTATTTTTTATGGTTAATTTCCAATTTTAGATGTTTTCGTTCTGCATTTTTTCTTCCAAAACAAACTCAGTGAAGTTACTTTGCATACATTTTTTCACCAAACATTTATTAATACCTAGAATTAAAAAAATTAAAAGCAAGCATCTTGAAAACTCTTAGCATAAACTATACACCCTTCATGTATGTGTGATTTACTAACTAGTTAAATTCCTCACCTATTTCCAACCATGACTAACAGGCTTATGTTGAATCACCACATTCTGTTTTTGTTGAGATCAAAGAAACTGTGTGAAAAAGACAGTGTTTACTCAAGAGTATTATCTGCACAGATAAAACCCTCATTATTGTCAGAAAGATACACAGCAATCAGTCCACATACCAGTGCATGCACATCCCATATCGCACACTCCCCCTCACACACGTAAACAGGCACATGCACACACCTCTCTCTTTCTGACACATTCCTATGCCAACAGAAAAGGGGGAAAAAAGGCGTTACACTTCCAACTTGCTGCCACCATGGCATGAGAGAAAGACACATTGTGAATTCTCAACCACCATGACTGAGCGACCAAAACAAACTGCAACGAGGCTCATGATGCAGAAACTGAGGGTGAACAAATACAAGGGGAAGCACTTCAGAGATCAGGGTTCTGCATGGTTAGTTTACTTTGACTCACTAAAACAAACATTTTAAAGAAAAACAATAAAAACTCCTATTTCTTTTGAATTTTTGGCTTTTTAAGTTCTTTCTATATCTATAAAACCAGAGACCTGAAAAAACGGATGTTCTGTTGCACCTGTTTCATTCTCAACCCCTAACAAGGAATCTCAGCCTACATATCCAATTGAATTTTAAGCCAAATAACAATCAATTCATTTTTCTGTAAATCTGTGCAACACAGATTTTAATTTGCAAGACACATCCACTCATTATTGAAGTAAATCACAATAAGTGCACTTTAGGGATTCCTTACCTTTGTGAGAGAGTCTTATTCTTGGGTGGATGCTGTGTGTCGTGTGAGTCATGCCAAGCAAAATAAGAAACAGCAGCATCAGGGGCAAATTCTGAGTCCTTATGCATTCTTCCATCATCTCTAAATTCTATACTGATCTAATAAAAAAGAAAAAAAGGGAAGTCCACTGAGTATTAGCAGCACAGGGTTTTGCGCGACCCTTCAAATAATGTTTACGAGAAGATGGACTTGAATTTCCTGCACGAGTTTACATTGAAGTAACAATCCATTTCATGAGGATCCCTTCAGTATGGATCAGCTAAATGTATCCCTGCAGTCTCTGTTCAGTCACTGCTCTCCTCCTATAGCAGTCTGCTGAAAGCTGCATCCACCCACTACCTTGGTGGAAAGGATATGCTTTGGCTATTATCCTTGTTTGGTCTTAGCAACCAGGGAGAAGAGAAGTCCAGTTGCTGCATTCACGCCGCAGTGCTCACTACTCTCTGTCCATATGTCAGTCCGTCTGTCTGTTTGTTTGACTGTCTAAACGTAAAGCTTAGATCCTCCGTATCTCATCTGAAGAAAAAAATTATATATTAAAAAAAGTGCTTTAAATTCCAAAAAGGTGTTGAAGCAGCTAATTTGCAAAGACTGTCCCTGCAGGCTGGCAGAAAAAAAAAGGTGGAGCTGCTGTACACTGTCCTCAGTCTGTGTTCCTGGGTCCACTGGAGCCAGTCATTCTCTGGACAAGAGCCCAGGAAGAGGGGAGGAGTAGGAAGATCTTGTGTCTGGCGTGTGGTCTCTCTTCACTGGAGAAGAAAGTGAAGCTTTTGCTCCTAACTCTGCTCATGCTCAAGCAATCAGGGAGGATCCACACCTCAGCTCCAACCTGTGTCAGTCAGTGAAAATAGCTTCTCCCACAGCTAATGATATGAGGCCACCCTCCAAAACTGGGGTGTAAGTGTGGCAAAGCCTCTGGTTCTTGCCGGAATTGTGGAGGGTGTGTTTCTTTCAAATAGGGCTGAAAATTGCCTGCCCTCTCTTTGTAGACTGCCTTCAGATCTCTCTCTCTCTTTTGGGCAGCTGCGTTTCTTCAGATTCTGTAAGACTTTCCCCTCCTATTGAAAAAAAATATTGGACCACCCCCTGCTTCTCTTCCACTATTCTCAACTGGCCCTACCTTCTTCTTACACTTATACAAACCTCAGCCAAAGTTAACTGGCTCTCCTTTGACTTTCAATGATTCCTCTTTGTACTTGTTTCCATGTGCAGATTGATTTTAACTGTTACCATGGATTTTCATCCACAAGGTTCCTTTTTTGCATTTTTTTCCTAGGTTTTCCTGTTTCCTTTCTACTGCCGTTTATCTTTCTGACCACCTCTCCTTGGTTTTCTCAAACCTAGTTGTTAGCTTTTTCTGTGGGTGCATGACACACTTTCCTTTCACTGCCTAAATTAAACATTTTACCTAGTCAGTTTACAGCAATTCTATCAACATACATTTTTACTGTTTCTGCCTGGATATTCAAATCTTCTGGTGCACCTGCAATGTAGAAATCCCGATTTATGATTGTAAAATTTGTCTTTGAAGTTTGCTTTCAAGGCATGAAAAAATGTGCAAGATATAACTCGTTTTACAGCAGAAGTTGCAGAACAACTGATCCCCAATTGAGAACCCTGTAAACAAACACTCCTCTGTCTCTTGTGCAGCCCACAGAATGATATCATTTTTTTCTTTGTCAGTCTCTCGTCTGCAAGTATGTTCACTTGTTAAAAAAAATCCTTTTTTTTTGTTTAAGTGCTTTAATTACGAAGATTTATGTGGCCCATCTCCACAATTGACTGCCAAAAATATTACAACAATCAGTCAAATAATGTTGACAGAGGGCATCAACAGAAACATCCAAAGTTGTGTGGAAATCACTTCTCATTGTCAAATAGCAAGCATTTAAAGCACAACACAATAATGAGGAATTGCAAATGATTACATTAGACTGCAGCAGCTGCTTAAGCACCCCACGCCCCTGCACCACCCCAGGATCCAATGACTGACTGCAACTCCCACGTTGCACCTGTTCTCAACCTCAACAGAAGGACATTGTGTGTGCAGAGGTCTTGTAACGCCTTATTCCTCTTATTGCATTGCACGGTGCAATTGTAGACTCGTCTGTTGTTAAGGGTGAGGCAACTGTTCAGCGCCAGCCATCCTGGAGCTGTTACTATCACACGGACGTGTATTTTTATCAGACTAGTCCAAGACACCAACAGCTATTCTGCCTTTGTCCCCATATAAAAGTCTCTCAGATATTTTTAATCAAGTCCCAACATATAAATAATAGCATTTGAAGCGGACAAACGCACATTCCCTTCTGTAATACTTTTCCCAGGTTTGATAGCAACAATCGGCCAGACATACGCCTCAGAATACAAATAATAAGGCTGCCACGTCTCTATTCATATTATCCTACCTTGCACTGAGGAGCCTCCCATGCAGCACACACATAATAACTGCAGCAGCCAAACACCCACGTTTTTAATACCTTAATTGAAATTCTTTTCTTTTATCTTCATTCAGTGTGCGTTGCAGGCACACTGGCTCAGCAGCCTACTTGCTCTGCATGTGCATCAAATTTTTAAAAACTGTTAACTACGCTAAGAATTTTACCTCTAGATCTTGTCAGATGGTCTTAATGTGCTTTTCTAGTTTTTCAATTTGAGTTTGATTGAGTGCTAATGCCCAGTGTTTGTTTGAACAAGCCATGTCCAAATGTCTAGCGGTGTTCCTTTCATGGTCACTGAACATGGGAAAATATTTTCATTCATGCTCATGTTGTGTCCACAGCCACCCCGTGGAACAGAAGCCTTTCTCACCTCCTGTTTGACCTGCAGAGGCAGTCACAAACCCTTCCTGCCCTGAACTATTCTCACTCTATTTTTTGTGTCAATATGAGGACTGCCATCTACATGCAGTGCACTGCAGTATGCATGACAGCAGGAAAGAGAAGGGAAATGAGAAATCTAAAAACAGGACATAGGAAGCCCATACATACGTTCATACAGTTATGCATGTTACCCCATTTCAACTGACCTACAGCTGACCACCTGCCGTGCCACCACCTCATCCTTCCAACCCCCTTACTACACGGAGGTCATGTCTCTCTCTGGTCTCCAGCAGCAACAAGAGCGGTGCTCTGAGGATCCAGTGTTTCAGAGCCATGATACTCCAACCGTTTACACAGGTGGCGGTCATATGCCAGTTAAAGCTGTACTCGCACACAGACATGCGCACACAAACACACACGCTCTTCTCAGTTAGCACTGAAAGGCAGTGCGCGGTATGTGTTTCCTTGATTCCAAAAATAAGATGCAGATAAGAAAACCTCAAGACACATGGATCTTTATCCTGTTTCTTCAGCACGGAGATTCAGTTTCCGTGTGTGTGATACCATGCTGGGAGAGGGAGAGCCTGCTTATGAGCCACAGATTAATGAATGGAGAATGCAAAGTTATGGTCTCTTAGAAAGCCAAGAATCCCACAGTTGACATTAATGAATACTCAACAAGAATAATAGAATCGACCATGTCCCAAAAAACTGGAATCACTTTTAACCTGTTGGTGGATAAACAAAAAAAACTCAGTAAGTTCTGTCTTTGTATAAACACCCTACAGAGTGCTGCTAACCCCTCTAGTGAGGCTGTAAGTAGGTGCCTGTCTCGCATGAATGTGTGTGGCATCGGAGCATAGGACTATGCGGTCAATATTCTGGCATTCCGCTCTTCCTGTGATTCAGCTTATGGCTCGTAATTTTTAGTTGTATGTTAGTAATGGAAAGCACTTCTCCAAATGGTCTTCCAAAAGTCACAGATGGTGAAGAGGAGGAATGGGTAACTCTGGAGAGATATGGGAAAGTGACCATCTGGTTTCTTGTGTATTCACATCCATCATCATAGTAACCATCACATGACCTACAGGTGAGTGGGTGAAGGTTTGCCTTCGTGATTGCTGGTGTACTGCCCTTCAGTGAATACAGGTAAATGCTGGCGAAACTTCCCACGTGTGACCTAGAATAGAAGTGCACATCAAAATAGTAATTTATCCTCCAGTCATGCCATCTTTTTTTTTTTTTTGCAATTTGCAGCAATCTCATTATTTATATTGTAAAAGTATAGAAAAAAAAACGAGCATGCAGTTTTTCAAATTAGTCTTGTCTCTGTCCAGACTGTTTGTTTTAAACACACTATGATTACTGTTGGCAGACAAAATAAGGATTTATGTAATAATCATGGTGAGAGGTATAGACTAAACATCTGTTTCCAACATGTACTTAACTGCAGTTTCTTCTTTTAATGATTTATGCTCCTACTGGAATCTCATATAAAATTCATTCATCATCAGACCTATTGAATTAAAGCATGAGGGGGCACATGGAAAAGCAGTGCAGGCTGAACCACTATAAGAATGAGCAGAGCTGCTCAAATCATCAAACTGAAATTAAAATTGGCTGAAGTAAAAAAAAAATTATATTTTATATGTGTGTTTATGTTGTATAAACATAAAATAGCAAGTAGATATGGAATTTATAGTAGAAATTGCAAGTTCTCAATTTTCTTTTAAGTGATGTTTCCAGTTGTCAAATGTCAGGGACTGGTGCAAAATGTAGGAAATCAGGCTTGATGGCAGGATTTGGAACTGTCATAAACATAAACAAACTGAGACACAGGGGAGGAATAAAAGGTGACATACCAGATTAACTGAAAACCACACGCTGAAATACACTGAGGGTAATTACCCGAAATGAAGACAGCTGTGGATGATCATCAGCTTGAATCTGGTGTGACTGATTGGAGGAACTAGGACAAGATCCAAGAAAGCAGACCTGAAAACAATACAAACAAAGAACCCAATCGTCATAGTCTAGAAAAATCCAACTATGTGTTTTTGCTTGATTCACAATTTAAACCAAACAATCTAACGACTAGCATTGTACAATTACAGGTACATTTGCTTGTTAAAGTAACCAGAAGCCCCAAGAAACTGATGTTGATTGCTACGTTTTTTTTAAAGCTACTATAAATGCACTAAATTTTCCACACTATAAGATGCGCTTAAAAGACTTACTTCTTTTCTAAAAACTACAGTTTTTCCATGATTCTTACACTCCAGAGATCCTTATATTTGGATTAATTCTGGTTGTGCTTACTGATGTTGAAGCAATTTTAAGGAGTACATGGATCGTGTCCAAATTCCCTCCCTACTCCCTAACCACTAAAAAGCTGTGTAATGCGGGACTGTCTAGTGGCATGGGTTTTAAAAGCAATTCAGACACCATGCTCGCTACTTTTTTTTTCTTTTGAACGGCAAATACATCAAAGATTTCACAAAGTAGAAACCTAATACATACGAGCTTTTTACAAAGACTATTTCTGAGTTCGCTGTGTTGTGATGATGAAAGCTTGGATGGTTTATAAAAAATTAATTGATTTTTTTTTTTTTTTTCTTGATTTATTTTTGCAACATGCCAACAACAAATCAAAAGGAAACACAATAAAGAACACATCTTGACAACATAAAATAAAATTTAAAAAAATAGAAAATGAGAAAATTTCTAACTTAATTTGGGCATGTTGGTCAGGGATCAGGCAGAAGCAGAGCTTATTAAAGCCCCCTTTCACTAAACCTGCTGGTTTGACAACACAGTCTCATAAATCAGAATATCAAAGATAATAACAATAATAATGATGATTACAATAATATTTTTGGCGTCATCAGTATTCTTAACATTGTTACAAGCTTCACACTTCAACACATTTATCACATACATTGTCCTTTAAATTCTCTTGCCTGGCAACTCTAGACTGAGCATCTTTCTACCAATTTAATCACTGTCATTGTTCTGGACATGTCCGAACCATCTCAGTCTGGTCTCTCCGACTTTATCTCCAAACCTCTAACATGTGCTGTCCCTCTGATATACTCATTCCTGATCCTATCCATCCTGGTCACTCCCAAAGAGAACCTCAGCATTTTCCTCTCTGCTACCTCCAGTTCTGCTTCTTGTCTTTTCCTCAGTGCCACTGTCTATAGGCTGAACAACATGGCTGGTCTCACCACAGTTTTGTACCTTTCCTTTCATTTGAGCTGAAATTATTCTATTGCACATCACAGATGACACTTATTCTCCACCCATTCCACGCTGCCTGCACTCGTTTCTTCTCTTCTTTTCTACACTTTCCATTACTCTGGACTGTTGACCCTAGTCTAGATACTTCAAATCCTCCACCTTCTTTATCTCTTCTCTCTGTAACCTCACTCTTCAACTTGGGTCCCTCTCATTCAAACACATGTACTCCGTCTTGCTGTAGCTAACCTTCATTCCTCACCTTTCCAGGACAAACCTCCACCTCTAGCTTCTCCTTTACCTGTTCCCTGCTGTCACTGCAAATCACAATGTCGTCTGCAAACATCATAGTCCATGGTAATTCCTGTCTAACTTCATCTGTCAGTCTGTCCATCCCCATTGCAAACAGAAAGGGGCTCAGATCTGATCCCTAATGTGATCCCTCCTCCACCTTGACCTCCTCTGTCGCCTCTTCAGCAGACCTCACTACTGTCTTACAGCCCTCATACATGTCCTGCACTGCTCGAACAGTTCCAGACTTCCTCACACTACAAAAAGTCTGCTTTAAAAAAACAAGAAAAAAATACAAAAATAAGGTAAATATTGCTTAAAATAAGGAAAAATTATCTGCCAACAGAACAAAAAAATTTGGCTTGTCAAGACTTTTCAAAACAAGTAAAAACCTCTAACCTCATATGACCTAAAAGTACCTTAAAATGAGTATATTTTTACTAATATCAAGCTCGTTTTTACTGATGTTAGTTGAATTTGTAAGATAAATTTTCTTAAAATGTTAAAAAACATTCTTTAATTAGGATTTGGCTTGTAAGGTTATCTTGACATTATACCACTAGAGATATGTTTCTTGAAACCAGCCAAATATACTAAAAACTGTTGTATTTTTCTTATTACTAAGAAAACAGTTTAACGCTATTCCTTTCTCATTCTGCATGATAACTTACTTGAAATTCTTGAAATAAGGTAAAAAAAAAACCTGCATTGATTGTATATACAGATGTCACAGGCTTGCTTAAATGAAGATGTGAATCCAGCTCCTTGTAACTACTTTATTGTATTTGAAGTACATGTGAATGAAAAAAACATGGCTATTGCTTGTCTGGGTTAAAAGACATGTGGATGACTACAAAGAATGCTGTAAATTATATAACAATGAGTATCTCAAAAGAATGGGCAATAGGATGCTGTGACTCATTCCAGAAAGCCTTATATCATTATAAGCAGAGCCCAGAGAGGTGTCCAGAGAGGAACTTAAATGCATATAAGTTCCTCTCTGGACACCCTGTCATAAGCTTTCTCCAGATCTACAAAGACACAGTGTAGCTCTCTCTGACCTTCTCTGTACTTCTATATCAATATTCTCAAAGCAAATATTGCATCTGTAGTGCTCTTTCTTGGCATGAAACCATACTGCTTCTCACAAATGTTCACTTCTGCTCTTAGTCTAGCTTCAACTACTCTTTCCCATAACTTCATTGTATCGTTATTGAACTTTTATTCCTTTTTAGTTGCTACAACTCTGCACATCTTCCTTGTTTTTAAATGAACAAATCCCTAACATTGAAGCTAAATTTATCGTTAAGCTGCTTCTCAATTGAGGGAGTGCTTTAACTGACTAGACATCTATTGACAAAAACAATTGCCATGGTTTACTAATGCAAACTGACTAAATGCTGATTGATTTGACAAAAAGTTTATCAATACACTGAAACTAAAAACTAAAGAAGCATAGGTGAAATTTAATTTAATTTTTGAGTTTGCATGGTTTTGTAAAACTGGTCTTCAAGGTTTCCTTTTAATTTAAGCTTCAAATCCCAGACACCAGTCAAATCAACATCTTGTTCTTGTCTAAATCCTGGGTGTACTCATCAAAAAAGCCCAGGTGTGTTATAATAGCTAATCACATTGTACTGTATTTAGACCAGGACGCAACCACTTTTAACAATAACACGCAAAAATTGAATGATTTGTGTTGAATACCAAATATGCCAAATAATGATAAAATGATTTTTAAAAAAACAACGATTTAAAAAAAAACACTAGTGTTATTGCAACTCTTAAACAATCCCAGAACACGGCACAAAACCACTTTTCTTTTTTAAACAAAAGCTGTGCAGTATTACTAAACTTGGCAAACTTACCTGTAGAAAATGTCTTTAAACCAAGAAAATCCTGAGCTGTGTGACTTTTTGTTTCACGGTTTTCAAATGTCAACCAGTTTTGTTTGTCACCTCATGTGTCCAGAATTACTGGGTTTATAATTCCACAAAAACCAGAACCCAGTGTTGGGAACAGAAGATAAACACTGGAGTCTTCTCTCAAAACCAAAAAAACATCATTATGTGTCCAGTGGCCCTTTTCCTGGAACAGAACGCAGTCGTTTTGACTCAGGTATTTTGATTCACTTCTGTTTACTCATGAGGACAGTCTCCAACGACAAGAATGAACTTGGAAAATCAGATTGTAGGGTGGTTGAGATTTTTCCTCGTAACCACTAATTTGATTATGTAGCAAAGAACAAATAATTTTCTTCTTTCACATTTCCATCCCTTGAGGGAGAGGCAATTAATTAAAACTTTCAAAATCTCTCAGCTGTGTTGAAAGCCCCACAAAAGAAAGCTAAATGACTACTTCACATATTAACACAATCAGTGGAAGAAAGGTTATGAGGAAAATAAAAAATCAGAATTTTAGTTTCATGAAGATAAAAAAAGACATAACTAAAACCTTCCTTTGCTTTTTTTATGTTTTCTGTTAATGCAAAGACAAGTGAAATGATTGATTAATTGGCTGATTGATGCTTAGCCTGGAATTGACATTTCAATAGAATATATATATATTTTTTTCAGATACTTCTGGAGAAAATCTACCACTTTAACTCTGGAACTTCCAAGATACTCTCAACACTGATGTTCTGTCAACATTCCATCCTTATTGATATCTCATTCCATATTTTGAATACCGATATTCCAGTGGAATGATTCCAAGCCTCATCTGCATCCTGTCTTTTGTGCTAAATGGTAACTCTACAACTAGGATAATGATGGACTTTTAGATCCAGAAAAAAATGGCTCAAAACCGTGAGTAAACCTTTAAAAAAAGACAAACGTTTTTGTGAGGCAAAATGAAAAAAAAATAAGGAAAGAAAGAATATTCAAATAATGAAAAACTGAAACTAAACATACAAAGCATTGAGTTTGCTGTTAAAGATTTCATCAAATTTGTTTCTCACACAAGTTTATGGAAAACTTCCAACAAGGAAGCTTTACTGTGCCAAGATTTTCTCTTTATTTTTTACCCTTTCAAACACTGGGCAAAAACAATAATTTAAGGCATCTCAAAAATCACACCCCCCAAAAAATCAATTAGACTTATTTTTAGCCTGCTGACAAAGCTAAGCCATCTGCTGGCTGATGTGTTCCAGGAGGGCCAGTTCGACTTTGTCTGTGCAGTTTTCAAACGCTGACAGATTAGAAGTGTGGAAGGAAGCAGCCAGGCGATTGTCATACACATGGCAGGGTACCCAAACATGTTCCTCAAGACAAATTGACCTCTGCTCTTTTGTGCACCTCTGACCTATGTCAGGATCAACTCGAGTCAAGCCAGAGGCCTCATTCACCTATTGTCTGATCCTATCTCAGAAGTTCCTTTCAGCTCCCTTAAAGCTTTTGTTTTCATTAACCCTCTTCATGTTTTTAGCTGGATTCTTGTCAGCAGCATTTCCTTTGAAACCTTGGCAGATAATCCACATTCATATTCTGCTCTTTTGTTGTCGTATTTAATTCTCGAGCTGGTTTTTCCAACACAGTATTTAAACAAGACTTTTTGAAAATTTCTGGATGGGGAATACTTAATTAACAAATTATGATTACAAAGCAGGGAAACAATGAACAACAAACTCATGTTTTCAGTTTAAATAAACGGTTCAAAGAAAGAAAGAAATAGCAACAAACATATTATTAAGCTGTACTTTATGTTTTCATAGAATATGGTAATGTTGAAATCGCAATGTGACATTCATATCACCAACAGATAAACTAATTATTTGTTGTTTCTGTAGAGAAATCATGTATCCTAACATGAAGTTATGTTTAATCACAATGGTGCTCTCCTAACTGTAATTTTAAGTTACAATTTTTCATTTTAGTTCAAAACTTTTGAATTTGAATACGTGTTTCTCTCAAAAACAAAACCAGCTTAAAAATACCAGCTTTTTATTGTAGGAAAATACTCATGGTTCTCGCACTACTGTAATTTTTCTATATCATTTTGCTTCTGCTGTCATTTTCTGAAGTTTTTTTTTTCTTTTCTAAATCCTCATTTGCATCTTTTGTTGGATTTGGGACTCCTAATGGTTTATTCACCTTCTCTGGCAATGTAGCATCCCCTTTTTTGTGGAACATTAAAGTCTACTTGATTTTTTTTCTTTCATCCTTGGTCATAAATTTGTACCTTAATGGCTATTTAAAGTCCCTTTTAAGTCTGTGTCTTTGTGAATTTTCATTGCAGCCAAAAAGCCTAATTATGACGAAATTTGCAGCAAAATCCACAAGAGCAGAAATTAAATAAATTAAAGAATGAAACAACACGTTGACTATGTGAACAATACAGACCAAAAATTGCATGATTCTTTTAACTCGAGATGCATGGCAGA
This sequence comes from Adrianichthys oophorus, assembly GCA_036245035.1. NCBI lineage: Eukaryota > Metazoa > Chordata > Actinopteri > Beloniformes > Adrianichthyidae > Adrianichthys > Adrianichthys oophorus. The sequence goes on along the minus strand of BSAI01000030.1, from coordinate 30,355,191 downwards.
CACTAAGTTGTCAAAAGCTGAAAGGTGAGTGACAATCATTTTCTTTTTTTTTGGTTCACATCTGTCACAAAATATTAACTGTAAAACTGAAAGTCTAGTTCACATTTGCAATTAATTAGAATATTCAGAATTAAAATCCTTACATTTTATAAAAAGGAATGTATTAAATTAAGTCCCAATTTTGGAACAGTTCATTCGGAAAATAAAATAACATAATTGCAGCAGATCGTTTCTATATAGTACAATATAAGTGAGCAATGAGGGGCCAGAGGTGCTTGTCAGTTCAGCTGTAGCCTATAGAGAATCCCCCTGACTTTAGCATGTCGTGTCAGACTTTCGAACCGCCCTCATCTAAAGACTGTGTCCTTTGTTTTACCCTGAGAAATGGATATGCTCCAACATGCTAACATGAAACGAACATGCCGGCTCGTCTGATTATGAGCATGACACAAAGAGCCTATTTCATTCCCTCTCAGCTGCACACTGACACCTCTGCTGACCTGAGCACAAACCGGCTCATTTGGTATAAAGCAACGTGCTCATCAGTTTTTCAAAAGGCTTCCAACTTGGCATACTGACTGATCAGGCCTGCAAAACCCAAGCTAATGTGGCATTCATTGTGCTTCAATTATGTTGGAACTACTCTGATTTTTTAACAGATTAGCAGTTTTGGAATATTTTCAATCAGCAGCACACCTTTTTCTGATTAAAAACAATGATACATGTAGTTAGGTTCAGGATTCAGCCAAAGAAACACCAGCATATGGGCAAGCCAGGTTTGGGATCTTGCTACCAACTTTCCAGGTTGTGGAATCTGGTTCCTAAACATGCAAATTCCATCATCCCCAAATGAAAATGAGACTGTTATATCCTTATGGTTATGAATTGGTGATAGTATATAAGAAAATTTAACAGAAACTTTTATAATTTTATTTATACATAAAGACTTTAATAAGGAAAGTATGGAGAATTTCCAAGCTCCAAAGCCTTGTTACCCATAAAGTCCTAAGCTGTTTAGTTTCCTGAATTTTGGTGATCACTTTTTGTTGTTAGGTGAATTTCTAAGCACAGCCTCAGGCTTTTGAGATCAATTCAATGTAGCTTTTTCTGAGACTATGCGGGAACTTTGTTCCCTAAAACAAAAGGTTCCATTTGCACACACATTTTCTGCAAGAAACTTCAAAACGCCAGAATGCATCAGAAACAGGACTGTCCATAAAGTGCCCCCTAGATATTTTGTGAGCCACATGAGGCACGTATTTTCATTTTTTTTTTTTTTCTACTTTGGTTTTGTTGGGCATCGGCATCTTTGCCTACTTCAGCAAAAGATTGTGGTTTGGGTTGAAGTAAACTTTTTCACAAAGTTGGCCATGATCAAATCAGCCTTTAAGTCAGAGTAAATGAAAAAAAAAGGATTCTGGGACCAAACTTCCTCATTTAAACCATGACACAAAAGTCTTTCAGTGCATAATCAATACTGATTATCTCTAATTCCCATCTTTATCTCAGCCAGTAATAACAGATGTATTATCAGCTCACACCCAAGTGAATGCTTTGCAAAGGTATTGATTCTGCGGGGACTGTCGCAGTAATTTACCAGCCTGTAATACACCACAGTACATAACTGTTAGATAAGGAGGGCCTTGTTATTTCAAGGAGTGAGCTCTTTGATATGCTAAACAAGATTTATTGCTAAAAGTCAGGGGCTGTAAGCTAGCAGCAGAACATGTCTTATAAACAGATGGGTGGTGGGAAGGGGGAGGCAGGCTTGCTCCCCAACAGTCCTCCTCACAACTCAGAGGTGAATTTCAAATGAACTCCTATCACTCTGCAGAAACTATGTTCTTGAAAACAACAATGTTTTTAGATTTAGGCAAAAAATTTAATAATCATAATTAATAGACAAATTAGAATGCTTTGAAAATAGATCAAAATATGATCAGAATGGGGCTTTATGATGGCATGATATAATTAACAGTGTGTTAATTTTTTTTTATGTTCAACTTATGGTACCACCCCAAGGTTTTTGACTTTGTCGCATTTTGACATTTCTATTAAGCAGCTTTATTTTGACCCTCTCTTTCTCAATCTCAACAATAAAGCCTCAGTTTTGTCCTAATTTAAGTGCAGAAAGATCTCTACTGTCCACTTTAAAATTTCTAAAACGCAATTAGGAAGGTTGTAAATGGGTCCAATGTAATGAAGGGACAGAGCAACATGAAGTTGTGCATCATTTGCATAGCTGTGAAAATGTATGTGACTTCATGACATCACCAAGTGGTGTAACTTAGAAAGAAGAAAAGAAGAAAGTATGGGACCTAAGACAGAACCTTGGGACACCCCACATGTCATTCTGTGCCTTTGGAATGAACATTTAATCATATTTACAATTCTTCAGTGTCTCCTTACAAGCTGAGCTAAAGAGATTGAACAGTAGAGGTGGTTAAAGTACATTTGTTTGTATAATCCCAATCTTAAGAACTAGACTGCAAACTCCTCACACATATAACTGGTAAGACTATTGATAAAAACAAATAAAGAGAGGATTAATGAAATGGTCTACAGTGAAAAGAATTTAAAGTTCAAACATATCTAAAATCTTTTGGCCGTTTAAAAAAAACTTTGCTGCTTCTCCATGCCTGTTTGACCCCTGATGATCAGTGACCCCTGATGGGTGAAAATCTCTTTCCCACACCTTTAGTATACAATGTAGCTGCAGTGAAAGATCTGTCAAGGAGAACTGATTGAGTGTTGACTGCATGCTAACATATGTTCTAGCATATTCACACAGGTGGGTGACAGATGATTTCCCGACCGCGCTTTTTCTGGAAAATATGTGTTTTTCCTAAAGCAGTAAAATTTTAATATTTTTTCCAGCCATTGTTTTGATGTTCTGTTAAAAATAATCTTTTCTTCTCTCTTTGAGCTACAATCAGACTGGATTGGAAACAGACAGCTGTGTCAAAATAGTGGAGCATTCATAGGAATATATGAAAGGAAAGTTCCTGAACTTCTGGCAGTCCTACTCATGCTTCAACAGGAACTCACAGGGTTGTTCTCCATCTGATTTTGTGGAATGCTGAAGTGTATGGAGGGAGGCCCCTCAGCCACAGGAGGGCAGCCCTGCACCATGCTTTTTTTCTCGGCAACACCAGGGTTCAGCACTGGATGTTATTAAAGAAGAATATTTTTTATTACTTTACCAAATTGTGTGTTTGCGAAAATACCATGTCCGGTTATTAATTCAAATCAGTGCAAAGTTGAGTTTTGGGATGTCCTCACCTGTCAAGTCATAACTCAATATCAAGTTTTGCTCATTTTGTCGATTTATTCTTTTGTAAGAACTCTCATAAACTGCTTAAATCACACAGGAATAACCTCACACTTTCTCATCCAGCTCATGTGCTACATTCTCATAACTGTGTATTCCTTCATTTCAAATAAAAACAAGTAAAACTCATGTTATTTCTGCCGGTGCCATAAATCCGTCCGCATGCTACTTATATAAATCTGACTTTCTGTTTATGAGCTGAATGAAAGCATGCATCTCTTTCTAGATGAAAGCATGCCTTCCCAGCTGACATTGTCGGCACCAGAACCTTTCTGAAACGTTGCTTTGAAGAGTCCTTGTGGGACTGTTAGCTTGAAACTCACGAGCTCCCACTGCAGCATATGAAAAACCTTCAGAGGTCACGGCTAAAGCCCTGGTGAGCCCTACACTGTCTGACCTTTGACTTTAGGCAACCAATGCCAACAAAGGCTTCATTGTGAGAAAGCTGCACCTTTGAAAATAAAATTTGTTGGCTGTTGAACAACTTTAAATGTCATTTTAACAGGAAACTACATAACATAATTTTAAAAAATAGCTGAAATTGATGTTTTTCTAATTACTCTGTCCACCAGTTGGCAGTGCTGCACAGAATCTTTCTAAAATTGTGAGAAAGTTGTATTATACGCTTACTAAAATTAACTGTAACTGTAAAATTAACTTATCTGTGTGTGTTATGAAGCGTCAGCACGCACACTGACCAGCTATGTTTGGGATGGATATTGCATGCAGCTCATGTATTATTTACACCACATCAACCATCAAGGCCCTAACATCAACTCACAATACTTCTATTGCCTGAGGCACGTCAGAGAACATGGCTACATATTCAAAAGTAAAAAAAAACAATAATCAAAAGCATGATTTGTTTATTATCGGTTCATTACATGGTTCAAGAAATTCTGCAGGCAAGAATCCTTCAGAAACAGATTTAAAGAGACCGGCATTTCATGACAAAACATTTATTTGATCAGTAAAATACATCATCATGCTAAAAAGTAGCAACAGCAGCACTTTGTTTCCTTTCTCTCATTTTTCAGGTTGGGTTAATTTCCTCCTAATAATGATAGTCTTATCTTGTTCACATGCGTAACTCCGGGTTTTTTTTTTCCATTTGACACAAATATCTGAGGATGGGCTCCAGCTGCTTTTGCTCTAATCCAGTCATGAGTTCAGAAAGCAGACAAAGCTCGTAAACTCACTTCACTGTTTTTCAGACACGCTTGACGTTCATCAAAGTCCATAGTACTTAAGTGGCACGTCAAGATTTTCAGCCGCAAAGCCATCCTGCTGAGTTTTTGTTTATAGCAAGTTTCCTGTTTGTTCAGAGAAGTAGAATGGATGTCATGGACATTTCTACTTGTGGGTACTGCAGAAGTGAACAACAACTCAGCGGTTACATCAGAATAGTATATATTTGCCATGGCAGAACAAGAAGACACTAGTATTCACATGCACTAGTACATAGTGTCATACAGTGACCACAGACTGCAGTTATATTTACACAATGTTCACAGCTACATTCCAGGTTTGTGTTTGCTTGTGCTCCATTAAATTAGGCATTGTATTATTCTGATTATTTTACATACAGTGAAATGAGAGTGCTACACTGCACTGTTTGTGTACAATACAGATATGAAGGAAATACAGTATAGTGGAAAGGATACTGGCTTATTGCTCAGTGCTTCTGATATGTACTAAATGTGACAGTCAGCAAAATAAATTAATAACATTTACCTTCCTGTTTTTGATTATTTGTATTAAATTGGTCCTTTAAATGAAAAATGTTATGAGTAAAAATGTCTAACGCATGAACAATTATACATTTAGCAGTGGAGAGAATGGGTTATCAATAAATACACAAGTTGGAAAAACCAAGCATTTTAAGGAACAATTAAATAAACATGGAATAACTCCATATGGCGTCTTGTACATCCAAATGTTGCAGCTTTCTAAATGCTTAAACCAGAAAGATTCTAATGAAAAAATAATAAAACCTCTCTGTTTGGAAGCTTATCTAGGCCATACACAAACACAGGCACACACTCCGTCAGAAGTATAAAATCCCCCTTTACAACTGCTTTGAAATCCTTTCCTTAAATAAATTTCTGTCCTCCAAAACAACACAAACTGACTGCACCAGACATTCCCTTTCTTATGAGCATCAAACATAAAATAAAGTATTTACAAGTTTTAACATAAGCAGATTTGCCTCCCAGTTTCTTGTAGAACCCATTCACTTTTCATCCTCATGGTGAGGGGTTTACCAATAATGACAAAATGATGTCATTCCATGCTGCCATTTACCTAACTGCCTTTTATTTTTGGACATATATTTGTTTTGAATGACGCTAAAAAGAAAACGTATGGATTCATGGTTGTGAGTGTCTGCAAACACAGAAGACAGACATCTAAAGATCATGCTGAGACACAAAGCCGCATTGTGTCTAAAGGATGGGTATTTGCATCACGTTTTCTGATTGACATGCCCTCCCTCCTGCAGAGTTCAGGTCATGGCAGACAGCTGAGATTATGTGCTTTAACACTCTAATGTGATTCAGGTTTTCTGCAGTCGTCCGCATTTGTTTATGCCTGACCATGCATGAACACACCAGCTGGCAGATTGGGTGAACATTCAATTATCAACCTTTCTGTTCAGTCTTAGTAGAATGTGTGTTTTGCAGAAGGAAGGACAGCAATACGATAATTCTATCAAGATAAGAGAAAAGGATCCTGGTGTGGTCTCAAGCCTCAGTGGGAAAATTGAAGGTTTATGAGTCAGACGCTGCGGGGGGCCCTTTCCAGTTCATGGGTCCGGCGGTTGCGTCCCTTTTGCTTTTCTTGCAGGAGCTTCCATTTAGATGCCAACCCTTGAGCATGCATGTGACTGTGTGGGTTCACCACAGCTTTCTGTTGGTGGTGCATTTGCTGCACCAGGTGGGATTTCTGTCTCCGATGCTTCCGCTCCCTTTTCCAAACTTGCTCACAGAAATCATCGACGCTGTTCAGGTTTGGGTGGTTGACCAAAGAGAGGAAGTCTCTGTACCAAAGCTTCTGGTTGGGAGTTTCCCTTGGCGAAGAAAAATCCTGGGCGTAGATATGGCTTGTTGCATCTTCATCCCGATGTAGCAGCTCATCCAAGTGCTCTGTGTCAATTACTTCCAGGTTCACCTTTAAAATTATCTGCATGAAGCCATGTTCCACTGCTTGGCACAGGTAGATGCCAGAATCCTTCTTATCCAGAGTTCGGATTAGGAGGCCCTGGCTGGTGTGGATGAAACGTTCTGCCGATTTAATCTGCACAAAAATTTACCAGAAAAAGAGTCAAGTACAAAGAAATGAAAGATAAATTAATAATCAGCACATCAATATGCAATATTAGCATAAAATGCCCAAAGGATATAACCATTTCATAATTTGTCTCAGTTCTTTAATCATATGAAATCCCTTTAAACCGAGTCAGCTACTACATCATTAAAAATGGATAAACTGTGATGCTTTGTAATCTAATAAAAAAGTCTATTAAGATGGAACATCAAATATGGACATTTATCTTCTCTGCAAGCAAAAAGGTATAAAAACAAATAAACCAAACGTAATCAGGGGCCGGTTACAGGAGCTGAGATGTGACCCACCTCTTGTTTGCGATCATTAGTGGAATGCTGATACTGCCAATAAGTGGCTGCTCTCTGGGATTTGGGAATGCATTCAAGGAAAGTGCTGCTGTTTTCCACACCATACACAGTCTTATCCTGGAGATTTGCCAGTCCATTCATTTCATCTGGAAAATAAAATCTAGTTTAGTCAAACATTTATTATTCATAGAAGCTATTTTTAAGTTGAATTTGTTGTATGATGCCATTATTTCATGTGGTGACCATACATTTTTATCCCACTAGGAAATATTGACACAATATCTTTTAGAATCTGGTGGTTTTTGCTTGAAGTTCCAGTGTTATATTTTTTTATGATCATTTATGACTAAAGTATACCAAGCAGGGGTGTTGCAGGTGCTCCCTAAAAGATATGCAATATTTCTACATGTAATAATTTATTGATGCTTTTGTCTTGAACAAACACAAAAAATGAGTCAAATTCACTTTTTGGGGCGAGCATGAAGTTCAACATCTGGCTCAAATTCACAGCAATTTTCAAGGATAGGAATCAAACTTCCAGTACCATTTCCCACTGAGTTATGGCCACAGGTGTAAAGAGTCAGAATTTCTTAAAATCCCATGTTTTGAGAATCATAAAAAGGGGTGGCAACCTTGCTTTTGGATCTAAGAAAGTCTTTACAGACCCACTCAAATGAATGTCACGTTCTTGGTGTTTTTAACATGTTCTTGTGGTAATTTTCTAATAATGAAGGACATATATAAAGGAATTTAATAATACAACTGCTTTTCTGAGTATTTCTTTATTTAAATCGTGATGGATCAGAATTAGATGAAAGCCAGCAATGCTAAAAGCTAGCGGAAGAGTGTAAACAAAGGATTGTTGGGAAATTGGCGAGGTTAAGTTCCACGGCATTAGTCCCTCCCACAACCCAGAAGCAAATTTCTAATTAGCTCCTGCTGCGTTGTAAAAATTGGGTTTTTTTTCAGCTAAAAACTACATAATCATAATTAAAACACCACTGGGAATGATACTGCAATAGAAAAACAAACAGTTGGGGTGGGACTTTAAAAATGTTTTGTCAGACTCACAGAACAGATCAAAATTTTATAACAAAAATTAAATTAAACAAAGTTCAAACTTTAAAAAACCTTATCTGGTCTTTTTAAATAGTTTCTTCTGAAGAAAAAATGTATCTCTTTGTGGTCTTTACAACTTAAATATAGCAGAGGTGCTCACAAAAGTACTGAATTCAGCAAATTTTTACATGACTGCAAAACTGGGGCTTAAACATTTAACGACTGTGCCAGGTGAGGGATAACAGACGACAACATTTTTTAAACCAGCTAAGCTAACTTAACCCAGTTGGTGCCAGACAGACGAGTTTATCTGCTCAGCTGTGGAACACACTCCTACAGACATTTTATGTTTTCATAACTTTGTTGTTCTTTTTGAAAATGCCTTTTTCCCTCTGTCCCTACCCTGGTGTTGTAGGTCTGAGCACTGAGTCAGAGGGTCTCCATTCCTGATGTCTTGCCTTCTTGTTCTCCTGCAGAAACACAAATAGGAACATCTTAATAAGTTAGCAGAACATTTCAAGTGTGTCTCAAACAAAGAACTTATCCAGCTTGGAGACTTTGGGCGCTTGCCCAGGTGTGAATATGACTTATTTTGCGTTGCTGAAATGCAGGCCAGTGAAAACAGATAAGAGGCAGGCAGCCTACAGCTTAGTGGAAGGGCTTTAATTATAGGGTGTGGATGAGAGAGGAATTCAAAATTAATCCATCACTTCAGCCTGTCTTCAATGGGCTGCAGATGCTAACGTCTCTTGTTTGGTGAGAAACTTCCCTGAGGGTATTTTTCTATAAACAACAGGTGAAGCACCTATGGAGACAGCAAAGTGAACAGCCTACTTTTTTCACGTTGTCACAACGAAAGTTTTGGGCCTCAGAGTTTGCTTTGATTGGCTTATTTCTGATTGTAGACTGCTGGAATGCAGTGAAAGATGAGAAGTGAAGCCTTTGCAGCTGGGATTTGAGACTTATGCCCAGTGAAGTGGAAGGCTGTGTGCAAGTCAAACAAAATTGACATTTTTCCAACATTTCTTTACTTATTTCTTTCTCTATATTATTAGTATGGGTTGTCATTTTAGGTAGTTAAACAATGTGTGGTTTATATAGACTGTCTGATAACAACACAACCAGTTCCCCTAATGGGAATTTTGGACATTTTAATTTGAACTGCGCCATGGTAACAGTTTTCAGTTGAAGTCCTAATACAGTGTAAGTGTTTTTTAAAAAAAATTAAAAATGGACATCTGCTTTGTGGATGTCCCATTAAGCTGTCAGCACATTCTGATCCAGGTCCAGCAGAGGTAATGGGAATCCTCTGGCTTTAATGTCCAAAAAACATAGTGAGAGACATTAACTGCCTCCATCTGTACAATATCCACAACATGCACAGCCTGTTAATGGAATAAAAAAAAAAAAGAACAATTTTAAACTCACTTTGGTGGCTCAAGTTCAAAACTGTGTTTTTGACTTAAAAAAAATGTCTGCATTTCTGTCAAAACTCACTCCAACAAGAAAAACTCAATTCAGATGATGGGGCATTTTGGCATCTAAAAAGCAAAAGTTCAGGGTGTTCACCATGTATGTAAACATGGGTTGTGGTTCTATTAAAAAAAAATTTAAAAAAAAATAATAATAACAATAAAAAATAAAAAACAATGAAATAATTAAAAAATACAATAAAAAAAATAAATAAAATAAAATAAAATCTTGAAACAATTTTTTCACTTAGTTGCATTTTCTTTAGTTGTATAGTACTACATTTCATTGAGCCTTTAGAGCAGGGATGGCAACTCCAGGCCTCGAGGGCCGCAATGTCTACATGATTTCCAGATATCCAAGCCTCACTTGTGACTGATTACCTGGTTAAGGTGTGTCCAGACAATTAGAACATGCCAGAGTATGGTGTGTTGGAAAACATGCAGGAAGCCGGCCCTCGAGGCCTGGAGTTGCATATCCCTCATTTAGAGTAAAGGAGATTGTTATTGGTTTTCTTGTCTGTTGGGGTCAATATCTTTTTGTAAAACTTCATTTTTACAATCATTCATGTATAAAGGTCAACATTTACAAACTCAAATAATGATAACCTAAATAAACCTAGATAAGGATACATTATTAAGATTAGAGAATTAAATAGTCTGTCTTGACTACTTTAGTGTTAAAAACAAATTCCTTTTTTTCAGCCACTTACAGCCAGAATTGAAAGTTGGCCCATATGCTTCAGCTTTTTAACTCTGTTCATAGGTTGTGCAAAGTAGGTTACAATCGTTTGCTCATTAATGTTTACAATGTCTTATATTGAGTAATGTATACACACTCATCAGGCGGAAAAAAAAAAAAAAAGATGTGTTTCAATTGATGGTGACTCAAATAACTAACTCACACCTACAGACATTTAGAATTCCAGGAAAGTATGATGTGCTAAGAGACAAAAGTAGCTTTAGGGTGTATTTCAGACTTGAACATTCTGTTGATCCACTAATTTGGTCTGGATCAAGTTCTGAACCTTGCATTTAGTCTGTATTCAGACTGCAGTCAAACAAACAATTCTGTTTCAAACCAAAGCTTGTAAAAAACCACATGACTAAAAATATCTTCACTCATTGTCCAGGAACTATAAGGGTGGGGAAAAGCAACGAGAGAATGATTCATTGAAATCTTGTTGGGATACTTCTCTTATTCAAACTTTATTTTTCGCTGACCAATTTTGAATGTCTGTATCAACGTCATGTAAAAGACTTTTTACTGCTACTTTGGTTTGGGAGAGGCATGCTGCAAGGCGGTTACTGAGAAGACTTTGGCTATGAAGATACACTGATAAGTGTTTGTGACATTTAGATATTCAGGAAACAGCGTGAGAAGCAATGTGTATCATGTTAAAAGTTGTTTTAATGATCCTGCATTCATCCAACCACATTTCAATGAGCTGCTGTGACTCATTATTGCTTCAATTTTTTTATCCTCTCTGTTTACATCATGTGATGCCCGGCTACAGTGGCTATTTTGTTTTAATTGTTCTGCTCCAAGCACCCAAGGCATTCAGGCTGAGCAAACTCAGAGCGAACCAGAGCTCACTCTGATTGGAATAGAACGGAGACCACCTCAAAAGATGGGTCTGAAAGTGGCTCCTGGTCCTGGACGAGGCTGCAATTGAATGTATTCAGACTGAAAATTTGTGCTTGATTATAAGGAAAATTAAGTCTTGTTCAAGTGAACCAAATGTGTCCAGTTTGAATACGCTGTTGAATGTAGATTAGAATGTAGAAATCTCAGCATTGTAACTAAAAAGACCAAGAAGAGCACTGTTCTGTTTGTGTGTGTTTGTTAAATGTCTGTCTCTTGCTTGTGTTTTAGTCCCCTCCATGCCATTGAAAGTTTTAGAAGAATGTCCTCATGAGTAAAAATTTACCCCCTCAGTTTGAACATTGTACAGGCTTTCAGCCTTCATATCTTCAGTGTGTTTAGGCCCTGCATAGATCAAGGATGAGTTGACAAAATGCATTCCCCTTGGAATGAGAATGTGCCTTTTCATAATGCAAGTGATTTTTAAGTGATTTTTTTGGTTTATGTTTACTCGCTGTTCATGTGGGATATAACTAGTCTAGCCTGTAACTTACAGAATGTTGGTAAATACCTTTTAGCCATTGGAAAATATCTGGAGCATTCTGTGCCATCCCATGCACAGTAAGGGTCCCTTGCAAGGCAGCATTCTGCACAGGCCTTCCCATAAACTTCACACCGATGTAGAGGCATCTGAGACACACCAATGTCTGATCCGAGGTAAAGCTGTTGCTGTTAAGGAAAAATAAAGGGCAGTCGGTTATTTTATCTCTGAGTTTTCTTCCTTCACTTGGGTTTCAACTTTGGGTACACATAGTTTTTTTCTTTTTCTGTGACACATCTCTGCTCCGGTCTTAGCAAACAGTCCGTAACGATAAAAGCACTAAGATAGGCCTACTTGCAAATTATCAAGCTCATCTTTCAACTCCTTGTCATTTAAGATGATAAGTTAACAGTCACTAAAAAACCAGCAATTGAGGTCTTTGTGTGAGGACAGTTGTTTATCTCAAAATGTTTCAATAGTGTCTTTGTTCTGTTTCTCTGCCGTTAAGTAAGGTATACCACCACTGTGGAGCCAAAAATCATGGGCAGGTTTTCCGACATGTACATGTTGTGTATAAACAATAGGTCCATTTACAGTTTCTCTGTGGACATAAATCCCACAAGATTAAGTTCTACTTCAATGTTTTGGGTGATGGAGATCCGTGCAAAGCAAGCATGAATGGAAAAGACCATACCTGTTTAGTTGAAAGTTCCATGGCCCTAACGACAACTGGTTCCTAAAAGGAAATAAATTCAGTTTACAAAATCTTGCAAAAAGTTTCAAAACATTTTTTGAAGAGTCACTTACTCTGAAAACAACCATCTCCTCCAATAGGACTTCCTCTAAGTCATGCCAAGAGGTTCGAGGGATGCATACCACCTTTAAAACTGTTCCCATGTCTAGGAGGCAATAAAAGAGGCACACACGTTATATTATACAAGCATACACATCGCTCGGTGTTAATGTTTGTTCTTTTCATTGATACCTGTGCCAATGAACATGACATCGTACTGGCCATCTTCTGCTTCCACTTTATCAACCACTATCTGGGTGAACTGGTAGTCCACATCTGTTCTGACAATGATGGGTCGATGGTTAATTGGGTAGATGGGATTGAACATGGCTGGGTGACTTCTGGCAAAAGTGACTACTTCATCAGGAAGATCTTTGGTCGTATCAAATCCACCAAATGTCTTGCTTGGACACTAAAAAAAAGTATTTTGATGAATAACTTGAAGTTAAGAAAAAAATGTACAATGCATTGTTGATATGTGCTCAAATAAAGAGCAATCTGTACTCACTGTGCCAGGGCGAGGGTAGGGAACACGACCCTGGAAGGGAACCCACTGATAATTTGGTCCATCCCTGTGAGCGTATGGACCCAGAAATGCTCTTCTGATGTCTGTCATGCTGTACATGCACACTGCTGAACCTTTAAAGATGTTGCTAACAAAAAAATAGAGAGAGAAAAAAGGCAGGATCCCCAAAACACTGAGAATTCAAATCTTGCCATTTACAGTTATAGGAAGGATTTCTGACTTACCTTGATGTTGTAAATACTCCATAGATAAGTGGACTCTTGGGATCCTTTGTGCCCATGACAAAAACATCCTCTGAAAGCCAAATGAAGGATAAATGCATTAAACGCAGTCAATATGTGAAAAAATAAATATGTATATATCATGAAAAGAATTAAAACGAATAAAAAAAGAGATTGAGTCACTCACGTAATTCATCAAAATGTGTATCTATCCCATTACTGCCAGGTACAGAACAAATAAGACGAGCTTTTAAAAAGGTGGTCCACTTATTAATGAGACTTCTATGGCCTCCCAGGTCATTCTGTCAGATGGAAAACATGTAGAATTTTAGCATCCAAAGTGTTCTACCATGTTTGTAACTGTAATTAACTGAAAAGCAGCTGCTTAAAAAAACTGTCAAAAAAATGTTATTTTTCTTTCTTAGTAAATATTCATCTTCCCTTTCCTTCAACAATTTTACTGTTTTATGAAAGTATTTTTTTAGCTTTTACATTAGTTGAATAGTAATATATTTCATCATGTCTCTGGCCTTTAGCAATTGGATTTATAGAACACAATGTTGGGGTGTTCTAAGTATCCCACTTAATGAATTATTCTTTTCGCTCAATATTGTAATATTCAGAGTGGCTGTGGGGGGCTTTTGTAGCCATTTCCCTATACCTTAATTAGTGCTGTCATGCATCTTTTCTGTGTGTGTGTGTGATTAATTAATCGTGGCCGCTAATTTATTTAATCTAATTAAATCGATTTTAATTGCAAATATTTTTAACCTAATAATTGCTTTAAAAGGCATCATTTTGTGATATTTTTCATTTAAATTTGTGAGATTGTGGTGCAGTAAAAATAAATCTAAAAAGTGTTTTTATGAAGTATTGTATTATAACAAGGGCGAGAGAGCAGAGAACACTCGCTGCTGCTCATGATAATGCGACACACCGCTTTTAAATAGTCCGCTTTTGCGAAAAAAGATTAAAAATGAAAAATACAACAGGAGTGAAATTCTAATAATTTATTCAAAATTTTTGTTTTTTGGTAAACGACCATGGTATGAGCGAGGTAATGTTCTTCCAGGTGTGCATTTCAGACATAAAGTAATGTCACGGAAGCAAAAGATTAACGCGATGACAAAAAATAACGCGTTAAAATGTCTTTAATGCGAGCAATGCTATTTAACAGCCCTAACCTTAATTCTATAGTTGAGGTGGAGCAGTACGATTGTACAATGTAATATATGTAAGTAATTATGTGTAAAAATAAATAAATAAATAAATAAAGTTTACCCTGCCTAGTATCCTATACTTCATGATTTTTTTTTTTTTTTTTTATGTTTAATTTGGGTTTTCTAACCTTATTTATGGTCAGCTACAATGCCTAGGAATTGAATCTCATCTACCATATTTTCTGGAGTAGAAGTTCCAGAAATACTGCCGTATAGGTCACAGGAGCCAAAAAATCCATTAAAGAAGAATAAATCATACATAAGTCGCTGCTGAGTATGAGTCACACCCCTGACCAAACTATGCAAAAATTTGCGACTACACTTATCCATGTGTCCTGAAACATATATTTCATTTTTGCGTTGATGTATTAATATCCAAAAGCTATGCATTTTGGTTTGTCAAGATATATGAATAATTTGTTTATTTAATCAAACCTTAGGTTCAGTTTTTATAGTTTAGTCATGACCACATCTGTCTGTTTTCTTCTTCACAGAAACATTGGTGTCATCTGCAAAAACATAACTTTAACATTGACCTATATATTGAAATTTGCTTTGGTCAGAATTTGTTACTAATTTCTCTTTTTTAACTTTTTTTTTCAAATTAAGCATTTTTAAATAACCCAGTCCTTGTGTTTTTTTTCTTTTTTTTATTATATTTGGTTATTTCTTGTTTATATCAGTTGATTATTTCCCTCTTGCTTTATATGTTCTGTCTTTTGTCTTCTCTAGTTAATTGTTTACACCTGGTTTGTGTCAATAATCGGAGCTCTTTCTGGTTGTTCATCAGTTTTTCTCATTGGAACCTGTTGCCTGTTGAATTCTCATCATTCTCTTTGACAGGCTGCCTGACATGCTTTCACTGTCTGCTCTTTAACTCCTTGTGCTTTTCCTTTGGTGTTTATGTAAAATGTGTTGCTTTTTTTCGGTTATAATACATCAGCAGAGCTTAGAGTTGACATTTAAAAAAAAAAAAAAAAAAATTCTAAAGTTTAGTTGGATGTTTAGTTTGGTTGTTTGTTTCTGCAAAGCAAGTTTGGATGAAAACTTTTTTTTTTTTTGTAGACAACACAAACCTGGGAAATAAATAAAAACTGCAAAGCTGAATATTTCCACTGTCATTCAAACTGATGATGTCATACTGATTTTGGCATTTGCTTAGAAAATCTAATCAATTTCATACAGTTCAAACAGCTCCTCTTAAAAAATTGAAAGAGACTATTTTTTCTTATTTTACATAAAAACAAATTAGCAACTCTTTACAGTCACTTAGTAATCTCTAAGCTATTGCAAAGAGAAAATCCTGGAGCCGCCCCTGCTTTTGCCACAGCATGTCTCAGTAAATCATGGCATTAAAAAAAAAAAAAAAAAGGCAAAATGAACATAAACTAATATAGTTTTAGAAAGTAAGGGTTCTAAAAAATAAATATATAACCCACAAAATGGTTCCTGAGTGCAGCTGAGACTGCAGCTCACTGTTCTCCCAGGATGGGTTAAAAAAAAATAATTGTGGGACTTTGTCTAAAAAAAAAAAAGGCTTCCATTTGCAGTGATTTGTTGTAGTAAAGTAAAGCATGTGTAGATTTGCAAAGGCTCTAATTAAATCTATCATTTCAATTTAAAATGACTTTAAGTTTCCTTTTCTTTTAAATTTTGAAGATGACTGAGTTATGGTACTATCTGGATTGGAAGGTAATTTGAAGAAAGTAATGTAGTAATGTAAATGTTGGCATTCATTTAATATGAATTAGCACATAAAACCTTGACTTAAGCCTCCTCTGGAGCCAGGGGTGTGGCAGATCTAGTAAAAGTCATAGCCTGGCATGGAGAGTAGTCCTGCTGAATTAATGCAAACTTTCCTCTAAGCTCTAAGCTTCTGGTGACATTTAACATCTCTCTCAGGTCCTGCCTTTGAAAGCCCTTGTTGCATATGCAGCAAACCAGACAATTATTCAGGCTAAAAATAAATAACAGGCAAAAATGAGAAATGACATCTTCTAAAAAGCATCGATTAGGGAAAAAACGTTCAGACAGCCAATAAAAACAGAAGCAATATCACAGTGAGAGTAAATGTTGTCTATCCCATTGGTGGGCCTTAATGTTCCTTATTCATGTGACCAGCTGTTATCTGTGTATTTATTTACTTTGCAGAGCTGTCCAATGCGAGCATACACCGCCTTTCCAGCATGTTCTCCCTCCATCGCATTCTCTCTGAAGAACAGGTAAATTTTGTCATCCTCTGGGTTGTCGTTTTCTGGAATCAGATGTATTGCCAAAAATCTAGGATCTGAAATAGAAGCAGTCATTTGCTGTTTACACATTATGCAACAATTTTTGCAAGACAAAAAATAAGACAGTTTTTTCTTTTTTTAAGATTTAACTTTTGAATTGTAATGTTGTAATGTTATATATATATATATATATATATGTAAAATATAGAAAACATTTTGAGACTACTCTGCATCATTATGACCTTTGGTGCAATTCTCTATTTTCTCTCTCTGTTAGATTTTGTGAAAATGTGACACAATTATTTCTTCTTTGAGCTGTATAGACTTATCTTGCTATATTGTTTCCATCTGTAATGCAGCAACATTGAAAATTTCCCATTGCAGGATGAATAAAGGGTTATCATATCTTTTAATTATTTTACACAGTGTAAATATCCCTTACTCCTAAAGAGAGGGGGACATCATAGAATACTTCAATGGACTCAGCTTCGCCAAACCCAGAGGTTATAACTCACACTGTAATAGCAACTGTTTAAATATAAATGCAAGGTTTACAGCATAGAGTCCACCATGAAAAAGATTTGAGATTAGAATAAACTTAAACTTAAAATACCTTTTTGATTATTTTTATTTCTTAAGGATACTTAGGGATGTGGATGGACATGCCATAGACATTCCCTGACTGAAGCTGAGGCAACTGCAATTATAGCAAAAGGAGTTTAAACTCTGCATTTCTGTATGTTTTTTTTTACACATTACTACTTAGAAATGTAAAGCTACATCTGTTTATATTTATAGATTCATTTTTTGCTAGATAAAATGGTTTTCAAAACTCCAAAATCTCCTTCATACTCACCATTTAGCCACCTGGAGTCATGTTGTTCTGTTCTGATTGGATGATGCTTGCCAAGAGTTCGGAAAATGGCAAAGTCCCGCCCCATGAAGTCAGCTGCTGTGCCAGCATACAGCTCCCCGTCTGAAAGGGAGAGAAATGATTGGTGTTTGCGTAGTAACATGAAATAAGATCGCACTTTTTTTTGTCCTCATCAGTTCTTGTGGAGAAGTGTAATGAATTGTGTGGAGGCTTAACCGTACAGGTCGGGTGGCACTCCTGAGAGAGAATACAGACAGAGCCAGATGTAAGGAACATTAGGAGTGTGAAATTGACATTAACAGAATCCAGAATTGGGGGGGTTAGGGAAGGATGAATGGATGGTGGGACAGATGAGCGGGGACAGGACAGAGGTGTGAGACGAGGGGAGTACATTATAATGTTGGTGAGAAAGGAGAGAAAAAAGACAGAAGAAACGGGGGTTGATGGGCTGGAAAATGGCCATCTGCTTGATTGCGCTGTGGTGTAACAGAGTGTGGCTGGTGATAATTGGGGGTGGAGAGTAACACCGTGCCCAGTTTTTACTGATTTATCGGTGAAAATGAAGGTTAGAGCAATAAAAAGTCACAGACACGGCAGAAAGGGGATACATTCAGATTAAAATAAAGTTTACGGTCTTCTCAATGAGTGGTTATCGGTGTGTAAAGATGAAGTGGATCCACATTTAATGAATGACATGAGAGCGTCATGCTTTTACCCTATTGAGGTTACACCCAGAACATGAGCTACAATGACAGAGTGAGACTCAAAAACTAAAACTTACCAATTAGCATGGATGCAGTAAGCAGCTTGGGATCGTAAGGACTCTTCCCTCTGCCATTTTCCATGTGGGGCTCAAGTCTGAACACACCATCCTAAGAAAAAAAAAAAAAACTGACTATGGGTGGTGTATTTATTTTCTTAGGAAGAAATATATCAAGCACAAAGAAATGCAATTTCTCAATGGAGCTTTCTCTTGGGAGCGTATTGGCTGTTAGCACTTCATGATGTCCAAAAGATTATGTTATTACAGAATGCTGTGAAAATAAGCAGTTGACATATTTTTTGGCTAAAAACTATTATATTTTGAAATATTTCACAATAACTCCCTCTTTTGATATTATATTTACATAACAAAATTAGCTTTTACAAAACATATGCTTTGGTCAAATTTATTAGAACTACAATTTTATGCTGAAACTGTAACTTTGCCATTTGAGCAAAAATGTGTTGCCCAACAGAGCCGCAGCCCAGGGCTTCAAAAAAATAAATAAATGAAACATGACAATAATAAATGTAATCACTGGGGTGACTCTGTGACCTTGACAACAGAAAAATTGCATCTGCTGTTTATGACTCACACAAAGTACAGGCTTTTTTTCAGGAACATTTTCTCTCTCTAATTGTCTGTAAATAGCTATTTAATGAATGGGGAAAGTCACATTTATTGGTCTGACATTTGAAGGAGAAGAGAACAATTTCCATCTCATAGAGTCACACCCAAGCATGCACACTATTTCCATGTGTGATGAAGCAAAACCCTGCACGTGTCTGACTCCTAACCTCTTTTGGGTGAATGATTTTCATGTTTAGTACACTGACAATTCCATAACCCTGATCTAAATGTCATCACATACAACTTTGAAATATGTCTTTAATGAAATGTTAACTTAATTTTCTGAAAAACACAAAGAGGAGCAGAGAAAATTATTGATGTGTTGGTACCTCAGGCTTCTTGCCCACTTCCAGATAGGAGCACACAGGATGGAAGGCTCCCGTCCCGCACACATACACATGGGTTTGGTTAAACGGTTGCAACACTTTTATGAAATTAGCACACTCCCTCTAATGCAGGAAAGACACAGAACAAACAAATGGAACATAAACAACATCTGTTACAGATGATCCATGGATTTATGCTACATGAGCTAAACGGGGTTTGGGATTTTCTTGTGAAAATAAAAAATAGCAGAATATGCTGTCATAAGAATATTTGTTTGACACAATAAAATATGTTCTTGTATAAAAGTGTCTTATGCAATAATGCCATAATGTCCCCCCACCATTCCATATAATCAGGGATGTTGGCTCTTATGACAAAGGTGATCATCTAAGTGAGGATTATCTGGTTTTATTTTCATTTTTGTAGCTTGGCTTTCAGAGAGAAACTAAGCTAAGTTTGTTTGTTTGTTCCCTTTTTAGATGTGTGCTTTGAACACACATTTTACTGCTTTTCTTGAATTTTTTGAGAGAGAAGCTTTCACTTGCAGTTAGTACGGGAAATGTTTATATATACATATATATATATTACAATCATAATATAATATACAGTATATATACATATACAAAAGATAAAAACAAAGTGTCCAATCAAATTACATTGGAAATGTAACAGCTATTAACAACAAAATGTGGGTCTTGTCAGTAAAAATTTACCTTGTAAAGTCCCTCTCCAATAATCTTTTGATCTATCGTAAAAGTATTCCTAGTGGTCTTTTGATTATGTTTTCATGTTTCATGGTTTTAGGACATCCTTCCTGCAGAGCAGCAGTAGTTCCTTAGAAATTTGCCTGAGTTATGGGTGGAACTGTTGTCTTGGGGTAAGCCCTCCCTCACTTCCCGTCATTCATCTGTCTACACATGCACTCCCATTAGCTTACACCCCGTCACACCTCCAACCATACATTGCCAGTGCAATAAAAATGGTGAGCAATGTTGGAGCTTTCCAGCTGTACAGTTTTGAGCCGGATGCCAGCTTAGACAAGGAAAACAAAGACGTTCACAAATATAGTTGCCTACAAGTGGACGGAGATCAGAATGGAGCGGTGCAAGGAGCTTGTTGCTTGTTGTAGTAGTTTCAATAAAATGCAATTTTAAGTTTGATTTTTATTATACATGTCCTATATCATGAGAAAAACGCAACAAGAACATGCTGAAGAACATCAAAAACATTTTTTTATCAGACTGACTCTTTAACAAATGAAGATATTTTAAGATATAGTAGTTTTATTTTGATAAACACTACAATTCAATTCATTTTTATTTCTATAGCCCAATATCACAGCCATAGCCGTCTCATTGGACTGACATCAGTATATTTCAAGAAACAAAAAATCAAACATTTAAAAATAAACAATAGCTGGTTGTTAAACAGATTAAGCTGAACAAACTATCACAACAACATCTTCAGTCTTTGTGAACAAATGTTCTTCATTGCATTTCAATTCCTTCTTTTCTCTGTTTTATCTTTGAGTGCTTATTTTGAATTAATTCAGAGGCTTCAATGCCCACCTACTTTTAATTCTCTCTTCACCTATTTGTTAAATATATTTCAGAGCCTCTATTGCTCCTTTTCATTCATTTGTCCACAGAAAACAAAGAAGACAATGCAGCACTTGAATCTGCCAAAGGGTACAGCTGACATCCATGGGAACTCGGACTGTTCTGGTGAGTAAACTGAGTCACAAATATTATTTCCACAGTTTTGTCCAAGCTTCTTGCCCTGAACCTTTCAAAAGTTAAGCTTCACAACATCCCATCTGGTGAACAGACATCCTCTCATTGGGTTTAAGAAGCACGTCAGTCTGCTGTGACTGACTGCATGCATTGAGATTTGATGCTGGGTTTGTCATGAAAGGGTTGAACAAAGTAAAAATGCTGAAAATCCCAGAATTGTAACCACAACTCATTATTTTTTTAGATCAGTCTAAGCCTTAGCTCATTGAAAGTTAATGAGACATTCTTTCTTTTAATATAATATGCTGAGCATATCAGGAAAAAAAAAGAGAATGAACACTTTGTAGTCTCACTGCTGGGGATAAGACGTTATGACGGATAAAAGACGGATAAAAAGTTTCCTACAAGTACATTTTCGATATTTCTGATAAGAAACCAAGTTTACCATAACTACTAGACAAAAATGGAGCCAACAATGTTGGTATGGTAACCTGTGCTGGATAGAATTGCATTGTTTAGGTGTTGTAGAAAGCCTTTGAGGTTTTTGTTGGAAAATCCGAATGAAAAATACTATTTTGCAGGGGGCATTATGATGTTCTGCTTTAGCTATCAAGAGACTGTATTATAATGCAGCACATCTTGGTTTATTGCCAATATAGCAGTTGTAGCCAGGTCCAACTGTTTTCAATAAAACCACATTATTAGAATAAAAACAAAGCGGAGAGCCCAAGGCAGACAGTCCTTCATAACTATCCTTTAATGCAGCCCAGGCCACTTTGTCATTTCAAAACTTATACTATGCATTTTGCAATATCTCCCAAATTCTACCTTTTCATGCAGAACACACTTGTTTAAAGACTTAGTTTTATCAAAAACAGGGTGCCCAGAGGTCTGGCAACTTGCGTCGTTTTTGGAAATCCTTGTGATCTCCCACATTTTATGCTTTTTTAGTTAAAAAAGAAAAGCATTAAAAGTTTGAATCTCTTAATAAGACATCAATTTGTCCATGTTTAAGTAAAGTATCTAAAGATAACAAGACACAGGCCTTACTGCGAAATCTTTTCCTGCCCACTTGCATTCATCTCTTCTTGTGGAAGAAGCAGTCCAGGGAAGCTGCAAGGAAAAACAAAATGTCGTTATTGCTAGGAGCAAATCATCCGTGTTTGCATTTGTTTTCTTGCACGAGTCGATAACACAGCAGCTCGTGTGCATGGGTGTGTATCAAGTTGAAGGGGTCACATTGCTATTTTGTCATCCACTTTGTTCCTGTTTACTACATTATTCATCCAGGTGTGCAGAGAGCGGCTAACATGCAGAGAGAAGCACATGATCATGAAAAATGCATGAGGCGCTTTTCCGCAGAAACTGAAAATAATTCTAAAGACAGCAGGCCTTAAAAGTCAGGACACAGAGAGACGCCCAAACAATAAGGATGATGACAGATGGAAATCAAATGCTTAGTTTTACCTGTGTGTAACCTTTGCTGATGTTTAGGAGGTTGAAAGAGAGAATGTGGTCCTTGGCCCCCACCACCAGTCTGCCTTTCTCCTCATCCAAGAACAAAGTGTGATAGGCTGAACTGTTTGAAAGACCTTCAAAAGTCTCAAGGTTTTTGGACTCCAACATTTCTGCATGAAAAAAAAAAAAAGTTAAACATTTTCCAATGAACAAAACAATAAGACATTTGGAGAACATCCATCATATAAGTTTGGTTAAAGTCCCCACTCCAATCATCTTTTGATCTGTTTTAAAAGCATTCCCAGTGGTCTTTTAATAATAATTATGCAATTTTAGCCTAAATAAATAATAATAAACAAAAATAATAAATAATAATAAAAAAAAATGACTGTTGTTTTCTAGGACATAGTTTCTGTAGAGCAGCAATTGTTCATTAGAAATTTGCCTCTGAGTTGTGGGACTGTTGGTGCTGAGGAAGCTCACCCTTTTCCCATCATCCATCTGTTTACACACTGCCTCACTAGCTTACAAACCCTCACACCCCTAACCTAACAATGGTGCAACATAAATAGCAATATATCCACCTGAACAGCTTTGAGCCTGATGCCAGCCCAAACAAAGAAAATGAAGATTTATATAGATCTTGTCTGACCCATGGTCTACAAGTGTTTGCACTGGGGTAGAGTGGAGCAGGAGCTTGTGGCCTGCCTGTTGTAGCACCTAAGTCACACTTACAAGCTTTTTCCAACCACATTTTTGTCTGCTACTGCTTCACAATAATCTGAATAAAAAAATATTCAGAATTGCAGTTTTAATCCTAATTTTTATATGTCCTCCATCTTAAAAAAAAGCCACATGTACATGTTAAAAACACCCAAAACAGGGTTTTCATTGGAGTTGGATTTTAAATTTTTTTGTAGTACTTTGCATACTTGTGGTACTTGTTTGTTAAATTAAATCCCTATGAACCCAAGTGTCTGTTATACAGACATTTTAATTTTACATACATATAAACTATATTGTATATTTTTTATATGTGCAAAACACCGTTTTTTTTTTATTTCTAGACATAGCTGGAAAAATTGGCTAACTAACAAAAGCTGAACAAAGGGGAAACGATTGACACAAATCACAGAAAATACTTTTTTGGTTTCTTCTGTCTGGAACATGTGACATGTTCTCTGTATTGCTGCTAACTGTGTGCATCTTCCACTCTCATGTTGGCCACATCTTACAGATGAAGCACGAGCTTGCTGGTTCAGGAAAAGTTAAAATTGTGTTGAACCAACATGCCATTGTGTCACAACTGTGTGGCAAGAGTTAATTGTCAATATACAGATTCCACCATCTATATCTCTGTGGATCAACACTAGCAGAACCTTTCACTGACAGCCTTGCAGTTTTGTCTCTTATTTCTGCTACACAATTGTTGCTTTCAGGAATTAAAAATCGAGCTAAACTTCATGAGTTCCCTGAACCGACAAGGTTTCAAATTGTTCACTTTGCTGTAATACATAACAAGGGTCCTGAATAAAAACGGTATTTTTATTTTTGTTTTTCAGAGAAAAATAAAAGAACTAAAGTCATTAATGTTTAAGCAGAGACAATGCCCCCCTCAAAGTGTGTCAGAGCCCAGGGGAAAAAGAGGCTGAAAGTTGGAGCAAGAGGTAAAAATGTTATGAAGGAGGTTTTCTTCAGCTTGATCAGTGTTAAATAATCACATTCATGTTCAGTATTATTAGGTATCAAAAGAGACACATTAAAAGTAAGTTCCACTTGTCCTAAAATATGAATAAAGTCTTTTTTTCATGTAATTGTTACAAACGATTTCCTACAGTCGCTCTGCCTGTTTGATCAGATGACTGTGAACCTCATGATCTGTAACTACAGTTTCAACACGAGCATGCTGCTTGCATCTGGGTTATGTTCTTCTTATTTGAATTCAAGGCTTTGACTTATCCTTTTCAAAATAAAGCATTTCCTGTTCAGATTGTGTTCACAGACAAATCTGCTGTTATTTCCCTTCAAATGTGTCATGCTGTCCTGTTTATTTGTTTCATATGACGGAAACATTTATCTTAGAAGTTATAGCGTATAAGTCAGTTTAAGTCTCTTTTTATTGTTCTTATTCTAAACGAGCCACTAATTCTCAATAAAACAAATGCTTTTAATTCTTATAAAGACCCTCTTTGTGGTCTGCCTGCATTTATTCCTTTATAAATGCAATGTATTAAATGCTACCCCTGGGCTATGATGCAGTGCAGCTCCAAACTGACTTGGTAGTCAGCAAGTCAACATCCAGCTACAGTCCAAGTACATCAGCAAAAGCACCTGATGTAAAACTTTTTTTTTTTTTTTTTCCATTGGCAACCACAGAGCAAGAAAAAATTACTAGTAAAAAATAATAAATATTGTGGATGGATTTCTCAGAACCCCGAAAGCTGCCTAAAGTGAAACGTAAAGATGATATTGCGAATATACATTAATATTAATATGCAACGAGATGACAATTAGAAATTCAAATCAATATTCATGAGACTTTTATTGCTAACTGAGGGCAAAATATCAAAGCAATTTGAGGACAATTTGACCTGGAGCAATTTTAAGCATTTTTCTATCCCACATTATTTAGTCTAAAATATTATTTTTATGTCGAAATTTCAAGAAATCTAAAATTAAAGCATTTTTTGTACTTTAAATAAAGTTTTATTACATTTAAATACTTTTAGAAGTTATAAAGAAAAATTTCAAGTCAGTGTGTGTACACCAAGAGGTGAATGTTGTCAATCATACTGTGGCATTTTTATTTTATTTTTTTTAAGTATCCTAAATACTCTATCCTGAGTCTTGGGTGTGAAAGCAACATTGCTCTTCTTGCTTTGGCCATTCCCCTTTGAGAGACAACAATTAACATTATCCGTGTCCTCCTTATAAAATTAAATACTGAGGAAATATTGACAGTTTTAGTGCAAAAAGTTTTAAAGAAAAACAACAAATCTGGAAGTAACTATCGGAACACAGTTTTAAAAAGTAATGGGAAGATAAAATTAACAGAAAATCTATTCATATTGTGAATGTACTTAATTTTTAAACTTTTCATTGAAAATCCCACCCATATTGTTTTGCAGAGTTATGAAAATGTCAAAGAAATTTGTTTCTACACACACACACACTCACACCCACACACACACACATATATATATATATATACACACACACACACACATTGCAGGATTGGCACGCAGGAAACCAGAGTTTGAATCCCAGGTGATTCCATTAGGGGGCGATGAGCAATAGAAGGGGTAATTGATGGGGTAATTAACTTAACAATTGTGAGCATAATCCAGTGGGGTCCTTGGGCAATACCTTTAATGCTACTGCCTACCTCATAACCCATGAGTGACAATGAAACACGTTATTCTGGTTCTGACGTCGCCCGGCCAAACAAGGTCTGCATAAAGTGCTGTGGAATCACAGCACCTTGATGGAAAGTGGGCTACTGGAACAAGACGGAAAGGGCCTAGATGAGAGAAAAAGGTGCTGTTGGAATGCTAATAATCGAGTAATCCTACTCAGAGAGGTTACATGCTGGGCACCAGAGCGATGGAGGCTCAGATCTACCACACCAGACAAGACCCAAGGTGTAGGCTGTCCAAAGAGGCACCTGAAACAATCCAGCACAAAACTGCAGGGTGTAAGATGCTGACCGGGAAACCATACATGGAGCTCCACAACCAAGTGGCTGGAATAGTTTACAGGAACATGTGTGCAGAATATGGACTGGAAACCCCAAAGTCAAAATGGGAAACACCTCTGAAAGTGGTAGAGAATGAGAGAGCAAAGATGCTGTGGGACTTCCAGATACAGACAGACAGGATGGTAATGGTGAACCAACCAGACATTGTAGTGGTGGATAAAGAACAGAGGAAAGCTGTTGTGGTCATCACCATCAAGAACAACATCAAGAGAAAGAAACATGAGAAACTGGAGAAATACCAGAGTCAGAGAAGAACTGGAGAAAGCTTGGAAGGTGAAGGTAAATATCTACTTTTAATTCCAATATAACTATTGGACTAAAAAAAGATCTATTTCAGCACCAACATCAACACTACACTATGTGAAATAGAACAAGAAGTCAAAGTAAATCTTTTTTTTATGAATTCTGTCACAGCAGAATGCTGGTGGATGGACAAATTCAGACGCAAACAAGGCAAGCACAATATCTTGTAAAATTAAGGTTGATAGATTGGACTGAAGACAAACTGCAATAGATCTTCCTCTTTCTCTCAACAAGTTAATGAAACTCTAACACACAAGCAAGGTTACAAAGTGTAAATGAGTTAGACCGCAATTATATAAACTGGTGCTGAAGTGGAGACACCAAGCCCAATATAAACAAAATAAACTAGTTGAGGAGAATTTACTTGATTGCGCTAAAGAATATGAAGAAACTTTAGGGAAAAAAGGGCGAGCGAAAACCACATTGCAGAAGAGGATGACGGGTAAAGTATGGGTTTTGGAGTGTTTTGATGTGTAGTGATTCTAGAAAATTTTGGATTTAAGTATCTATCTTCTAATTGATGACACCCCCTTCATCCATAGCTAATATGGCACTTACAGTATGTTTGCCCATTATTATGACGGACAAATAGTTAAAGATACAGCTTTTTTTTTAGTTTTCATCCATTCTAAATACTTTGTTAAACAAAGTAACAAAGTTGTTTACATCAACACTAGTTTTTTTCACATTCAAGAACCAATATTATTTTAAACAGCAAGTGTCTTGTATGAAACTCAAAAACCCATCCAAAGATGCCTTGATCTCCAAAGAAACAATGGTTTTATGTTCTTAGTGTAACAACTAAAATTGCTAGAACTTGTTTGTCTAAAATACTAAAGTGACCAGTATAAGATTGTGTTTTTCTAAACAAAACAAAGGTGTTAACCACCTGAGGGAAAACTGCCCACATGGGACGTCTGCAATTCATCGGATCGTAAACATCCCTTTCTGACAGGACAGAAAAACAGCATCTGTATTTCACATTTACACCCATCGGATTTGAGAAAGGTGGAAGTGGTGTCCATGGCAACAGATTATTCAACAGAGACTATAGCAAACTTATTAAAAGCTAATTATCTAGAGACGAGTAGTCTCGGGGTATTTTGTGTGTTCGTGTTTATGGAATAGGCTTTGTTGTGTTTATGGAAAGAAACCAAAGGCTTTCAAGTCACAGCAAAGGCAGTAGCCAGGACATGTCTAAACTGGGTTTTCCTCCAGTATTTGTAAATACTCAAAACACTTGTTTATTTTGCATCAAAACTCATTATTTTAGCTGATTTTCATTTTACATCTTGCAAAGAAATGTTCAAATTTCCTGTATATTCTAAACATTAACATTTTTTTTGTCCATTGGATGGTACAGGAAGACAAAAGTTTGTAACAGGTGTTAGCTGTAACCCTGCCATTTTTGACAAATTTTAATTTTAGGCTGTACTTATCTTTGTAAATCACTGCAATGTTCTATATCTCAAGCAGCCCAGCTTTTCAGATCTTTCAGATATGCATGTTTTCTTGAACAAAAGCAAAAAAAGTTGAATAATTAGGTAATTTTTAATGCTTAGTTTTTAGATCTGGGGGAAAAAAAATTGGATCGGGTAATGGAGAGCAGGAAACGAAAAAGACAGAGCGGTAGGGGCGCAGATGGGAAAGATGCAAAGTATCAACAGTCCCATGTGAGACTGATAAAAATAAACTCTTTTACCCTACATTCTCTGTCTTTCTTCCTCTTACTCTGTGGGGTACAGGGAATGTTATCTAAATGCTCCCTAAGAAAAAAAAGCAGCAATACTTCCTCACAATAACCACACATGGCAGGGTTTTTAGTGGTGTTTGGCCTTGCTTCAACAACCGCTGTGCCGTTCATCATTCAAACAATTTGAAATATATGTGCATACTGACAAAACACAACATATCTGCTAATCATTTTACGTTTATAGAGGCTCTGATTGACTCGTGCATTATTGAAAATGTCACAAAGCCTTGGTCAAGTAATTTGTTCAATGTCAAGTAGAAATGCAGACAAACACCTTTTTGACACGTGGCAAATTAGCTTAACTGCGGTTCTAAAAAAGGTTATGGCTCAGATGTTTCTCTGTTTCTGTAAGTCTTAGACATAGATGTTGAACTGCTGACTCGTATTTCCACAGTGTCATATCATTTATTCTGATGACCCGGCACATGATTGCATTCTTTCAGCATGCATTCCCAAATCTTGTTTTTTTTTTTTTTGCAGCACAACCTTTTAAAAAATGCTTTAAAAAAAAAACTGCCTCTTCTTCTAACACATTTATCATGTTAAAAAAAAACATACCAACACATTGTCATTGAGACGACAAAAGTGTTTCTACCTGTGTCACATTATTTTGCTAATTGTTGACGCGTGTTGGAGTTTAATATCTCAATGGCCAATTTGTATTGTTGCGTAGCACAAAATAAAGGTTGATTTGAAAGACTATCAACATATAACTGTCAAAGGAGTGTTGACTGAACAATAAAAAGCTTAACTTGTTTACTGAGTGTGTTGAATAAATTTTCAACACTAGTTTTTATGGATATATGCCGTAGTTGCCATCTTTTATGGTTAATGTAAAAGTTTGTTTGGTACAAGGGCTGGACTCAGTATCAGGAAAAGGTGGATCGAATTGAATAACAAAAGGCTTTTGGCAGAACACATTTCATAAATTCAAGTACAGTGTCTTCCCTTCTCTGAACAGTTGAGAACATATCCTCTTATGGCCCATAAACTTTATAATAATTTAAATCCCTATTCAGTAGCTTACAAATCATTGAGCTCAGAGGGCTCCAGGCATTTTGGAATTTACTGCACTTCATTGTGCTTCTGTGTACCATAAGTCCATTGCCACCTCATTATTGCTAAGTTTCGTAGTTGTTGTTACAGTTGGGCTTTTCTTGATGTTTAGGTAGCAGTAGGATACCATTGTTTTCTTTCCTCCTTCTCCACTGGCCTCCTGCCCCTCGACCCTCACTTCCAAAGGTCTGCTGGAAACTCTAGTTCAACGAGGAGGCTGTGTGCGTGAGGGTGGTGGGGGTGCCTGAGCAGGGGAGGTTGGTGTGCATGGCTCAGATTTTCTATGTTCACTGGAGGGGCCCTTTAGGCGTAAGTTCGCGATTTGAAGATAAATGCTAACCCACGCTGTGCACATATAAGTGAGAACTGTGGTAAAGTTAAAAACGAGTCAGCCTTCAAGAGAATGCAGAAGGGTTTCCCAGTATTCACAGTGACCTGTAGGGGTCAGAGTTCTTTCTCACAACTTTCCATGTGGAGCTCATCAGACACTGCTTCCCAAGGGCTTTTACATTTTTCTCCAGGAAAGTCCTGTTCTTTAATTTACCAAGAAACTTGAAAATCACTTGATTTCTTAACTGTATCAATTTGGGTGATTTATTATTTACATAAAGTGGAGTATTGTGTAGCCTGATGAAATTAAGAAGAATTAAGTAAATGTATTCTGCAAGACGGCATAACCTTTATTTTCAGTGGTTTCATTCCTTTAAGACATTAAAATCATGATTGCTTGATTAAATTCTTCATTCAGGGATGGTGCCAGTTAAGGTCCCCAACAGAAAAGGTTACAATTAACTTAATTGAATTATTAAACAACAGAAAAACCAAGCAGGCAAGCCATTTACCTGAAGACTTTCAAGGAAGATATCACTGTAAAGGTGTGTTTCACCAAACTGACAAGGTTTACTTTCAAATAATAGATTCCCTCATAGGTATAATTTGCCATCTACAGATGGTCATGTATTTTTGTGTGCATGTGAGTGCATATGCGCATACTTGTGTGTATAATTATGGATCTCCCGGTGCTACGCAGGAAACGTTTCACTTATGTGCAGCCATCTGCTGAAAACAGACCTGCGCCATTCATCCTGAGCATAATTACCATGCAGAATAGAATAGAACAGCAAAAATGACATTCAGAAAACAAAATGGGAATAAATTATGCTCAGAGGAGTTAGAGTCCCTATTGGCACTGTTTTTCATTGCAAAAGTGCCAGCTGCAATTGATCATAGCTAGGATGGAGTGGCAATTTCAAGGAAATATGTCACTTTGGCAAGAAAATTGCTTAGTTGGCATTGAATTGCTTTAAATAAAAAAAAAAGTTAGCAAGAGACACAACATTAATCGTTCCTTCAAAATAATAGTTCCAAAATCTTTAGGAACTAAAACAAGCAATCATAAGATCACCATTTACTTTTTTTCAGTGAATATGATGGTTTTTTAAAACAATGTCTTGATCACATATAAACAAAAGGTTTTAGAAGACCTGAAATTATAGACCAAATATTTAAATGTCTTATTATCAAATCATGAATCTGAAATGCTAACAGATTTACTCTTAGAAATAAAAAAAACTTAAAGTCATACAAAATAAATATATCTTACTGTGTTTAGTGCAAGAACACGCTTCCTATGTGATGTACACATCTAGACATACTTCATAACAATGTAGGCACGTTAACCTAGATGAGCCACAAGATGGAGCATGAAAATTTGGTGTAACTTTTACTCATCTGTGAATAACTGACTCACTTCAGGAAAGAACAACACAACTCGCACACTCACCTTTGTAAGAGAGTTTTAGCCGGGGGACATTGTTCTTGATTTGTTGGGCTTCACTGCCCTCAACTCTGAGCAGAGCCAGTGCACAGAGAAGCACAATGCTGCCCCAGAGAAAGCCCATGGTCCTGGGGTAAAAGAGTCCAGACAGGTCCTTTAAAATAAACAACTCCTGTGCAGACAAATCGAGTTTGACAGAAAAAAAATGATTCTTTGAGAAATTGTCCAGTTGCACATGGGTTTGTCCAGTTTGTGTCACAGTAGGTCCTGTGGTCCTGTCCCAGCTAGATCAAAAAGCCTTTCCTGTTCCAGAGGTCAAAATCCAAAATTAAAGTCCAACTCAAGAAAAACACAGAACTTGCACAGCTGAGGTTTAAATTTCAATGTCTCTGCATGCAAGCTTCCTACTCCATTAATTACTCAACAGAGTTAAA
Organism: Adrianichthys oophorus; assembly: GCA_036245035.1. Lineage (NCBI taxonomy): Eukaryota > Metazoa > Chordata > Actinopteri > Beloniformes > Adrianichthyidae > Adrianichthys > Adrianichthys oophorus. The sequence goes on along the minus strand of BSAI01000030.1, from coordinate 30,323,718 downwards.
ATTTTACCAACAAAAGCAACTCCGAAAATTCAGGTCTGTCTTCCATGGTTATCTGTTCTGACACCAAACCAGCTTGTAGCTCCAAAGGAGCCATCCTCATGACCACTCAGTCTCACCTTTAACTAACCAAAGTAAACAAGTCCAGATTGGTTCAGCTGTTCCTCCTGTCTGCTTGGTTAGCAAAATCCTCACTGGATGACTCGGTATGCCTATCCTTCTCTGCTTAACGCTCCTCTGAACTAGTTCAGCCCCACTCAGTGTTCCGTCCCCACAACCCAAGGTGCAACTGAGAACAGCTGAGGCAGACAGCACAGTCAGGCTGCCAGAGACGACGGGAGGGAGAGAGGCAGAGAGAGACTGGGAAATGTAGCGTTAGCAGTGCCCTGGTGTAGGCGGGAGTAAGAGTGAAAGAGAGCAAAGACAGCAGGAGAGAAAGGAAAACTGTCAGTTGTTTTGGGAAGAAAAGGTTAGGGCAATACAAGAGGTTAGAAAGAGTGTGAAGCAAAAGAAAAAACAAAGCAAACTGTAGAATACCTACACTGAACATTTTCCAAAAAAAGTAAATCCATTTTTGTGTATAAGACTTCATGTGCAAAACTACAGTGGCTCTAAAGTGCAAATCACACCTACAAACCATTCAACGCTAAAACTTATTAAAAATCACAACACAAACATTAAAAACACAATATTAATTTTAGAAGTCAAAACTTCAGGGTTTCTAATCTTAACCAAAACAAAAAACACTTTGCAAAACAAAAGTAATTTTCAGAAATCAAAATAAAATGTAAAAGAAAAAATCACAACAAGGTATTCTACTATGGGACATGTGTCCATCATTTCAACGGAAAGTTTTTCCTTTTTCCCATGAAGGAATACTGGATATCATCATACAGTCAGCAATGTCTCATAGTCTCTACCTTTTCTGGTTCCTTATTGTGTTTCGTTTTATAACAAATTATTTGGATCTCTGGAAATTAGTTTTGTTTCTGAAACATTTAGCTTTTATTTTGTTTTATTCTTTTTGGAATTGTGCTTTGTTTTGAATTTTTTTTTTATTGTCATTGTAATCTTTTATATGTTGTCAATTTGAGAGATTTTAATGTGATTTGCACTTTAGGGCTACCGTAGATTATTCATACAAATACAGATTATTATGGTAATTACTTTAACTATGGTACAAACAAGCAAAAAATTACAGGACAACAAACAAAACTAGGAACTTGAACAGCTTGTCATTTGTTTAAGGTTTATAGAACATTAACGATCAACAATCCATATTGTCCTCTTTGGCAGGAAGACAGATCAGTTAAGCTCTTGTTAGTTACTCCATCATTGTCTAAAGGGGTTTTCCTCTTAAAAACCATCCCAAATGAGATGCCACTCTCATGCTAAACAGCAGATCTTCTGCAAGCTTCTCATGGTGAATGATAATGACTCTAGTGGTATTGGTGTGGTTAAGACCTTTAACAGGCTGTGTCTATCAATGTAAAGACCATCAGACAGTGGGAGGAGAGCTGAACTAATCCGGTAGAGAAGGGATGGGCCTCACGGTTATGCTAATGCAAGCTGGTGCATCGAGGTTCCGGCATGGAGGTTGTGATAAACAAGAGTCATGCCAACTTTTTTTTTTTTTCTATTCAGAGTTGATGAACTGATTCATTATTCAGCACATTAATTGGCAATATTCAGTACATCTGGTGCCTGTGGGTTACCACAAATATGTGGTAACCCACAGGCACCACACAAGGTTTTCACCTGAGATCAATTAGCAATGAACTGGAATGAATTAGCATCTAGAATGTAATTTTAGTTTTACATTTCAGTTTTTTTTCTATTTTAAATCGCTCTGAGCTGTTTATGTGCATCAACATTTTATGTAAAGACTGCGTAAGTAATCTGCATCTTTGACGTTTCAAAACGTTTTGATCAAATCTAATATTGTATGAACTATTGATCATCTGTTTTTATGTGGTCCAAAATTCAACAAATAGTTGTGGGTTTTTTTCTAACAGTACTTGAGCAGGGATACCCTTGACTATGGATGGCTTTTACTAAAGCATGAAGAGTTGTGACATTCCAGAAGGGAACCCTTTTCTGAAGCACCATTCAGCATTGTTTAGCCTCATCTATTCACTAAAGCCGATGACTCAGAAGCTTTACAAATTTCCTGATAAAGTTCATCAGTTTGTGTGTGTGACTACAACACAAGAGGGGGGACTCCTTTAATCGGTGGAGTGGCGTGCTATACCTCAAAGTGGGGCTGATGGGATGTCGAGGGAAGACAGCAGTGGATCCTTTGATGTTCCCTTGAAAACTCAAGCTACTACCATCAAAAGATCACTTAACAGTGCTTAACCAATGCTCCCCCACGTCACCAAAGCTCCCACCAACAAGCCACACCACCAACCCTCAAAATGCTTCACATACAAGCGGCTTTCCTCTTGTCCTGTTTCGGAGCATGACCTCCCTCCATTCCACACCAGTACACACATTAATGACAATCAGTGTCCCCCTTTAACCATACACTTAACTGAAAACTCTCCATTTTTCTCATTCCTGTCCAGCCCTCCACCCACGGACACCACCCCTTTTTTTTTTTTGTTGTTCTACATCCTTTCTGACATAAAAGTTTCTCCCTTAAAACTGTGAATGCTACTTCCTAAATCAAATAATTAGGCCCAAATAAAGGGAATCACAGGTCAAGCGTGTACATCTGGCACTTACCTATCCTTTCCAATGAAGGCAAACCATCATCAGTCATTAAAGATAAATATTTCACAATAAAAAAATGTGGGCTGCACGGTGCCGCAGTGGTTAGCGCTCCTGCCTCACAGCAAGAAGGTTCCCGGTTCAAGTCCTGGCTGGGGGACCTTTCTGTGTGGAGTTTGCATGTTCTCCCCGTGCATGCGTGGGTTTTCTCCGGGTACTCCGGCTTCCTCCCACCGTCCAAAAAACATGCTTCATAGGTTAATTGGTCACTGTAAATTGTCCCTAGGTGTGCATGTGAATGTGCATGGGTGTGTGTTTGTGGCCCCTGCGACAGACTGGCGACCAGTCCAGGGGTGTCCCCTGCCTTCGCCCATGAGTAGCCGGGTTAGGCTCCGTCAACCCCGTGACCCCGAAAGGGATAAAGCGGATTGGAAAATGAATGACTGAATGAATAAATAAAAAAATGTCATGCAGTCTTCATATGTATATGTTCATATGCAATCCCGGGACCCCGATGGGATAATTAAGTTTATTCTGCTTTGCTCAGCTCCCACGCATATAAGGTTGCTGATTTTGATAGATTTTACGCATTGAAATTGTGGTTGTCATACAGACAGAAAGATACAATGATGGAAGCCAGCTGCTTGAGCCAGCAGGTCTTGGGTTAAATGCTGATCCCAGGAACTTTCATAGCTCTGGGATCAGCTCAAATCCTCCCCAGTTTACCCAAGGGGCATTACAAAATACAAGAAAAACAAGCAAATATGAACGCTGTTGAGAATTAGTAGGACATTTTTTACCCATACTAGGTTAAACAATATAATCACATCTGAGGAAATGGTGAAGGAAACAAACTATTTTCCACTCTAATTATGAAAACAATCCTAAATTTTTGAATTAAAATCCATTGGATTGTTTTATCTTTTTTTTTATCATAGTCAAACTGCAGTCAGAATGTAAGATGATGAACATTTTCTAAAACTATGATAATGTAGAGCTCCAACTTTCCCTTTAAAAATGTTATATTGAAATAACCTGTAAAACAGAAAATCTTCATGGGCAAACCAATACTATAAAATAAAAATGTACAACCCAGACAAAGTCTGAGTGAGTTAACAATGTGCAGTTTCTGATTTACACATTCGTAATAAAAAATGTATGAAAAGTTGAAGCAAAACACTCTAAGGTGTGAATTAATTACAGTGCATCATCTTAAACTCAAAAGCAACCAGAATCCAACACTAAATTTTCTGTGACCTGCTACAGCAGTTTCAAGAATTTATATGGCAAAGTTAAAAATTATTCTTGAGGACATTTTATGTTGCCAAGTGGGCTTCAACACTGCAATCACAAAAAGGCAGTCACTATTTTAATGTGCGGTGCTGGTTCACCAGAAGCATAAATTTAACATCATCCATCAATATTTCAGCCTTCTGGCTACCTGCATTTTATGTCTACAGGGAGAAACAAAAACACGCTGCCTCTGACTCACATCACCACTGAATACACAAGCAAGAACTGTTTGAAACTTATTTACAACACATATTTTTTTCTACTGACAAATAATCTGCATATGTTTCTGAATTTTGATAATTGATCTGCATTTGCTACGATAAAGTCTGAAATAGTGTTATATCTACTTACCTAGTCATGTGATTTATTATTAATTAAGGATTCTTAATGACCTGAAGCTATGTTGGTAAGGCATAAAAATCAGATAACAATAATTAATGTAAAGAAAATGATATGATCGAGCCAGGGTGCGATTATATGAGTTCGCTTACGCTCACCGTCTTTCAAGCAATTGATATTTGGTGCCTAGTTATCCTATGTTTGACGTGTTTTTATGGATGTAAACCTCTTTTGATTGATTGTGTTTCATGTGTATTACTCTTGCCTGATTGCTTGAAATAAATCATTTCAAATCAAATTGAAAAAATGTGATAAAATCAGAAACCCAAAGTAGGTCTTAAAAGTGTGAGTAAAGCATAGACTCTAAATAAACTGTATCTTATTGGAGGACAGATATGAGTCCTCTAGGATCTGATCATACCATTGGAATATGGTTTTGTCATCATGTTTTGTGATGCAGCACTGATGCAAACTTTAAACCATTTTTACACAGTAAACCATTGGTTATTATGATGCTTATCCTGAAGCAGAAAAACAACCCATTGTATAATTAAAGTTCTCTGTAGTTTTAATCTGGTCATTGGTTGAGAAATGACCAGTTGTGCCTGGATGATACAAGGCACATCCTGCAAAGGATTCTGGTCTGTTACAGTGATACTGTGATACCGTGCGCTTTGGGCCTTCAAGGAAGGTAGAAAAGCACTATACAAGTATACGCCATTTACCATTTTACACATTCATAGAAAAGGGACGAAAATTTAAAAAAACAGCTAATCTAAAACTCCCATGCTAAAACTGTCCATCATTTAATCATAGAAGTATTTTAAACACGAGATTAGAGATGAAACAAGTACATTTATGTTTTTTTATGCAATTTCTGTTTGAAACCCCACAAAAATAGGTAAATTAACTACATCCACATTACCACTATTTAGAGATATTAATCATTAAGTAAACTGTTCTGAATATTTTTTTCTTACATCCCACAGACCTGTCAACTACCTGAAAGATTATTTCATAATTCATGTTGCCATCACCAGACTCCATGCTAACAGTTATCAATTGTGCCTCTGACCAAAGTTAAAGCCTCTTGTTCAAAAGTGTTCTGTTTTATGCAACTCTGAATTGTTTGTTTTAGATATTCATGCTGTTAACATACACAAACTATTATTGTTCCAGCCCAGCCGTATCTAACTGCAGACCACTTGTGTAAACTTCTGAAATCATAAAAATGAGGGTACAATGGTTATTGGTCTGCCTTTTTAAGAACCTGTCATGATTGACAGCAGTTGGTTTTTTGCCCTGGGTCATCTACCTCAGAAGCCCCGTCAACAACAGAGTCAGAAAACTCAAACCCCCAAAGTAGGTTCGCTTTGGAAAAGGAAACACTCAAATTGACCCTTGATCCTCATAAGTGGAAGCTCTACGGGTTTTACACAGAACCATAAATCACACTTCACTTGTATGATTTGTTCCCTTAAGTCAATTGAGATTCAGTCTCATGAGCATATAGATCAACGTCTGGGTTATTTATCAATAAATGGGGGTAAAAAATTGGATCGATTTTAAATAACTATTTAACGCAAAAAAATCACTTGATAATTGGTGATAAAAATGTATTACAAATGATTTCTTACTCAATCTTAGTAAGACCACTTCTCTTCACCATTGTAAAAATTTGAATTGTGTACAAAAATTTAGTTGAATAATATACTTGTTTGAAAATAAAAAAGTGTGTTTTGTTGACATACATTTCTTACTGAATGTCAGTACTTAAGTCAGTGTTTTAAAGGTTTTTTTTATTCCATTTTTGTGTGTTTGGAATTTAACCTGCTTGGTTGCTATGAACAGCCCAATCAGCAGTGAAGACTGAATCCCTACCATCGTTCTTCATTTAACGTTGGCTTCAATGACCTTGGTCGTGCCCATTGATCGGTCTTCTGATTTGAGGATGGAAAAATACCTTGATAAATCCATCTCTGTTGGCTCCTCTAATGGTTCTTTTGGTATTGAGATGAGGTCAAACCAAATGAATCTGTAAGCCTCTCCCCTGTTTTACAGATTTATAACTTCCATTAAAACCTTGACATCAAATAAACCTGATAACCCTCATTCATTCAGTCTTATGCCATGCTGCTCAGGCTGAATTCGTTTTTTGGCACACACAGTGACACTGAAAGTGTAGGACAGGCACAAAAATAAAACTAAAACCATTGGATGGGGGAAACTGTCAAAACTGAGATCAATTTAAGGCTAAGTTTTACATGCAAATTTGTTGTATTTGTTACACGGGTCATTTCATTTTACTTTTAAAAAAAGAAAGGTTGACAAAACATCACCTATACAGTCAACACTTGAAAGTGAAGAGGAAAATCTGCTTATCTTAGTCATTACCAAACATATCTAATCTTCTTGTCTTTGTATTCAGTTTCTGGTAAAAGTATAGTGAGGTGTTTGTTTAACGGATCAATAAAGGTCAACAGAAATTTACATGGTCAATACTTATTGCCTTATTCAGAATTGCCTTTACGGGTGAATGTGGACTGTCTGCAGGCGAAAAATGGACAAGCCTGTATGGGACACGCAGGTGGCTCACATGAAATGCATGGATGTCATAGACTGCTCGTAGAGAGAAAATGTTCATGCACATTTTTCTACCGGCATACTGCGGGCGACAGGTCATAGCAAACACTTAACATGCAAGGCTAAGTAAGGCACTGGCACTTGTCTATCAGGTGCATACATGCAGCGTTTGCATGCAGTCAGTAAGAAACCAGTATGCACACTTTACGGCGATCTAGAGTATGGTGTAAGAGCACAGTCTGACAGCTTGACTCGTTCGTTTTCTTCATGATACACTTATCACTTGTACAACAGTGGTAGATTCCAGTTTCCATTGACTTCCCTTGAGGTGGCTGTATCAACCTTAGGGGAATTGCAAACAATAAACAAATGCACTCCACCTGAAATGTGGTTGCTTCTGTCCACAACCCTCCGTGGGTGCAGGCAAGCCAAAAACCCACAGTACCCTTACGGGTCCACTCCCCGGATGGTTGCATGTGACTAAGGCTTTTAGACTTTGGACCTTCCTCAAGCTTTGAACAGCACAAAGTGAGCAATATATTACATTTCAAAGTCATGTGAATTTGTTGGGATGATTTCCATTCTTGAAACCTGTTAAAAAAATTAAAAATAAACATTTAACACGAGATTTTTAGTCACTAGAGAACAAGATTTCCTGTTGTGTTAGTGTCATTCGCTCATAAAAAATCTCTTGAAATTGTCAAATATTATTTGTAACTTGTGTTTCCTTTGCATCATACCTCTCTGCAATTGTCAAATAAGTTATACTCCAGAAGTAAGAACTGCACACAATCACAAAATACCTGTGTAAAAAATGTAAATTTAATGTAATAAAAAAACCCTAATGAATTAAACTTCTTTCAAGACAAAACCTGTCATGTAAATGTTTATTTTGCTTTTTTATCAAGAAAAGAGCCCACTTGAATGAAGTTAAAGATTCATTCATTCATTTTTAAACCCGCTTTTCCCCCTTTGGGGTCACGGCCGTGCCGGAGCCTAACCCGGCCACTCGTGGGGGAAGGCAGGGTAGTTAAAGATGAGACTAAATAACTGGTTTCTGCTGTACATTGTATACTAAGAACCCTAAGTACAAGGAGAAAGAGAGTGGGGCATTATTGAATGACCACCCCTTTGCCTAAGTATCCCTAACTACTGAGCTTGTCACAGTTGAGTGGGAAACAAAGAAGCCACACATCCATCTTTCCATCTCCGATTACAGCACCGATTACAAGTATTTACTCTCAAGAAAACTCACTTCTTGTAATTTCCAAAGACAACTTTTAGCAACGATGGAAAATAAGAAAAAGGAAGGAAAAGGAAGCTTGTAGTGTTCCTTTTCATGAAAATATACAAGAAGAAGGGTCCAGCTGTCTAATTAAACACATGCCAAAGAAGGAACCCTTGGCCCCACTCAATGAATCCCTCCACATTAAACAGGCACCAGTGTCTGCCAAGTCATCAAACACAACACAGCCGCTACTCACCACATCTAAAATCTCATTTACCCACTCTTCCTTTCCCTAATTCTTCTATCTCCTCTTTCAGCTTTCGTGTTGTTCTGCTGGGGTGCCCCTTCATGGTTCACAGATAGAAAAAGCTTTTAGTGATGCATGGGTGAGCAAAAAAGGCAGCCAGTGTGATAGTGTGAGTTCTAACTCACGTAATACTGCTGATAAAGTTAACAACGGAAGTTATCTCAACATTTTTGTTCCACAAAACTGATGACCTAAGTGCATCCACTTTGTTTTAGCTTTTGAAAGTAAGTTTAATTCTTGTGTTAATTGTTGAATTGGAGATAATGAGAAAACTGGACTTATACCAGGAGCAAGATAATACATGGCTTAATTTATTTCCATCATTTTGTGAAGAATATGTAACACAGACTGGTCCATTTGAAGCAGAAGAGACTCTGAGAACGTTTTCAGGCCTGACTGTGATGATCATTGGTGGGACTTGGACTGAACAACTGTTAACCTGTGTACATAGTGCATAATTCTTTTCAAGAACACCGTATTCCCAGCAATAAACCCCGGGTGACTAAAAACACAAAGCAAAAACTTCCCCTTTTACCACTTCCACCCTCTTAGCTTCCCTCCCTCAACACTTCCTCCCCTTTTCAGGTCCCACCTCCAGACCTGCCACCATAATACTTTCTTCTCTCTGATCCCTATTCCTCCCACCAACCTTTCTGTCCCTCCATTTTACCATCAGTTCCCAACTTATTTCGTGCCTTAATCATAACTGTCCCTATGGGTAGATACAGGCTGTCTGTGGGCAAAAAAAAATGCAAGACTTGTCCAGAGTACTCAAGTGACCAGCACAAAAAAAAATTAAAGTTGTAGGCTGCTCAATGAGAAAAAATTTTCATGTGCATTTTTTTAAGCAAAAACTTGAACAACACATAGGAGTAATTGAGAGAGACATCGGTGAGACACAAACACTTTGCACAGATGTCCGTTTTTGCAAGACACACTAGCATTATCATTATGATGTGGCTGCTCTGCGGCCCTCCAAGGGCCTGGATATCTCAAAAATCTGCAGGACCTGCACAGGTCAACTTGGGACAACTTGAGTAATTGCTTGAGACCGCAATGCACTTATTTGTGTTGGAAAACATAAAGATTTGGGCTACAGTGCAGCAAGCTGTTAGACCCCTCAAGATCCCACTTGGACCAAACATTGGCAATAACGGAGTGACCCAAAAATGCAAGAAGGGTTTAGAGAAGAATAATGCTTAGTAAGTGTTTTCCCTGAAACTATTATTTAAGTTTTAAAACAAGAAAGTTTTACTGCTAATCTTAAAAGCAGCATTTAGTCTTTAACTAATTGCAGATATGAGACAGAAACCCTTACATTGTTACACTTGAATTCTGTCCCTAATTTGCTCAAATGAAAAGCACCCAACAGTTTGGTTTGCTATGGTTTCTGTTATCAGGATCCAGTAACTGCTTTGAAGTACTTCTCATATAATGAGTCTACAGGTCAGATCACTCTGAGGTTAAATTGTTGTTAGTCAAAAAGTCACTTTCATTGACTCAATAATGCTATTAGGTAGCAGATTTCTTTTGGAAGATGGAAGGGGCTGGAACATTTAGGGAATGCAGACAGCAGACAAATGTGTGGCTATGTAGGAGAAAACCAAAGCTGGAGACTGGCTGAGAGTCTTTCCTGGGATACAATGAAGAAAGAAACAAGCCTGAATGTTCAGGGAAAATCTAAGATAACAGAAAGAAGTAGAACATCAAAATACCTCCAAGGCAGTTGAAACGATTTGACGATAACTGGAGGACAGACCAGACAGATATGTTGTGGTTAGTCCACATCCAACACAAAGACCAAACAACAGAAAACAAAGAGAGGGAAAAGGGGGTATTCAGAGGGAAAGACATGAGTCACACTCATTGCAAAGTTTCTAACGTAAAGGGCAATTTATATGCAAACCTCATATTAACTAATGATTTTCCCTCCAGATGTGCTGCAATGTCACAGATGACATCCTGTAAGGAGAGTAGACTGATGGCACTTTTAATTTACTGTTTGAAAGCTTTTTATATCTTTCTGCTCACTGACCCAAACACTGCATGAAGGTGCAATGAAAGGAATTAGCATAAATGGCTCAATGTGCAAACCTTCCTTTCTAAGTTACAGCCACTTAGCAGCTGTTTGCATTTTGACTTGTCAAAACAAATCTGTACTTAAAAAATCATTTACTTTAATAATAAAAAAATAGATAAATACTCCATGTTCACATTGTTTCATAAAACATGCAAAGTTTTCATGGAATACTTTTGTTTGACTTAACCTTATTTTATTTATCTGTATATGGTCTGCTTCTCTTCATAGGGTTTGTTTTGTCAAGTGTCCATTGGGTAACAAGCCATAGCTGACCACGTGAGAAAAACAGATTCAAGAAAATGTCAGAAGACAAAGAAAAACTCTGTTCAAGCTGGCCCAAGTGCAGTGACTCTGAACTCTGAACCCCTCACACAGCATACTGCAGCACTGGTAGATGAAGACTTATGTTGGATTCCAAATATATTTATTTAAAGAGCGCATTCTGATGAAAAATGCATTTCTTTATTAAAATCCTTGTGAATCAGGAGCAACAACAAAAAAAAAAAGAGGATAAAGATCATATTTGAGATGTGGGAAACACACCGGACAGGCCACAGGCTCCCTATTCCACTCCATTCTCCTCCACGCCAACAGTCCCGCCCACAACTCTGCGTCAAACTTCTAATGAACTACTGCTGCTCTGCAGAAACTTTGTTCTACAAGCAGCTTTTTTATTATTATTATTTTGGTTAAAAACTGCAGAACAATATTTAAAAGTCCACTGGGAACTCTTTTAAATGATGATTTGTGTTTTTTATTGAAAATATAATTTCAATGTTACATAGAAAAATGTCACTTCTAAAATTTGACTGTAGTGCCACTTGAATACTTGAGGATTGATTTAGACATACTGCATCATTTAATGTAAATGCTAAACATATAATTATCATTTAACAAGTCAACCTGCTGATTCAAGTAAAGAACACTACCAGCGGCTGTAACCAGAGTTCTTTGCTAATGTGAGATCAAATCCTTCTTGGACAATATTTCTGGAAATAGTACATCTGTCACAATGATTAACACGGAAAACTAAACAGAAACAAGATAGTTTTACTGTGGAATAAACTATTTGTTTAAAAAAAATATTGCTGCACTGGTTAGAATTAAATAAAAAAGCTGAAATGAACTAAAGCATGACACTAAAATATACATTCAATTTGGAGAGCAGTACAGAAGCAAGGCAGACATGCAAAAAAAAAAAAAAACAGGTGATGATACAGACACTGAGGTGATGACAAAACAAGACATGGGTGTGGTAAAAGACAAACCAGGTGTAAGAAGGTGTGATGTGATTGGGGACACAACTGAACAGGCAGCAAAAATCCAATCAAAGGAACGCCATGCAGAAATGAAAAAGAAAATGCAAACAATAAATACAATAAAACAGGATATGTATTTTAATGAAACCAGCTTTAACAAGTAAGATGGTTATATGTTGACCATTATACATGTTTTAAAGCTTATATTCTACTGTCAATTAAATATTTACCAGAAAATTACATTTTACTGTGAGATCATACATTTATTTTGTTTTTTGCTTACATTTATGAGCTGAGGTTTTTTGTCTGACACTCATCATAACAAAACCCACAGAAAGACGTTAAGACTTGTCATTCATGTAACCAATTATTAACTGGTTTAACTGCTAAACTTTTTCCAATGAAAACAAGAAAATCTTTTCTGTTGAGTTAAGAATAAACATTAAAAAATACATTTGTCATTTTTCCATGCCTGTGTGTGCGCAGACACCTTACAGATGGTGAGAACTATTGCTGTGGGGGGCATGAGTTCAATCTTGAGTTTGGGATTGCAGTGACAGCACATGAGTTTGACAGTACTGTCAGTACTTGTTGTATTGCTCCATCTGTCAATATATGGTTTTTAAATGTTTTCTTCGACCGCGTTTCTTTGTCCTTCTCATGTAAATACGCAGCTGTTTTCTGTGTTTATGCATATGCCTGTATGTCAATAGTTCCTCTAAACATGGCATTTGTGAAAACTAATGAATAGGCTTTAGGAGTGTTGACATTCTCTACAGGATCACATGCAAGCACTTGTGTCAGCTGCTCTCAGAAGATCAAAGTTGCTACTGGGCATGTCTGCCTTCCTCTAACCTCTTTGGGGATCAATAGAATCGACAGTTATTGGAAAGAGGGAGCACAAGATAGTGGGACATGAAGAGTCTCAAAGAAGGGTGTTGATAAAAAAAAACATAGAAGGCTCCCACTGGAAAGACAATTCAAGCATGGCACCACAGAAATCCAGCCAGTAAAGACAAACACATCCCTGAATCATTCATGCAGTCTGTGTGACCAACTGTGTGCTCCAGATTTCACAAATGCATCAAAAATGGTTGCTCATACACCATGTAATTCCCAAATGAACAAGATTTACAACTTCCAAAAGTGCTGAGCACAGAAAAACCTTGCACTGTAACCATATAGTATTTGAGCAAAGAAGCAAATCTTTCCTTTTCAGGAGTTCAACACACATGACTTCATGTAATCTGTTTCCTCAGTCTTCACCCTCAAAACACATAAGAATTTAGATTTTAGGGAGGATATTTTTTGAAACTGTTGTCACTGGAACCCTTGCAAATACAAAAATCGATGGAATGAAAAAAGCCAGAACATTGCAAGTGGTTTTCATCACCACAGACTTTTACTACCACCACACGGAAGACAAACCACATACCCAGCACACAGAATGCAGTAACATTTAAGTAAAACACATTTGGAAGGGCCTTCTGTGAAGCAGAAATTCTGCAACTTGTTTACTTCCACATAGGCTACTTACAAGTGCATCTTTACTATTTTGGGGAAATATTTGACAAACCACAAATTCACAGTTTAAATCATGGAATGTTCAGCAAAATATTTTAGGAAGCTCTAGAAAAATGTTGGGAAGTCGCGCTCACCATTTTAAAAATGTATGATTTCTTTTGCCTTCCTCAAGTCACATTTTAAAGCCAGAGCCATTTGGGAGAAAATCAAGTAGCAAAAGAAGAAAATGCTCATTTTCAGAAGACAAACAGAGGGGCCAAATATGGTAACACCGGTTTGCACAATCTGACTTCAAAATAAAACAGCACTGAAGGAAAATAATTATCAACTGACTTAAATAGTGGGTCAGTTTTTGTAGAAACTAGGAGATCAAAAACAACAACTCCTTGTGTTGGATTACAAAACAAATATTAATGCAATCTAGTTGGTCGGGGATTTTTCGTGCTTTTTTTCAAAGTGAAAGCGTGGTTAAATAGCCAGTTAACTGAAAGTACGCTAAATTCTAGGCTTCCACAAACAAAAAATGATCTATCTCTAACTTAACATCTGGAAATGAAAATTGACAAAGGAAGCTTTCTTTGTAAGGATTATAATCACATTTTGAAAGCTAACAACATCTTGAGTTCCTATTTAAAATAAATCTAATAATACAGCCATGTGAACACAATAAAATCCTACATTATGAGGCCAGGATTTATATTTTCTATAAAAAGTTTGCATTTTATCTTAACGCAGGCCATTACCCAAACCTAACCAATGAAACCACAGTTCCCACATTGTAAGAGCCTGGGTTAGTGTTTACTTTTACTGATGCTATAGTTATTCTACCACAGAAGTATTTTCTCAACATTATCAAAAGCGTCAACATTTCCTAATAAAAAACAAACAAAAAAAGAGACTAATTAAACACTGGATTTTGTAATTACTCAGCTCTTGCAAATGAAATTTTCAATAAAGAGAGTGTGTAAAGGAGTAAGGGGCCTGATATGTGTGTTAGTCCTGGTCTTTGTCCCAGGCAGCGATCACCAGGGTCATAAAGTTATCCAGTGTCACCACAGGGCTTTTGGATGACTGTCAGCACTTTAAATCAAAAACCATAATCACACAGCTCATAATTTCTGTGCTGTTACCCCATGTGGAAAACTGCTGGCTGCCGATGTGCTGCCTACAATTGTGTCTATGCACATGGATGTTCACTTTGTGTGTGTTCTGCATTGCTCGTACAAAGCCCCTCTGTATTATGGATGCTGTCTTTTCTGCTTTTCAACAGGAACACGGTCAGCCTGTTCCAGTCCACCAGTGTTCCAAAAACCACCAACGATAATTGATGATTGTGCCGCTGCAGCATTTTGTTTTTATTACAATTGAAAATACACAATGAATGGAGGAACTAAGGCATGACCCGATCTGTCGGAAAAATCTAATCTAAAATCAAATAAGTGCTCATGAACAAACAGTTTAGCAAGACAAAAAAGTTTATAGCTTCATTTAATTGATGGAACAAACAGCCAGAAGGCTTAAGATGCAATTTAGATACTTGAGTACTTTTACGGATCTACATACTATTGACAATTTTGGTGAACAGGATTCTAAGATTCAGTGTGATCAGTGCCTTAACTAAACTGAAGCAAACAGCTGTTTGCTTCAGTTTAGTGTTTTAGTAACCTGGCTACTGTTGGGCGAAGGCGGGGTACACCCCTGACAAGTTGCCAGTCCGTTGCAGGGCCACGATCACAAACCCCACATTCACACCTAGAGTCATCAAGTCACCAAAGAAGCATGTTTTTTTTGACTGTGGGAGGAAGCCAGAGTTCCCAGAGAAACTCACGCATGCACCAGGAGAACATGCAAGCTCTACACAGAAAAGTCCCAGCCGGGACTTGAACAGGGGCCTTCTTGCTTAAAGGCAAGAGCGCTAACCACCACGGGTACAGCCCTCACAGAAACAAATGACGGGAAACAGCAAAGGACAGCAAATCAAGAAAAAATTAGCAAATGACTTATTGGAAGCAAGTAACGACTTGTATCAATATTTCATGGCATGGCCAAACCATCATGATAGAATAAAAGTCCAATAACTCTAGCAAAACACAAGTTACTGATTCTCCTCATTATCCTCTTCTTTGTAGCCTGAATATTCCCATGGCATTACCAAGTTGGCTGTCAAATAGTGAGACTTTGGCAGTCTGTCGAGCAGTGATCTCATGCAGTAAGAAGTTCACTTTACTACTTGCTGTGTCCCCTGTGTAAGTAATTGCATCACAGTCAAACAAGCTAACACTTGTGTATCTGTACCATCACAACTCGCATTGTTGATGTAGAATTGCACCCATATTTGTCTTGCAACTCCATCTATTTTGTATTTCCTGGCTTTTTTTCAATTTCTGCTAAATGCTTTGACACATTCCTCATGTCAGAATGGATGAAACCACAGACATGAATGTTTGTGTCTCTGGGTGGATTGTTTTTCTTTTCTGGGTAGTAATGAGTAACAAACACAACCCTTCCCATTTTTTGTTCTATTTTGATTAGTTTCTGTTTTTACTGGGACAGGCACTTTAATTGTTGCATTTTGACATAGCTGTCTATAGAGTCTGTCTGATGATTGCTAGCACAGCAGGAGAAGCACATGGTAACCAGATCCAACAGGAAATAAAAGCAAACCTTGTTTAACTTGAGAAAACAAGAAAAAGAAGGAGGGCATTGCATCCAGGAGGTGTTTTCTTGTCTTCTCAGTAAGAATGTGAAAGCTAAGACTCATAAATCTAGGCTGTTGGCTCTGTCATGCATTATGCAATGTTAAAGACATGCCTTGTGTATTAAAGATTTGCACAAAGCAGTAAATGTGTATCTTTACAGTAACATGTATTGGTAAAAATGTTATATTAATTTCGCTTTTACAGCACATAAACACAACCCCCAAATTTGGAGTTCTTGGAAAGCTGACTTTTTATTGACTTGATGGAGGTTTTCGTGGCATTGCCTTCACTTTACTGGATACAAATATTTCCCCATCAGTAAACTCACGTACTCACTCGTGATTATGCACAATGATCATACAAGTAGATGTGCGGTCAGCCATTTTAGTACAATCACTGACTCATAGTGTCTGTTCTGTAATGACCTCCCACAACGTTCTTTCCAGCACGGAAAGAAAGGACGGTGGAGGTCCTTTACCTCATTGCAAGGCCCCTGTGTCATAGTCCACACTTCCTGTTGCTGTCAGCTACACTCTTCCATGTCTGCTTCTTCCAAGTTTTCTTCTACAAGCTCTTTTCCAGCATTTAAATAGTCAATATGTTTGCCAGTAAAATAGTTTTCCCCTTTTAAACATCTTTTTTTGCAAGAGAACAATTTTCAGGTAGAAATATTACAGATTAAGGCTGAAGAAATATATTTATGCAAACCCACAGAGCTGTTTCATTGATGTTACACTTTTTAACACAATCAAATAACTACAAAACGTAAAGATTTCTTTAACAATCAATGTAAGGAAACGTAATATTTCCTTTGGATTAACATCAAAATCCTCTTCTGGCCTTGCTTCACCTTTAGTTAATGTTTTCATCAATCAGTGCTGCTCTCTCATTGCCTATCTCTCCTAAGTTTTTCAATCCTAGTTTTATTTTGTCTATCATTTTTTTTATCAAGCATTCTGATGTTTTCCTCTTTTTTCATCTTACTCTGGGTTTTTGTTCTTTTAACCCCCTGTACCAACATCCCCCCTCTCCTTTCCAAAGGCAGACAAGTACACCAGGGACAAGCTTATAGGTGTCAATAAGTATCACAAGCAATGCATTTTTTATTTTGTTGAAAAAATTACTGCCATACTTTGATAGAACAATTGAACCAACTTTAATAGATTGACAGAGAAACAGTGGTGCCCCTTGGTATTTTTTCCATGATGACTAGCTGACACATGTTGCAGTTAAGGCCATTTATGGATGATCAAAAGCACACTTACTATACACCATATGCTTTTAAAAAAGCATTAACTATTATCAGCTGTGCTAACAACTGAGCCTCACTTTTGTCTACTTGGGTTTCTTGCGAGATGCCTTGACAGAATTTTTTTGCATTCTCTGAAACTTTTGCTGAGCGCCAACTTAGAGTGTGGTCTGTTAGGCAATACTTTTGTTAGGAAGAGCTGCATGCCAATCCACTTTTGAGGGAATAGTCCAGTTCAGTGCACATATACTAAGGCTAGATCTAAACTTCAAGTCTACTTTTGCTTTTTAAAACATTCAACGGTGGGAGTTCATAAAGGACAACATTGCTGGATCCTATAAAGCAAATATCACATTTACTACAATCTAACACTACCTGTGTTACACCATGTGTGTTTGCATGAGTGTGTGAAATGTGACCATCTGAACGGTCCCCAGAGACAGACTCAACTCTGAAGCTAAGTATATTCCTGACTGCTAGGATGAAAATAAAGGCAGGATCTAGGAGGGGTGGGCAAGTGGTACAGCTGCAGAACTTCTGAAATCTTTATGGCTTTATACAGGCCAAAAAGTTTCATTTAGGTTTAGGAGAGGCAGCACCCTTTGATCATGCCTGTCATAAAATTTAATTTTTTTGATATATTTAATTCCACACCACACCGATGATTTACCATTATTTTGAGAAATCTAGGTGTTGAGTTAGGCTGAAGATGTAAAGGCACAGAAGAGTAAAAATACAATTTCAGTGGATTCCTAACAGTATGTTTTGTGCTTCACACATCTGACATCCACCCACACACAGACACCCACTCAGTCTTCTAACATGTCAGGTAGGAGGTCGTGACCCTGAGCTAACTGCTCTATTTCCTGCGTGTCAAAGTAGGTCAACTTTACTGTGATATGTTTAAAAAAACGAGGAATTGAATGACCCTTATCACAGCAGCTAGAATGGATGTTACTATGTGCAGGTTTGAACATGGCTCTGTGATGACAGGAAAGAAAATAGAGAAATTAAAGGTTTCATTCAGAGCCATCACTGTGGACGTGACACTACATTCAGTGTTGGTGATAATACCTGTTATGTATCATAATTGGATAATTGGAATAATGGCTTTTGGTCACAAAGAAGTATAAGTATCTATATTTATGCTAACCACTCTATCTGCCCAGTGACCTTAAAGAGTAAGCCTGAGGTGATGAGCATTAAGCTCTGCTTTCAGACTTTATTTTTATTTGTTTTTGTGGAATAAGTAAAATAGTAAAAAAAAAAGATGGAATATGTTACATTTTTTTAAACAAATCTAATTTAAAAAATGGACAATGATCACAACATTAACATATTAAGCAGAAGATGTTGTACCAGGTGGTTAATGGGTGCTCTGGGTTTTTCAGGGTACACACAGAACATTAAGGCAGCAGCATAATGTTAAGGTCCCACTGCTATTATAGCATTAATGACATGCTGTTTGGTGTCCAGCTGCATTTACCCACTCATCTGAATAATAGGAGTGACCTCACGACACCAACAGAGGAGCAATAACTGTCTGTGATCTATCTCTTTTATAGAGTCACATACTAGAAGACAGAGCCAGCATCATTACTATTTGCATAAATGCATGGAATTAAAAGGAGACAATACCAAAAACATTTTTTTTTCCATGAAAAGAAATTTATTTAAAAACATTTTCTAAAATAAAATTGTTAGTGTCAAATTGGGTCTCACCCCAAGAAGAGAAGCTGAGATTATATCTGTGCAGAGAAAGATTTTATTTTCTGTGCAATGTATGTTTTTTTGTTCTATTATGGTGGGGACACTCCCTTATAGGTATTGTCAGATATTCTAACTGACATGCATGGTGCTTAGAAGAGTGTGATCTAGAAATGTAATGGATTCTTTGCAAAAAACTAAAACACAAAATTGCTGTTGAAAAAAATTCACAAGAGTCTTAAATCGATTCAGAAACCTCAACAAATGTCCTTTCAGTTGAGAGTTATGATTTACTGGAAGTGACAATTTCCCCTGTTAGGGTGTGGTATTTATCAAGTTAATTGTGACTTTTATGTAACCTTCTTTCTCAGTTACAATTACGCATTCACACTGGTGTGCACTTGAAATATCATGTGAGTTAGAACCTGAACTGACATAAAATTCATTGCAGGTTAAATGTGACCTCCACTCCTGCAAAGAAATGCATTGCCTGTTCATTTTTTTCATATATTTCATCTATAAGCATGGCTGATGGAGTAATAAAATGGCAGAGTGTGTAGTCATCTGTCACTTGCAGAAGGCCACTGCACATCTTCCTCTCTGATGAAAGACGTGCCCTTCATGCGCGCCAAGACTTGTACGTGAAGATCATTAATTGTGCGGCAAGCATAAGCACTGTAGTTTAAGGAAATTTTTACTTGGGTATAAATAAAAGCCGGACTTGGCCTTTCACTCTCTTGGATAAAACAAAGCAAAATGTTTGGTTTGAAAATATTCACTAAGTCCCACTTCGATTATCTCTTGGCTTCCCAATGTAGATTCTACATCACAACAAAGCTTTTTCCACTGCATTTTTTGTCAGCTTCTGATTTACAGCTATTTAAATAAGGAAATACTCAAAAATACAATGTTAAACTTTATTTATGCCTTTTATTATCATGTATTTAATGTATGTCCTCCATCATCAGAAAAAATGCCACAATAACATGTTAAAAACACCAAAAGAACGATTTTCATTGAAGTAGGTCTTTAAAGAGCCCATTCCATGGTATTCTTAAACCTTTCAGAGTAAACTATATCCATGCATGTGATAAAGTATTACCTTTGACAGAAAAAAGAACAATTTAAAAAAAATATTAGTCATTTTCCTTAGCTCTTTACCAACCCCAAAGACTTGATCTCTGAGGCACCACCCTTTGCTCCTTGTGTGTGCTGCCCATTTCATGACACCAGCCTCGAGTCGGTTTCAGCAGCATGTCTGCTCCCGTAAAAAAGCATCTGAACTTTTGCAAAGATGGATGTGCATATTGTGCATATACAATGAAAGCTCTTTACCGATCACTGCTAGCTCTGCCGAGAAAGTGGGTGTTTGTGTTAGCCTGGGGGTGGTGCTGACAGTGCAGACTCTTCGTGGAAGGGACTTTTCTCACTTTTCTACGTCACCTTGAGAGAACCCACTTGTCTTTGTGGGTTGGGAGGGGCTGGTGTTTTTCAGAGTAATGCTCAGAAATGCATGAACGGATCAAAATGCCGCTTTAGGGTCTCTTTTCGTGAGGAATGAACATTACACACTCAAAAAATAGATGTTGCATGGCATAGGCCCTTTAAAACAACATTGTAATCCTCAAATGACTTCACACAAAAATGGGAATGCCTTTTAGTTGGGAAGTTCTACTGTTGGCTGACATGAATGTACTGTAAAACAACATGACAACCAACACGTTAAAGAGAGAACCATGCACGAAGGTTTTCTAGAACTATAAGAATGAAGGAACAATGAGAAATTAAAAAAGAAATCACAATTTTTCATGTTAATAGAAATAACTTCATAATAGGCCACCATGTGTCTGCTGATGATTAAGGAAAGCAATTAGCCAGCAGTGAATGTAGAATGAGCTTGTCAAGACGAATGCTATGAGACAGAGCTTATCGCAGTCAGGGAGGCACTGGCAGCTTGTCCCCCATAAAAGCACTGAATCATCTGTGGCACAGATCTGTTTAAAAAAACCAGAAAGCAATGAGACAGCCTGCTGTCATCACCAGACTCTGGCATTGGTAGAATGAATGATGAGGTAATATGGAAGGAAGAACAGGGAATGCAGTTTTTTACTGATACAGCTGTGGACAACAAGCCTCTGCAAACTGCACCAGTTCTCCTGTATTTTCCATCTGTTTCTTAACAATCAGAATACATCTATACATAAAAAAAAAAAAATTCTCAAAAGCTGAAAATAATCATTAGAAAATTATTTCTAACAACTTTTGCCAGGAATAAGTGTTGTGAAAGAACTATTAAGAAGAATGCGACTCATCAAGCAGATATTTGGACATGTCTTTTATATCGCACAGTAAATTGGCTCTGGAAAGCATAACAAAGCTAAATCGTCACATTTCTGTTTTTATTCAGCCTGCTGTTTTTCATTTTATTGCCTCTTTACAAGGTAAACTTTGCCCAGTTTTTGTCTTATGTAATGTTTTTTTGTGAATTTGACTCACCACCTCAAATCAAATATCCCTTGGTGTCAATAAAAGAGTTTTTGTTTTTTTTTTGAAAAGCATCAACTGTGAGACAGAAACGAACACTGTGTGTGCTGTTGCAAAACTCTCCATAGAGTTTTGCAATAAAGGCCTGTTAAGGCCTCCAGAAAGCAAAAAAAGCGTCTTTGTAAGTTGTCCTGCAAAAGTTTTGCCATAACTCAGGAAGATCTGATGCAACATAAAGGACTGCGATCTTAAGGTTCCAAAACACTGTTGGTAAATTTAAGAAAAGAAAACAAATTTTAGTTCAACAGTGACATTAATGAAGGAGGGCCTGAGTTCTTGACTCCACTTAGCAGTGTCAAGTGGAAATCCAAAATCCTGCAGCTGTTAGCGGGTCAGAGATTCCATTTTAGTATTTGATCTCCTGATGCTGGCAACTCATCACCCTCTGAAAAACACTTAGAACATACCAAGCATGCACATACAGGGTGGTTTGATAATGTGTCAAACAGGGCAATGAATCTTTGCCAGCACTAGTTTGCTAGAGATCCTGTTTTTCTTCATTCTACCTTACATTTCATTTAATCCATGTTTGTTTTAGGGCTGTCAACTTTGATGCATTGACGAACGCATTAATAAAATACAATTAATTGGTTAATATTTATTAACACAAATGATTTACATTTCGCAAAGCAATTGTCTTCCGCCGGTTCAGTCATCTGTGGTGTGCGTCAATTTCTAAAAATGCACACTTTGCAGTTTGGGTTTGCAGGACTTTGCATTTTGGGTCCTCCAACACCACTATCCACTGACACGGACCATTTAAAATGCAGAAACACAATGTTTGTTTCTTATGGCTGAATATCAGCTTTGTTTTCTTGGAGTAATACTGCAGACATAAAAGTCTTTAAAAGTCTTTAAAGTTCTACTTAACTTACTGTTGATGTGTTTTGTGCACACAAATTAAACTTCTGAGGTAACGCTTTATAAATGTAAACATTTCAGACATTAGAAATAAAGGGAAACCTTTATTTATTAAACCTTGCCTTTTTTATGTTCAAAAGCCGCATATCGTCATATAAAATTTAACTCTAAGCATTGTGATTATTTGTGATTAATCACAATCCAAAACTGAGATTAATCTGATTATTTTTTTGATCGATTGACACTGTTTTTTTTTTTTTTTAATTATAGGTCTATTTCTGTAGTAGAAATAACAGTGGTTAAACAACATAAGATTTCGGCCCACAACCACTGCATATGCAAACCTCTTTACTTTATAATATATTTATTTACATTTTTTTCATTTCATTTTATTTGAGGGCCTTTAAAAATAAGTCGCTTCACCTTAAGTCTTGTTGAACAAAACGTATAATAATTGTAATAATTTTTGGTTAAGATAACAAAGAGTCCTCTTATGAAAATCACAGGCTTTTAATAAACTCATTTAGTTTGATCTAGAGCACACACTGTCAATTACCAAGGATCCATATATAGTACAGGTCCTTTAAATGTCAGCTGGATCTATCATAGCTTCATAAAACTTTGAAAATGTTAGATTCTTCTTTGATTACACTTGTTTCATGATGTTTTGTTATTATTTTTTTTTACTTAGTCTGGTGATCCTCAAGCATAATCTAACATTGCTCTTCATGGATTTGACTCTGAGCTTAAAAAAGCTATGTATAAAACAAAAAAAAAATACATATGTTTACAAATTGAGAACATATTTCTTCAAACAAGATTAAGAGAATTGTTGCAATGTAAATTAAAAGTAGAGTCACACTGAATGGAAAACCAGAAAGAAAGGGTAAAGGTCAGCATCAGGCTCTACTGACAGCTGTATCCATTTCATGCACAGTGACATCTGCAGATGGCAGCAGCAATATGAGACAGTCCCGCGCAGGTATGCAAACTCCATATTTTCATACTGAAACTTATACAGTCGAGAATGTGCATAGAGTTTCTGTGTATGTGCAGCCCATGAAAAATAAACTACACTTTCAGACTACATATGGCTTTACATATCTATCCATCCATCAATCCATTAACTTCCACTTATCAGAGTTCGGATTGCAGGGGTAGCCACTTGAGCAGGGGGGCCCAGACCTCCCTCTACACAACCACTTCTTCTAGCTGCAGGGCGCCCAGACAATTCCAGGCCAGCAGAGAGATTTAATCTCTCCCAGCATGTCATAGGTCTGCTACAGGGCCTCCTCCCAGCAGGACACGCTCACCAGGAAGGCGTCCAGGAGGCATTTTGACTGGAAGTCTAAACATCTCAACCGTCTCATCTCAGGGCAGCAGAACTGTCCCATCTGCAAAAAAGACGACATCTTGCATATTTTTTGCAGGGGCAAGTTTCTCTGTACACCCAGTTAGTTAAGAGCAATGCAGTTCACAAACAACTTCACTAAATTAAAGACTTAAGGTAATATAAATGTTATTTTAAAATATTAAAGAATTTTATTTTGTTTCTTGATCTAATTTTAGGTTAAATTTATTGCTTGAGTCCTTTGCAATTCAGAAGTGCATCTCTTTATGCAGCTAGTCCGTCTAGTTAAAGATTTTTCAGTGCTTTGATTTTTATTTATTTATTTATATATTTTGCCACAAATTAGGCATCTTTCAGTTTACTGCAAAGATGCAGTTCCATGCTGCTTGATTAAACTGTGTTTTATAAAACTGATGTTGTACAAAAACTCACAAATAACCACAGGCTCAGACTTAAAATGTGAATATTTTTACTAAACTCAAGTTATTGAACTGACAGGCTGCATGAAAATGGAACTTGGAAACAGTGTGAAACCGATATTTAAAGTAAACAAGAAAGAAACTGTGTGTTGTGTTTTGAGATCAGGTTTGAAATGAGAGTATTTGATTCTCCCTCAACCACACTGAATAGTTCAAATTGATCCCTTGACTGGACGGTTCTGGAGGATTTTAATGTTTACTGAGCTCATTAACCTTCACGTCCCATTGTACTCCCTAGTGGTTTTGGGTTTCCGCAGAGCTGGACAGACACAAGACAGCCTGGTCACGTGGGTGAGTGAATCATGCACACTTTGTCCTTTTTCCAAATCTGTTTCCTAAAAGTGGAAAATGAACAAATTGCTTTGACAGTTAAGCTTTTTTACAACTCTTTGATTATGTGGATTGCTTTAATAGGCAACATTTTTTGTTTTGATTTAATATAATTATAGTAGAGGAATGATTTCAAATTACCCTGCATTGCAATACTGTCTCTTTTGAACAGGAACTCTGTTAAAGACTCACTCAGAAGAAACGTGCTTTTGGTGTTTTTGACATGCTCTTGCAGTGTTTTTCTCTTGTAGTAGGACATGTACAAAGAAAATGAAGCTTGGAATTGCATTTCTAAGAATGTCTTTATTCCTAATATTGTGAATCAGGAGCAGACAAAAAAAGCGTGTGTGTAAGCGTGTGATTGAAGTAAGCTCCCTGCTCCGCTCCATTCTGATGCTTCTACTTGTAGACAAATAGATCCATGTACGTCTTCCTTTTTCTCATCTGAGCTGGCATCTGGCTCACAACTGCTCCAATATTGCTTGCCATATTTTCCATGTTATTTTGGGGTTGTGAGGGGCTGTAAGCTAGCGGGAGAGCGTGTAAACAGATGAATGATGGGAAGGGGCGGGCGTACTCTGTGCCAACAGTCCTGCTCACAGCTCAGAGGGGGATTTCCAATCAACTACTGCTGCTCTGAAGGAACTATGTCCTAGAAAACAACAGCTTTTTCTCATTATAGGTAAAAACTGCAAAGTCATAATTGAAAGACGACTCGGAACGTTTTTAGAATAGATCAAAAGATGATCAGAGTGGACTATCTGCAAGCTGAACTTGTCAGAATCACATAAATTTGCCCTTTATCAACTGAAAACGTAGGCTAATGTTGTCATAAAAATGTTAACTTAATGATCCAACTTTGGTAATAAAAATTGCAGATTACAGATGAATACTGTCTTTTAAGTAGCATTTTTTTTTTTAAATGTGTAAAATCCTGTATTAAAATACTGATGGGAGTGGAGCATCCCTGTTTAGTCCAAAAACTGTTAGCTAATGCTTTGATGTCACTAAAAGATTGAAAATAGATTTAGCACAACATTATAAATCAAAGTCATCAAATGAACTCTTTACAGTTTAGTAAGGTTTAAATCAATGTTGAAGGGATGTAGCGATTTCTATGCCAAATATGTTTTTTTTACAGAGTTTATTTGATAACACCATACGAACAATTTAGTGATGCGGTAATTTTGCAAGTACCGTATGTTGATAAAAAAAAATTCGAGATTTTTCTCAAGAATGAAAATGTCCAAGAAATTCTGCAAGACTTGTATGTATTGAACAAAAATTTCGTGTCGGTCCAGAAATAGTCAACTGAGAAAATTACAAAGCCAAGCAGGTTTAAAGTGTCAACAAGATTGACTTTGGTCATGAATATGATATCAAGTTGAGTTTTGGTAACTTTCCTATAAATGTGTTGGAACCTAAAAGTGTTCACAGAGTTCTTGGACATTGATCCCAAAGAAATATTGGGTGGGCCTGCCCCTGCCCCTGACAAAAACCTTTTTACAGAGTATGTATAGATACACAACACCAATCAATATTTACCATCTCATACAGCAGGCATAATTTAGATCCACATTTATTTCCATTTACAAAGCACCTCAAAGGATAAATACGCTTTGGCAAACTTCTCTTTAAAAACATTTAAAGCTTTTTTTTTTTTTTTTGCAGTGAAGTGAAAAGATCTGTCATGAGATCTTTTCAAAATATTAACATCCTGTCCAACCACAAATCCTGGACTGTTGAGACATCACTGATGTCCATAAATTAGACAGAAGGAACACAGGTAGTCATTATTCTGGGGAAACAACTGTTTTTAGCTCATACTCACATACCACCTGCTTTCAAATACCCCAAGGCTGCCATCAATACTGCCTAAACCGACAGCTCCCGTCCAACACTTGGCTGTCCACACCCACACCCTGAAGAACCCTGTCAACACCTGACAAACACACATCTGCACTGCTGTAAATACCCTCTAATATAGACACAGGAACACTTCTTTAGTCTGACATCTCTTTTCTGACTTCTCTTTTCTTCTGTTCCCCAGTCTTCCTGTCATGATCTTTGATGCCTTTAGCTTGAAATGGCCATTGCGGAAAAACACCTTTTAGAAGGAAAAAAAAAATCACATTTTCAAGAAATTAAAAAATAGCACACAATCGCATTAAATTAGATCATTATATCATTAGATCATTATGAATCAGTTAATGAAAATGGGCCAAATAACTCAAAAATGAATTAAATAGAACTTCTATGTAACTACTAGACAATAAGAGAGAGACCTTGTAAATTCACAATTACACCATACTATTATCTTTATTAAAGCAGGAGTGAAGGGTTTATTAATGTATTTTTGTTGTACAAGCCATAAAATGTCTAAACCAAAACAGAACTTTGAATTTTCAATAATATTCCATGTTTGCAAAAATTAGACATTCCTAAAGAAAGTGATGTTAGTTACTTCCTTAATTCAATGGACTCAATAAATATCTCACAAATGGAGATAATAGAAGTGTAGTGTAGTGTGTGTATGTGCCATTTTCTTTGTGTGAGTCGACTTCAAAGCTTCACCCTGGGAGTTCCTGAGGAGTCCCGCTCGCTTGTTACCCCAGTCACATCAAATTAACAACTTCCTCTTTGAAACAGCTTTTTCACTTGAATGCTGTTTCTTGTTTGACCCCTACTGCTTTTGTCTGCCTGCCCATCCCAGCAAGTTACCTTTACTTCTTGGCTCATCTCCAGCCAATTGTAAAGGTCAAAGCTACAACATAGCCATGCAGTTTGGTGAAAAACTATCAAACAAAATATTTTCCAAATCTAAAGTAATATGCAGCTGTGATGTCAGTTGTTGATATAAGGAAACACTATTGAGACAAAGACATTTTTATTTTAGGTAATTTTATTTGTTTTTATTTTCTTGTTGACTTTGAGCACAAAACTACAATCATGCATGTTGTTCTAGTTCTTTCCAAGCATTCCTTTACTGTATTCTTTGTTTGTTTTATGCAGTTGACTAATAAATAATCTATAGGCAGAGATGAAGTGCTTTAAATATTTATTTTCTTTGTTAAAACAAACATGAAATTTTACTTTGGAGAAACACAAACGTCTCTTTACATATGAACATACAAACGGCTAATGACCCTAAACGAAAAGTTTTTGTGTGCGTGTGTGTACATATATATATATATATATAATATTAGTTTGGAGGTTTCAGCCCCGAGTCCTTCAATTACCTCAGGCACCACTGTCACCTTCACCTTCCAAGTTTTATCCAGTTTTTCTTTTAGTCCCTGGTTTCTCATGTTCCTTCTTCTTGATGTTGCCATCGCTTGGTAATGCCACATCTACTACAACAGCTTTCCTCTGTTTTGTTTCCAACACTACAATGTCTGGTTGGTTTGCCATTACCATCCTGTCCGTCTGTATCTGGAAGTTCCACAGCATCTTTGCTCTCTCATTCTCTACCACTTTCTGAGATGTTTCCAGTCCATGTTCTGCACACATGTTCCTGCATACTATTCAGCCACTTGGTTGTGGCGCTCCTAGTATGCTTTCCCGGCCACCATCTTACACCCTGCATTTATGAGCTGGATTGTTTCAGGCGTCTCTTTGCACAGCCTACATCTTGGGTCTTTTCTGGTGTGGTAAATCTGAGCCTCTATCCCTCTGGTGGGCTGCCAGGATGAGCGCTTCTGTATTGTCCTGTAGCTCTGCCCTTTCTAGCCATTGGTAGGACTTCTTGATATCAGCCACTTCAGTTCGGTGGTACATCCCATGCAGAGGCTTGTCCTCCCATGAGGATCTGTCCTCCAGCACCATAATCTCTGCTGTCTATTGCCTAAGACATTCACTGAGCACACTGTCAGCTGGGGCCTTGATCTTGATGCATTCATGCATCTTGGATGTTTCATCCTGGATAGTGGCTTCCAGGCTCACTAGTCCTCTGCCTCCTTCCTTGCGGTTAGCATACAGTCTCAGGGTGCTGGATTTGGAATGGAATCCTCCATGTATGGTGAGGTGCTTTCATGTCCTAACATCCATGGTCTGTATTTCTTCCTTTGGCCGTCTTATTATTCCTGTAGGGTATCTGCTGACCTGCAGTGTGTAACTGTTCATTGGCCAGGTCTTGTTCTTGCCATTGAGCTGGTTTCTCAGGACTCGCCTTACTCGTTGGAGGTATTTGGCTGTGGCAGCTTTTCTTGTTGCCTGATCCAGTTTTCCATTTGTCTGTGGAATTCCAAGGTACTCGTAACTGTCCTCAATGTCTGCTTTTGTTCCTTGTGGAATTGAGACCCCTTCAGTGTGGACTAGCTTGCCTCTCTTGTCACCACCCGACTTCATTTCTCAAGCACGAATGACATCCCAGTGTCAGTACTGTCGATCCTGGTAGTGTGGATCAGGGAGTCAATGTCACGCTCGCTCCTAGCGTATAGCTTGATGTCATCCATGTAGAGGAGGTGACTGATGGTTTCCCCATTCCTGAGTCTGTATCCATAGCCAGTGTGGTGTTTAGGATCGGGGGTGTAGTTGTTTTTTCCCGTTTGTATTGTTTACCTTCTGCTGTCTTCTCTTCCTCCTCCCATCTCGCTCTTCTGTCCTCTTAATTGGTGCACCTGTGCTTGATTGCCTTCAGGCCGCTTGCTCCTGCCACTTGTTCCCAGATCGTCTTGTGTGCTTCCCGAGTACCACGAGCCTTCTAGCCTTCTCGAGTTCTTGTGAACTTTAATAAATAAGAACTGTGGAATTTTCTGTGTCCTGCGTTTGTGTCCATGTTCGGATCCTGACAGCTAGTATGTTGATTATTTGGCTGAGGGGGTTCAGACCACTGCAAAACAGCAGCGGGGACAGAGTGTCTCCTTGGTATAGGCTACATTTGATGGAGACTTGTGCAAGTGGCTTGTCATAGGTTTCAAGGGTGGTTTTCCACAACCTCATTGAGTTTCCTATGAAGGCTCCAGGCTCTTAGAGTCCTGTTGATGTTGAACAGCTCCAAGCATTCAGTGATCCAGATGTGTGTCATTTTGTCATAGACTTTCTTGTAATCAATCCAGGCTGTGCACAGTTTGGTGTATCATGACCTGCAGTCTTGAGCTACTGTTCTGTCAACCAGGAGTTGGTGTTTGGCTTCTCTGAAATCTCTACCAATACCCTTCTGTGTGCTGCTCATGAATTGATCCATGTGCCAATGTATTTTGGTTACAATGATGCCTGA
This sequence comes from Adrianichthys oophorus, assembly GCA_036245035.1. Classification (NCBI taxonomy): domain Eukaryota; kingdom Metazoa; phylum Chordata; class Actinopteri; order Beloniformes; family Adrianichthyidae; genus Adrianichthys; species Adrianichthys oophorus. Next base: position 30,293,958 of record BSAI01000030.1, on the reverse strand, counting down.
CATGGGCTTCCATGTTGTGGAGAGACAGGTCATTGGCCGGTAGTTGGATGGGACTGGTCTACCGGCCCACTACTGCTGTAGTTGAGGGATCCTTCTGGATCAGGATTGTTCACCCTTACATTAGCCATTCAGTGTGAGTCCCATCTCTTAGCAGCATCTTTGGCAACTTTATCATCTGACTCACTTCCCTCCGAGCTGTCTTGATCTTTTTTGCATTTTATTGTCACTCATGAGTTATGGGGTAGGCAGTAGTGTTATTTTGCTATTGTTTTAATTGCTCCATTAAAGCTCATCCCGCCCTCTAGGTATCAACTGGGAACTGAACCCTGGTTTCCTACATACGCCCTGCACTTAACCAACTGAGCTGGGTTATTGATTGCAAACAAGATTTGTTAATTTGCACACACAAAAAAGTGATTTTCCCAACTACTTCATTCAAACCTATGTTGCAAAAATGAGTCCACCCCAAATATAGTTTTAGGAGAAAAGCTAAACTTAAGACTGCAAAATTAGAATTAACAGGCATTCAACCACAGCTGAGTCTAATGATTCATTTAAGATGTGTCCAGGACACAGGTGACTCTGAAATAGCTTTACTTAACAAAGAAAAGCCCTTCCCATTTCATGCTGTCAGACATGGCTCCTCATGGAAGAGAAATGTCACAAATCTGAGAAAAGAAATAATTTCTTCAAACAAAAAAGGCGAGGTCTACAAGAAGATCAGCAAAGCTTTACATATCAGTCAGAACACTGTAGCAAAAGTGATACAAACATTTAAGAAAGATGGAAGGGCAACCATCTTACAGAGACATCCAGGCCGTCACGGAAGTTAACATCTCGACAAAAGCAACTTTTAATGAGAAGGGTTAAAGAAAATCACCCATGCTGAAAAAGCAGAAGACTACTGGGACCCTATACTCTGGAGTGCTGAGACAAAGGTCACTGTTTTTGGAACTAATGGTTTTTAAACTGTATGGCGTCGTACAGGTGAGGATTTCAAAGAAAAATGCATGGTGCCTTAAGTAAAACATAGTGGTGCAGTGTCCTTTTGTGGGGATGCATGCTGCTGGTGTTGGGGAGCTGCATTTCAATGATGGTATAATGAACTCAACAATGTACTGCTCTATACTGAAGAAGAAGATGCTGCCGTCACTCCATGCTGTAGTGGAAAATTCTGAGATCTGGATGAGAGAAAACAGAACTTGTTCAGAGTTCCAAAGGATTTAATAAACCAAAGACAAAAAGGTACACATCACAACGTAACGTGTAGAGACCCTGGAAAGCTCTCCTGCTAAGCCGGGAACCACTAAATTTATAGAGAGACACAATCAACTACAATATCTTGTACAGCAATTCAGGTCAAGGCTGTTCACTGTTAGAACTGGTTGCCAAAAGATTTATGCAGATTGTGTGACGTTAAATTCTTAATAAGAGTATAATAAAGAGCATAAAGAAAAAGGTCTAATATGAAATTTCATCGTAGGGCATTTGGTCACCACGCGATTAATTAAAAAAATTATTTGATACATGATGCGGCCCGTTCTCGCGGTAACACAATAGGTCACTGGGCTGACAGACGTCAACTGCAGCAGCAAAGGGAAGCGATGTATGTGCTGATCGTCATGATAAGTTAATAAAGCACCAGTTCAGAAAGAAAGTTCACCTCTTACCGCTTGTTTTTGTCCAGATCATTAAGGAATCGTTTGTTTTGAAGAAGCCTGCGCATATAGAACATTTTGAGCGGAACTTCTGGAATACCCAGCAGCCAATCAGAATAGAGCATTCACCTGGACCTTTTAAAGTGGCAGAAACACAGTTTGTTTTTCTTATGGATGTATGTCAGCATCTTTGTTTTCTTGGAGTAAAATTGCAGACATTAAAGTCTTTACAGTTCGGCGTATCTAACTAATGATGTGTTTTGTCCACACAAATTAATCTCCTGAGTTAACACTTTATACATTTAAACATTTCAGACAATAAAAATGAAAGAAAAATGTTCTCTCTGGCCTTTTTTTTTTGTTCGAAAGCAGCATACTGCCAAAATAAAATTTAACTTGTAATACATTGCAATTAATCACAACCCAAAAGTGTGATTAATCTGATATTTTTTAATTAATTCACAGCACTATATATATATATATATATATATATATATATATATATATATATATATATA
>BSAI01000030.1:30271278-30291772 GCA_036245035.1 Adrianichthys oophorus | reverse complement strand
ATATATATATATATATATATATATATATATATATATATATATATATAAAGAAGGAAAGTTATTTCCATGTCAAGAATTCCTGTTGTGTGTGTAAAAAATGCATTGATTAATTTGACATCTTCTGCCCTTTTATACCCAAATCTTCTAATGAGTTAAGAGGTCTCCTGTGACTGTGGCAATGCTTTCACTAAGTAGATCCGTGTCATATTAGTCAGTTTATACTAATTAAATCTTTGGATTCTTTTGTTTCTTCTTTGACATGGAACTCTTCTAAAGTTCACCACATGATTCCTTTCATTTCTGCGATAGGTAATATATTTTGCATAGTTTCCTCTTTCACACAGACATTACAGTCTCTTATAGCAGCCGATCCTGAATCATTCTGACATTTGCATTCAGTGTATTGGGACTTGCGTACATAAAACAGGACAGGCTCAGCTGAGGTAAATCCTTGCTGCCACTGTATGCATGAGCACGGCCAAGAGTGCCTTTCCAGATCTTAAGCAGACTGATTCGATCTCATAAAAGAATCTAAGCGAGGCAAGAATTCTAAGAACTAAGGGTCTCAGAAACTTTTATTTAAATACCTTTTAATATAATAAATGAACACATCATCGCAGTCTACTAAAAACAAAAGTGAAAGAATTGTACAAAAATATGCCAAACACAATACATCATTATTATGATAGATGTACAGAACGATAGTATGATCACATTAACTGATGTTTCAGCTGTACATGTTACATCTATATTTACAGTCCTCAATGTGAGCAAACTTTGTGTTGAATCCATATTTGTTGAACTTCACCAGTCCCATCAAATCTTATTCAGTCTCTAACTTTTCCAATCAATGACAAAAACCATTTATTTTATGCTGGAATCATTGCTATTTTCTATGTGCACTGTTACCAAATAATCTTTAATTTGAAAGGAGGTGTTGTCACAGATTTAGATAAAAGCATTGCAGCGTTTTTGTTTGTTTTTTGGGGCAGTCATTTTTTTAATATCACTACTTCAAATCCCATACTGGGCCTTTAAGGCCTAAGGGATTGTTTAAACAGCTGAGGATAAAAAAAAGAACACAACAGCGAAAGCTGTTGAAATTCCACACTTTTCAATGGATGACAGATATTTCAAAACAAGAGCCTCTTTCCTCCATGCTTTATTTCAACCATGTAGTCTCTTGTGATCCTTTTCAGTTTTATGCAAAGCAGATGAGGAATCTTTATTTAGGAAATTGAAGACTGTTTCTATTTTAAAATATGAAAAAATGACAGAATAACTTTTTCGTCCACATGAAGATTGGAATGACAAGTTGAGGGGGCACCTTCATTATGTAACTAGAACTTTTATTCAAAATTTTTTAATTATGAACCGGAAAATGATTCCTTTTGACTTCTTTCCTCATTACTTTTGATGGTTTTTCACTCCTTCTGACCTTTGTGTTCTTCTCTTTCTTTGTGGTGTCTTCTATTCCTGCTCTTTTTCATGTCATGGATGTGTTTCCATTTGCCCATTCCTAAACCTTTTCCTCGCACTTTTGATGGCCTCTTGTCCAACCATAGAGAGTCACAGTAATCTTCTAGGGAGCGAAAAGATGAGCTCATAACTCTCAGGTAGTCTTTGTAACGCGGACGAGACTCTGAGCCTTGCTGAGCCTCAAACCCAGAGTCTTCACTGAGCTTTGGTTTTCTGTCAAGTTTTCCATGTGCAATGAGCTGCAGCGTGACGCGGAGAAGAGTGTGGGTGAAGTGGGTGTGCTCCTGAGCAATACATGTATACACACCAACATCGGAGGCGTGAAGGGAGCGAATTAAGAGTCCTTTGTCTGTGTGCACCACACGATCACCCAGTTTGACCTGAAAGAGACAAAAAAAAGAGAAAAATTCAACGTTTTCCAGCTGTGTGTTGTTGATTTGCAACGTTTACTTTATTATATTTGCAAAATGCTTCAGAAGATGAGAAGAGCAAATCAAATGTAAGTTATTTATGTAACTAATTGCATCTGATTAAATATAGTTGGTTCCCTTCCACCACATAAAATAAATAAACGTATAATTTTTTCTCAACTTCTCAAACCAGTTAGTTACTTTAATTTGCACGAGTCTACCTTGATACCTACACTTAGTTTGCTCACATACTACTTCCTATAACTTTTGTGTTCAAGGTAATGACCCCTGAAATCTGATGCATGTTGAGTTGGTTGTGGTAGGTTTCCCCCTGAACATAGGGCGGGCAGAGATCCTAACGTGGTGTGGAGAGATCTGTGGATGGATGAGTGTCTGTGCTGGTGGGAACCATGTGTGTGCTTGTCTTTACGACAGAAAGGTGAAGAGCTTGTCCTTCTATTTAGTATCAGCCATGATGCATCAGGTGGTACGGCTGCTTTCAGGACTTAAAGCAACACATCTGTCTTAGAAGGGAGTGGATCCAGCATGTGTGACCCTGCGACTCTGGCTTCCTCAAAATACCTCCCACATCAAAAGCTCTGACCCTTCTTGATCAAACTATTAAGAAAATATGCAGTTTCAAATTTGTCTTCCTTTTTCTTTATGTGTTTGTGTAAATGTCTCAATGCTTGTGTATTAGTCTATAAGAGCATTATTTAATCAGTGCACCATAATATGGAAAGCAAAAAAGTAACAAAAACACCTGCTTTACAATATATTTAAATATCCATCCTAAAAAACTCAATTAGTATTAATCTCTTTTTGGGACATATTTCGAGCCACCCTCAACCATCAAAAATCCAGGCATCTGTGACTAAACAACAATGCCAGACAGTTAAACTAAGCCAGATGGTCTGTCTTTATGTGTGTGCTTAAGTGTGTATTTGGTTGTGTTATAGTCATCAAATGATAATGGCAAAGAAAGGCATAGAAATATGTATATTTTAAATTGTTGTGTTTTTTTGCTCAAAAGGATTACACACAATGAGTCTTTTTTTTTCATGGATCTGCAATCCAGGTTACTAGAGGTGAATACACATCTGCAAACGTGTTTGTGAGACAGACAGATGCATATTTTTCCAGCTTTAATAAACGTGTTTCACTGGAGGGTTAGAAGTGGAAATGCGTGAGGAAAGGAAACATGAGAGTCAACTGCAGGTGTTGCGGACAGCTGTCTGCAGATAACTTTATCGAAATCCAAAAACACAGCAGGAAAACCTGGGGGAAATGGTGACGATAAAACCAAAGGTGCAAGAAATTGGGGAGCTAAAAAAAAAATTGGAAAAAAAGGCTAAGTTGAGAAATAATGTGAACAACATTTACTGCATTTTTTGGAGTGTAAGTTGTGGGTTTTTTTTGCATTGTTTGGCAAGGGGTTCGACTGATGATTGATTTTTTTAAATTTTTCTTTCATATTGGTTAGTATATTGGTTCATATATTCATAATTTTCACATCATTTCACTAATAACCGGTTTCCATTTAGTATACGGTCACTACTATGTTGAAAACCTTGACTATAATAAGATTTTAACAAGATTTTAAGTTGTAAAACCTTCCTTCCAAATCTTTGCCTCGCAAAAATACTATGAATTCAGCATTCATTTTCTTTATTTTAAAGTGTGGTGTTTTGTCTCTGACAAATGAATGATTTGAATGATATTTTGAACATCCCAAAAGACTCGATGATAGTTTTGTTGCACCCTTTCACTGGTCAAAAAACAAAGATGGCATCTCACTTTAGCGGAAAAACCTCCACCTTCAAGATCTTCCCACTTATTCTTGAGCACAGCAGGTCACATATCATTGCATTTTCAACACTCTGAGCTCGCCGCAACGATGTTTGCTGTTGGAAATTAGAGCTATATTAAGACACACACAGCTACACATACAAAAAAAAAACTTTTCTGGAGTGCGAGTCTGCAAAGAAACATTTGAGAACTGAGGCCTCTGCACCTGTTGGTGCTTACGTTCCCACCCCCCTAGGAGAAGGAAAGGGGGACTTCAGATGAGTAAGCCTGTTTTTTTCAATGAAGAGAGTCATCATCATTCAGTAAGACATTTGTTCCTGCCTCTCAAGTGCTCCTCCTGTGTCTTTTGGTCTCCAAGATTTTTACCATGTGTTATTATTTTTTTAGTAATAATTTAAATTTAAACTAAAAAAAAATTAGTTTTGTAGTACAGTGTGTAATTTATTGTATTTGTTGAAAACAATGCATTATTTGTTCAAATGCAGCACTTTGGCAATGGCAAACAAAGTTTGTATATATTTAAAACTAAGAAAACAACTGTGAGAGCAAGATCAGCCTTAAAAATGTCAAACTTTTTCTCAATTTGAATCTTCTTTTTACAAGAAACATATATTTAAACAAGTCCTTTTATCGTTTGAGATTTTCTAAACATTGTTGTTGGAATGGAATTTGACTCTCCCCCAAAGTCTAAGAACCTAACCAAGTTTTACTTGAAACTCTGCAATAGTTTTCCTAATCCATCTTTTTGATGGAGTTTGTTCTCCTGTCAGTCTGAAAGAGTTTTTTGGCACCTTTAGTGCCCCCCCCCCTGTCAGAGTTTAACAAATTACACTTTAAATTTCCTATGAAAAAAAAAGCCACCTGACAGTAAAATCACTCTTGATGTGCGTGTATGAGCCACTTCCCTGTTAGGGAGACAAAACAGCATTTTTATCCTTTCTTCAGCACTGGTGGTGATGTGGAAAAGCATGCAGGGTGTAACTGGAACCAAAGGTGGTTCTAATGTTTGAGTTATGCTTTGCGGTCTGTGTGACTGCACAGCTTTTACCTCTAGTTGCACCCTCGCTGTCAGTGTCTTTGCACTTTGGAATCTGCTGTGGCAGGCACCACTTAAGGTCTAAAAGATGATTTGAAGATTAAACCCTAACTTCATAAAATAAAACGTAGAAACAGTTCAAATGTATATTTGGAAGCTGAATATCAAATTGTGTTTGGTTTAGACAAAACTTGGACAATATCCATGACCAGAAAATTGAGAAGGAGGAATGTTGTCAAAAAGTTTACTTTGAAAGATTTGCAGAAATTGAGTAAAGTTAGACATTTAAGTTAAACTAAAATATTTATATGTAGTTGTTATTCAAACGTGTCGTTGTAAAGTTAGATAAGCTAATTCTTCTTTGACAGTTTTTCGCCTGTCCGTCGCCTGTCCGTCCTTTCTCTCCTTCATGTGGTCAAATCTGAGGTTTCTCTTTTTTTTCCCTTGAAATAGGGTTTTTTTAAGAGCTTTTCCTCACCGAGAGGGATGGTCTATGGGCAGTGATGCCAGTTTAGCTTTGTCTGTTTAGTTTAGTTTAGCAACCAGCTATTGTTTCTTATGTTCTATATGTTCTTTGCATAAATACCGGTGTGAAATCTATTGAGACGGCTATGGTTGTGATATTGGGCTAAGTAAATAGAAGTGAATTGAATTAAAGTACAAAAATATATTTCGGTTTAACAAATGAATAAGTTCTACCAAACAAACACATTGTCTATACCTGAGGGTCGGCAACCTAAGGCACGGGTGCCACAGTTGGCACGCGGAGATAGTGGTACGCAGTGGTGTGTCAGCAATAAGCACTTGATCTGTTGGGTCATCTATTTGTATCTTTCAAGTTTGAAAAAAAAATCTGCTTTGAGTGACAATCTCTTCTCCCAATGAGCTTTTTCCCCTATGGGATCATAAGGAAAGGGTCCGTTCACGCAGCGCTGGCACTGTGTCCCCTCCACCAGTATAAATACTGGTGCTTTTTTATATTTTCCCAAAACGCACATTACTTCCGCGTCAGCCTTCATGAACATGCGATTTAAATGAATGCACACCATTGGAAAAAAAAAACAAAACTAAGTTTGCCGCTGCGAAAATCCAAACGTGTAATTCCCCTGTGTTTTGAAACTATTGCCGGTGAGAGGCAGACCGGTATGAGAGTGTGTCTGTGGACGGAATGTGAGTGCGTGCGTGAGAGGGAAAGAGCAAAGCTGACGCACACGTTTCTGACTGCATATCTAACCGGTTCGACTTTCATGCTCTTAGTTGTGCTCCAGTGAATAGAGATGAAGCTTGGACGCTGAGTCAATTTCTTTTAATAGGGAATACAGAAGACAAAATATGACCCTTCAGCCACGGTCCGCAGCAATCTGACTGTGCACGTTTGTCGGCACCTGCTGCGTGACTGCTGGGTTCAAGTACCCTCAGACAGACTAACACTCAGGTACAAATGTTTACAAAACTACAGCTGATCACCACTCCATTTACTGGGGATAAAAGAATGAAGAATGATGCAGTCCAAGCGCAGAAAATTGATATTACTATAAATAGCATACTATCAAAAAAAAAAAAACATGTAATTTTCTATGCAATAAAAGCGCCATCATCGAATTAACTCACATGAAGTTCAGGCCCTGTCTCATAATGTTACAAAAGATAAATAAGCCAAATTTTCAAAAACATTTTTTTCATGATTGTGAAGTTCTTAGAAATATTTATGGTATTTTGTTCTGACGTATCCAATCCTATTGCTGTAGGTATTAAACATCACAAATGAAGGACTTTTTGTTTCAATCAAACATAGTTGCATTACTATTTCAACTTTGGCCTGTTTTCCTTGTGCAATATTTTTATAAAAGCACTTTTTTATTTAATCCCAAAATATGTTTAAAAACCTATCTGACCTGCTGTTTGTGAATATTTTTTTATTTGTGCTAGAGTTCGCAATTATAGTAGGCTGGGTATAAGACTGTCTCGCAGGACACCAGGGTTTACTCAGGGCAGGCAATGAGATAAAAAATCCAGTGTGGGCCCTTAGACAAGACCCTTCATGCTGCTGCCTAACTGGGTTCCCCTGTGCCTAAAAAATAATGGGTTGTGTGGGTAAGGGTATCTGGTGTATCAGCTCTCTCCCAAACCATCTGTGTGAATCCTGTGGCCACCCCTAACAAGATACGCCGAAAAGTGAACAACAACAAGAGTTCACATTATAGTTAGTGATGGCACAGTTGTGAAGGAGAGAATTTCAAATTGGCACTTTGAAGATAATCTTTTGCACATTTTCTACTTTATGTAGGGCTTAATGCTAGTTTAGATGTAGCATTAGTTCCAGTTCAGTGGGTATTAAACAAATATATTGCATCTCATAAAATTGTAGGGAGAAACAGTCAATGCAGACCTTGCCTTCAAAACGAGGGAGGTCACTGAACGATGGAAGTTTGTCAGCGCTTTGTAATGAAGTTTAAAATTAAGTGGGCCGCATGGTACGTTTTAGCAATGCTGCTCATTTCTGCTCTGATTTAATAATGATTAATGAGCAAATGACACAGAAAGCATTCTTCAAGTCGGGATTCAATGATCCTTCACAACGTTAGGTTCTGCTTTAAATAACATTACATTTTTTTTTTTTTTTACTTTTCAAGCTACAGTATAGTGTTGTGCAAGTCGACTATTTTGACATTTTAGTTTTAGTTTTTTTTTTTTGTTTTTTACTTGTTCTATCATTTATCATTTTCATACAGAAACTCAACATGGTACCTGGACTAACCTATATTTTTATATACATTTTCAGCAAGGAAACATGAGTAAGGTATAGTAAATACATTTTTAAATGGTAGTAATATTTTTTTCTCTTTTCACATCCCTTTAGATGAGATAAATAGTTTCCCACCATCATTTTAGCTCATAATTAAGTAGGATCTTTTTTAAGATGCTCACATTGTGCTCGTCCTTTTTGAAACTACTTTGAAGAGATAACATTTTAATATCGACGGTTCCGGTGGTTAGTTTGAAAACGTGATGTAGATATGCAAGATAACCGACCTCCTCTTTGTGTTCCGATCCCGATCTCTGAAGGTACCACCGGGTCTGCGCCTGTTGGGATTTGGGGCTACATTCAAGAAAAGTGGAGTTGTTTTGAATTCCATAAAGAACCTTCTCCTCTATTTGTCCCCGACCAACACCTGGAACAAAAAAGACAAAAAGAAAAATGTCTACATGTTACCAACTAAGCATGATGAGGCATTACAAAGGCAGGCTGAGTGAATCCAGCCTCGACATACTGTCCTCTGTGTCCCAGCACTGCATAGCAGGATCTCCATGCTTGATGTCCTGTCGTCTGGCTCTTCTGGAATGCAAACACAGACACAAGATTAAAGATAGTCTTATACAGCTGTAATGGATAAGAAGATAAAAGCAAAGGTTCATCTGTATAAGTCGACCACTTTTGAAAAAAGCTCAACGTGCATGTTTTACAGTGAGGAAAAGCATTTAAACCCTAGGAATGTGACTAAGAGGAGTTCATATGTTCTTAAGCAAGAAAAATGTTCATGAAACGTTAAAATTGATTTTTTTTTCTTTCAGGCTTCTAAAGAACAGAATTTTAAGTTTTGTTTTTTTTGTTTTTTTTTCTGATCTAATACTTATGTAACAAAGTCAAAAGCCACCAAATCATATTACCTTTGAAACACTCCCTGGTATTTAAAGTTATATGTATTGTTTAATTGGGAGTTGTGTAACTTTAGTAGGTAACTTTAGTTTCACCTCGCATATTTCCAATGTTTGCCAAATACTAAGATAATCGTATAAAATAATTTCCATGGGGCACAGTAAAACCCCAAAACTTTATATTTTCAAATGTCTTGATTTCAATGGACAACAAGTGTCTCATTACCACTCCACAGGCTATTTGGTGCCGCACATTTGGGCTATTTTAGTTTGTATTGATTTCTTCTGGCACTTCCTCTTAGCCCTGTTTGATGGGACATATGCAGCCCACACTGTCTGGAGATCTGTTTTCAAAGAGCACTGGGGACCAAAAGCAGAGTCTCTACTGATACCAAAACAATAACAGCATCCCTGCTGGCTCATAATTTGGCAGTGTGACCCTTAACAGCAGTGTATAGATTATGTAGGGATGAGATGTGCAGGCAGGAAGCCTCAAAAACAAAACAACAGCTTCAGCTCAAACTTGAGGGACTAAATTCTGGAGGCAAGAAAACATGCAGACACATCATGGGGGAACCCCATCTGCAAACAGAGAAATCTAAGCACTTTGTTTCCTTTTAAAATGGCTTTTCTTTCCTTGTTGAAAAAAACAGGCATTACATTTTATATCTCTGGGGTAAACACGAATGTTGTGTGACTCAAGTGGTAAAGTACCGTAAAGTATGAAGGGAGATTTTAAAGCACATCTGGAACTGGCTGCCATTTGTCCCACCTTTTGGATGCAGGGATATATCTTGAGCAAGAGTGTCCATCCCAGGCGCAGTAAGGGTCTCGTGCCAGGCAGCATTCGGCACAGGCCTGACCATACAGGTGACATCTGCTCAAAGACACTTGTGCAAGGCCCTCTCTGGAGCCCACATAGAGATGTTGCTGTTTTAAAAGAAGGTAAAAAAAAAAAAGCACATTTAAAAACTAAAGCTAAAAAATGCTAGGGTGCACTGTACTCAAATGTGATCAAATGAAGGCTGGAATTTAAGGTTAAAGTCAGTCTGCTTATAATTGTAACACTGTCTGCATTCAAATCCTTTCTGTGTTCAAGCCATTTTTACAAATCCATTGCAGTCTCATTTGCTAGGAAATACTAGCAACACAGACGCATACACAGGTCAAACCTGGCTGGAGATTAATGGAGGCTTTAATTGGGGTTGAAGTGTCTGCTGACTCTCGTCACCCTCGGTTAATGAGAGGTAAAGGTGAGAAACACCACAAGGAAACGTGGAGAGTGTCAAAGAGGGAGCTCATTTGAATAATTGTTGATAAAAAGATTCAAAATAGCACAGTTTTTTTCATTAAACACATTAGCTACGTATACTAAGTTTACATGACATGAATGTAACCAAAGAGCACAAAGATTGTTTAATGTCATAGTCAAATGGAGAATAAGACCTTTTTGGAGGAAATTTCCAGACTGAGGATGGGAGATAGAACCTGCAGAAAAGCGAAAACAAACTTTAGCACTCCAGTAAACAGTTATTACTGTGGCGGGACTTAAAGAATGACATTAGAAGAATGTGTTAATTAGCGGCACATCAAATCCATAAGCTTTATAGAGTTTAAATAACAAAGGTGTGATGAGTATTTCACAGCTTCATGAGTGAGCTCTCCTAAGAACAGCCACTTTAAACGTGTGCATCAAATGATTGTCTTTGAGTATGTTGGTGTTTATGTTGTTTATCAAACCTGGAAAACCTGAAGCTCCTCAAGAATCACCTCCTCTGTGGGCCAGTTCTCTTGAGTGATGCTCACCACCTTCAAAACTGAGCCAACATCTGCAGCACAAAAACAAGTTATATTTCATCTATTTTATGGTATTCAATAAAGATGTACTTGACTTTTTATGTTCAAATAAACAAGTTTCCTACAGAAACAAGTTTCTTAGGACGAGCCATGAAAAGTAAGTTACATCTTACCTGTTCCCAGGAACATGACATCATAGTGCCCATCATTGGCCAAAACTCTGTCCACCACAATATGAGTCAGGGTGTAGTCCACTCTAACATGTGTAAACACAGGCCGGCCAGCCATAGGATGCACAGGGCGATGCATCACAGGGTGGAATCGAACAAAACTGACAACCTCGTCTGGAAACTCTTTTGTGGTCTTGATCCTTGGATCATATGTTTTACTTGGGCACTGAAGGGCAAAATATAAAAAGAGACTTATCATTATTACATTTTTATTTCTTCATAGTTTTTTAAACTGGACTATTATTTGATTTCAGTTTGAACAATTTACTGGTGAGGGCCTCCTCCTGGTGGTCAAAAAGAGAAGTGCAAGAGACTAAGTTTTGGTGAAACATCTGCATTGGAAGTGGAGCTCAAACAGAGCGGTCAGCCATGCACCTGAAGTTTATAAAGTACCAAATATCTAATTCTGATTTTAAGGCAGAAATAAACCAAACTTTCTATTTAAACTACAAAATCTGTCTCTGCAAAATATAAGAATGTAATTAAGATTTTGAAAACCTCTCAATGGGAATGGATCTGCAGATGACAAATCGTACAACTTTCTCATCATTTAATCTGAATCGGGGAATTCATGTTGTTTTTAGGACTTTACCAGAAAAAAGTTGATCTCTTTACAGGTGTGTGAAAGCAAAATTACATAGATGGCAGCCTGTCTGGCAAAGTTTTGCTTTAGTTCCTGTGTGCTCATGAAATGGCGCATACCGTTCCAGGCCGGGGATATGGTATTCTCCCCTCATATTCCACCCATCTGTGGTCGGGCCCCTCCTTGTGGGCGTAAGGTCCGTTAAAAGCAGCCCTTATGTCTGTCATGCTGTATATGCACACTGCTGACCCACGGAAAATGGAACTGTAAAGAAAGTGGAAATAAAATAAAGAAGATTAAAGCAGGAATTTAGTATAAAAAAACTCACAAGTAGTAGAAAAAGGAGCTCACCTAGATGTAGTGAAGAGTGCATAAACTAGAGGGTTTTTGTCATCTCTGGTGGGCAGCAAAAAGATGTCCTCTTCAAAATAAAGATCAGAAGTGTTTTATTATTTTTGTTGCACAAACATGTATGCTAGCACAAGTTGGATTTTAATTTACTTATTTCATTCATCTTATTCAAATTTTCTTAATATTGATGCTGGTTTTTGCGGCCTTAAGCACACAGAGTTTTAATTTAGAGTCATGAACATGTGACTGTGAACTGATATGACAATAAAAGTTAATAAAATGCTCCTTCAAGATAAAACGGTCTATGTCTTGGTGAATCATTTTATAAATCTCATTCACTTACGGAGCTCATCAAAGTGTGTGTCCACACCATCCGGTCCAGGGATAGAACACACAAGCCTGGCTTTGAAAAAGGTTGTCCATTTATTTGTCAGACTCCTCAGCCCACCAATATCATTCTAGAACACAAACACAAACTCTGTAATAAAACCTGTCAGAAATATGGAGCTCCCCCACGTCAATACGACACAGTAAATATATGCTTTGAATGGAACTGCTGTCCAAGAGTAATCTGTACAATGACCTCAAGTATGGGCCAAAAACACAAAGACGAAGCCTGTCTCAGGTTTCCTTCACTAATTAGGAAAATAAACAGATAACTCGCAAGTCTCAAATCTATCCAGGACAAAGGAGAGCCTCTTTTTAAACGTTTAATGAAGAGTAATTGAAAAGAGGACTGAATAATAAAACAACAAAAGACAATGAAAAAGTTATAGCTGAAGGCAAGAGGTTTGAAGAAAATCAAGGATTTCTTCATAACAAATCAAGTTTTAACTTAGCATATGGATTGCTATTTTAAATTGCAACCTTTGAGCTATGTTAAGAGCTTCCAAGAGCACCTCCTTATAATGCATGGAAATCTTGAGAGCAACCCCTTGTTAAACTTAGCTGATGTGCAACCCGAGTGATGAAGAAAAGCCCGTTATGGTTCAATACGCACAAAACATCCTCATGCTGAAAAGACGCCCCACCCCGCCACTGAACAAAAAAATGAAGCACTTAAGGAGGTTTCACATGATGGCCATCTTCAAAGACCAATTTTAAAGACTCTTGATCCTCTGAAGTGGAAGTAAAAACAACAAAATGAAGAGATACATATGAAGTGGATATGGGAGAAAAGAAAGAGAAAGGTGGTGGGGGAAGGAGGTTAAGAGAGGAATCTCCTGTGTTCTCTCTCATTGTGAACCAATGAATGCTTGTTTTGGGAAATACTAATGCTAACAATAGTTTTTTTTTTTTCTTCTTCTAAACAAAGAGAAAAATGGCCAACAAGTCTTTTTCAAACTAGAAAACAAAATAAAAAAGAAACAAAAATAGATGCTACTCTTTTGATGGAGGCAGGAGCAGTTCATGCTTTTCAGCTTTAGATGTCTTACAGCTCTAAGGTTCAGTTAGGCACTTTAACAGTGACTTTTAAACCTGATTCAATGTGGGGCTAAGAGTTATCAAAGTGTATTTTATAAATCTAATTGTTTTTATTTCAAGCAAAAATAGATGTGCAATCAAAATTATACAGCATTAAAATTTACACTCACGCCAATAGATTAGGCTTACCTGTCCAACTAATCATTATAACGCAAATTTCTTAACAGCCAATTCCATGGCAGCCACTCAGTGCATTTAGCCATGTAAACATGGTCAGGACGATCTGCTGCAGTTCAAATTGAGCATCAGGATGGGGGGAAAAACGTAAATGAAGTGACTTTAAATTTGGCATGGTTGTTGGTGCCAGACGAGCTGGTCTGAGTGTTTCAGAAACTGTAGATTTACTGGGATTGTCACACACAATTATTTCTAGGGTTTACAGAGAGTTGTCTGAAAAAGAGAAGAAAATCCAATGAGCATCAGTCCTGTGTGTAGAAATGCCATGTAGATGCCAAAGGTCAGAGAAGAATGGCCAGACTAGTTTCAGCTGATAGAAATACAGCAGTAACTCAAATAACTGCTGGTTACAACCGAGGTCTGCAGAAGAACATCTCTGAACGCACAACATTACCAAGCATGCGCAAGATGGGCTACAGCAGCAGAAAATCACACCGGGTGCCACTCCTGTCAGCTAAGAGCAGGAATCATTACCACGAAGGAAAAAGGTAGTTCTGAAGGAAAAAGGAGTCCAACCCAGTGCTTGTAAAGTGTACCTAGTAAAAAAGTGGCAAGTGAGTGTCGGTTATATAATGAAACAAATAGTGTACATATTTTTATAGACATTCATATTCTAGGTTTAGAATTTTTTTAGCTAGTAATGAATGAATCAGAAAGAGACAAAATATTTTGGTATATTAAAATTTTTGGAATTAAAATAGAGGAAAATCTGAAACAAACACAACAGGACAAAAACTTTCCACACAGTTCAAGCCTAAATCTGAGCAAGAACATTAAATGCATTGTGATTAAACTGAAATAGCACAGAAGACAACAAACTACCTGGATCTAAAGGCACTGAGGTGCATCTAACAAACTGGAACTTATTGCAATTCATCATCCCAGGAGGCAAAGGAATATTTTTCTTCAGTGATGTATCCAAATGAGATGTGTTCAGTCTTTTGTTGAATTCCTGTTTGTAAATCTGGATGACTTACACTGTTCACATTTACCATCTCACCTTACACACACGAGCAACCCGGGAGACGATGCTCTTGTCGTTCCCCTCCCACGACACCTCCCGGAAGAAAAAGTATACCTTGTCATCATCTGGATTGTACGTGTCAGCAATGGGATGAGCATAAATAAACTTGGCATCTGAAGACACAAAGAGGGAAAAGGGAGGGGAGCTGTTTGAGTAAAGTTAATGTTTTTTCTATGTAACTCCCGACTCAAAGTGGCATTAACATCACAGAAAGCTCATGTTAATTTACAGCCATTGTCTGCTTCAACAGCAAAGATATAATTGATTACTCCTCCTTTTTCACTAAGTAAAAGAAGAGCTAGGCTGAACATAAATTGTCAGCTTGTCCCACATAGGATAATGTAATGACTGTAGGAGGATTTATTCTACTTTACAAGGAGTTTAGCTTGCTTTTAAGTGATTTTTCAGGCTGACATAAGCTGAGCCAAAAAAAACTTACAGTCATTGCTTAAATACTGTAAAGTCAAATACATGAAATAATGCAATTCTTTCAACTCATGTTGTGTAAGAATTAATGATACTAGCATTTATAATAGTATTTGTAGTAGTTTCACTATCGTCTGTGTTCATATAATTACCATTTTAAGGTAAAACTCTACAGGACTTGTAAGAACTTGTATTTTTTTCTATTTTCTTTTATAATCTGATTTTTTTTGATTGACAAAAACTTTTAAACACAATCCATGTGTTTCATTTAAAATCTGATTAGCTCTTCCAATGTTTGGCAAGATCTTTATGTAAGAATGCAAACATCAAGCTCCATGGCTGTCAAAAAGTTCACTTGTTCGAAAAATAACTGACATTTGCCTCCGTAATTAGGAGTTTGGCTTTAATCCAAACATAGTTAAAACTGATTTGAATTGTTAACAATAAGAAAGACTAAGAAAAATAAATATAAAAAGAAGGAAAGGCAAAAAAAGAAACTCAAAGAGACTAAAAGAGAAACACTTTATGAGATAAGTTAGAAAACTAAATAGCAGTTGAATGAACATTTGGCTCAAAAAATTGAGCCAAATACCTGTGGATTGGAACAGTTTGATAAACTACAGGCAACATCCTCAACATTAGGTCATGGTTACACATGAAGTAATGGTAAGACATTCCACAGAAAGAGACTTGCTTTCACACATGGTGTACTCTTTCTCTTTCTGTCTTGCCCAAGCATGCACTGTTTACACACGCCGAGTCAGGGACACATCTAACTCAAAACATCACCGACTATGTGGTTGTGAACTGTAGAGACCATGTGCAAGTATTTAGATTCTGGAGACAATTGTTGATCCACGGGCTGTAAAACAGCAGCGAGAGGCATAGAGAAGGTTCCCCGCTTCGTGATGCCTGTGCGTGTAAGCCAATGATTGTAGTTGTGCAAATAAGACCCTGAACTTTGTGGCACACTGTAAATTCCTGCAAAGGTGTGGTCCCTGTCCTACAACGGTATTCATATAAAAGTTCCAACTAAATGAATAAGTGGACTGTTTTCTTCCCTGCGGAATGCCAATAGCAATCTACAGGGCACAGAGACGCTCTTTGTATCAGCAGAGAAGCTTGGAGCTTGGTGTAAAAGCAGCAGAGTTTTAAGTGCAGTCTGTGTTTCAAAGCACATGGATGTGTGTACCATTGATCCAGTAGTCTTCTGAAATGTCTGTGCGTATGTAGTGCTGGTCAGGTGGGGGGCCGAGGGAGCGTGTGAACGCTGTGTCCTTTCCTAGGAAGTTTGAAGATGTGCCAGCATACAGGTACTTATCTGGAGAGTAAAGCAGTTATAAAGTAGTAAAGAAAACATAAAATCTAAGTAAATTTTATATATAAATTCAATATATCTGAGAGACAAAAAAGCACGCCTTCAGTTACTATGAGCACTGGAAATACATGAATGTAAAGCTACACAAACATCAAAGCAGAGGGGAGCATCTATTTTCAGATATATGATGCTTTACAAAAATGAATTACCCACAGTTTGGATTCTCACCTGAAAGGACTGAGGTGAACGGCTGCAATGGATCAAAAGGACATTTGAATCTGCCAGACTCAATCGTATTCAACTGCAGTTGGAACACTTCCTCCTTGGTGATAAAAAAGAACATATTTTAAAACATTTATATCCAAGTCTGGTTTTAAATGTGAGGCAATCCTTTAAAGAAGTATGTCTTGTACCTCTCTATGGCCAGTGATTTCAATGAAAGCACAGGTGGGATGGAAGGCTCCGGTTCCACAGGCGTAGACATGTGTTTGGTTGTAATTGTGGAGGACTCTAACAAAGTTAGCACATTCCAGCTAGTATAAGGTGGAACGAAAAAAAAAAACTGTTATTATGTTTTATAACACACATGACTTCCAAAAGTCTTTAGAAACCTTAAAACAGAAAAAAAGGATTTTTTTTGGAAAGACTTACATTTATGCTTTTGCCAGCCTGTTTGCAGCTTTCGATTCTTTCTCTGGAAGCAGGCCAGTAGATCTAAAAATAATAATAAAAAAAAAGGTCAGATTTTGTAAAGCTTCCAAAACTGTAAAATGTTCATCAAAACTGACTAATTTGACTAAATATTGATTTAGGGAGGGCAATGCAAAATCTGCAATATGAATACACACTACACGCCATTTATAATGATGACATGCATTCAAGCCTTATGCATGTATTCTAATCTCTGTTCTTATCAAAACAACTGATCACTC
The DNA here is from genome assembly GCA_036245035.1 of Adrianichthys oophorus. Lineage (NCBI taxonomy): Eukaryota > Metazoa > Chordata > Actinopteri > Beloniformes > Adrianichthyidae > Adrianichthys > Adrianichthys oophorus. The sequence continues at coordinate 30,275,058 of BSAI01000030.1, read as the reverse complement.
CTGATATCAGTAATTTATAACACAATTTACACTTTCAGTTACTGATGTGAAAGGCCAGGTATGCCCCCATCAGGTTCAAACATGTGGGCTTATGTGCTCAGATTTCCCTGCTTCAAATACTACCTTCAGCCAAACATCCTCACGAAGGAGGACGTCACGCAGAAAACACTTCTACAGCGTGAAGTACTGATTTACTGCAGTCTGCCTCTCTGAGGACTTAAACAAGTTTTGCAATGCAGATGTTGGAATTATAGCTGTCTGAGGAGATTCTGGTAAAAAAGAAAAAAAGTTTATGGCACTGCAGTGATCTTAAAAATCAAGAAAGAAACACCTGGAAGAAGACTGTTTGTGCCATTTCAGGTAAGATAAAATAAAAGGGAAAAATGTCCAAAGCAGGAATCATATCCTTCACCACTCCCAAAGTTTTTAACTCATTGGCATCAGTATTGATGATCAGAGAAGCAACACTTTGAGTTACAAGACTATGAGGTAAAAACAACTAGATAAAGATCAAATAAACACTCTTCCCAGTGATGGATCAATGGATGGATTCAGCTGCATAAACACACATCCACAAACTGAAATGTATGGCATGTGTCCAAATCTATGTTTGTGCAAATGTGCAAGCGTTAGTGTAGACTCTTTAAATGTTTATGCATGCAGTTGTCTGGAGGGGTTCTCTGTGCCTAACATGATGACCCTGACCTTGCCAGACAAACATCTTTAGACCGAGTAGGGAGTGCTTCCCCTGACACAGTGCCTAAGTGCCTTTTTGTAACATTATAGTGGAAAGAAATACCTTATGTCACTCCACCTAATGGGGGTTCATAATGAGCTGACTTTTTTTTGTCCTTTTTTCTGCATCTCCATACATTCTATGTGTTCCTTCAACTTCTGTTTCATTTTCATTTTTTTCCCAAATTTTTGTTTTTTGTTTACCTTCTTGGGAACTTTGGCCAGATTGTCAAGGTCCAGCAGGTAGATGTGATCCCTGGCTCCCAACAAAAGACGGCTTCTTTCTTCATCCAGCAGCAGAGATTGTGAGTGGAGGCCATCCGCTGGGCCCACAAGTAGGGATATACTCCCAGCCTGCAGTAATTCTGGCAAAGAATCACAGGGAAGGATGGATCAACGAAAAAATAACTGCTCCACGTTTGGTCAAACTAGGGTTAACTCATTCTTGGCAGTCAAGAACACGGTTGGTTGATTTAAAGAAGAAATGTGTCATCTTGACTTGAATTTACTTAATCCCCTTTGGTTAAACACCTCAACTACACTTACTGGAAAAAAAAAGAAGATTCCTTACTGACTGGAGAGCATGCTCTTTCCATAAGTGCACTATCAGGTGTCTTCATCAGGGTATTTGCATTGCATGTATCCATTAATGCTCTGCATGAAGATGTTCAAACATCTCTCAAATGTGAAAAGATTGAAAAGTGAAGAATTAAAAGAGGACACGGAGGAGTTTGTTTACTCTTACCGTCTCTACTTTCCCATGGAGACCTTATTTGGAGATTACCAAACATCACTTTAAACACGAGCTGTAAGTGTAGCCATGGGTAATTTGGGATTAGATCACAATAAGAGCGTGATGAATACCTGCTGCTCGACCATTATAGCGTGTGTGAAAAGGAGTTGGAGTAAAATGAGGCTAGTAGCAGATGCACAGTTTTAGTCTCCCAGTTTTTCCGAGCAGACTGCAGCTATGTTTTTTGGGTTGGCATTGTGTCCCTGATCTTCTTGATCTTAGGAAATCTCTTCAATCACCAGACTCTTTTCAGTGCAGCATTTTAGCAACATGCCTTGAGTAAACACCAGCTCAGAGCAGGGGGAGTCCTGTGGGAGTCACTTTGAAAGGACTGATATTGTGATTACTCTCTTGGTGTGAAGGATTGAAGAGGTTAGCAACCTTCAATATTTGAACTTCTGGGACCCCTCCACACCACAGAGTCCTTCTTAATACCTCCTCCTATACAGAAGCACTAACGCAAAGAACCCCTCACAATCTGAATTCTTTCATTCCTTTTATCATGCCCTCAGAGACTAAACCTCATAGAGACATTAAGCCCTCAAGCCCCTGTCTAACAGTAATCTATTCTGTAAACACACAGCACTGTGAGTGAATTGAAACAGTCTGTTGCTGCTCAACATTTCAGGGTTTTTTGTAATCAAAGAGGAGTGGACTCATTATCCTAAATAGTTCTGGATTAGGTCCCCAACTGGAGCTCAGAGGAGCCGTCATAAACATAACATACATTATAGGTGGACTGGCTTTTGGTTGAAGATGGATGGAGGCGAATGTAAAATGACATCAGCAAATGTCGTTTGTCGAATCTTGTTTACATCAATGTTTGAGGTTTGCGTCACCTAAATAAATGACAAGCGGTAATTTTAAAAAGAAGTATTTCCACGGCAGCAAGCTGCTTGCAGTGTAGATGGTAGGACATAAAATGTTGTGGTCACAACCGACTAATTATCAAATGTTTGGAAACAGGCTAAGGCTAAAAAAGAAAAATCAAGCAATCACATTTTCAAAACTACTGAAATATTTAGTATTTTATTTCAAAATGGTGATTTCAGTGGAAACTTTGAAGGATAATCTACGCAAAAATATACCAAAAGAAATATTTTTTCACTCGTCCTGGCCCCCAGGCAAACACTAACACCCACTTTCTCCAAATATGACTCATATTTCATTAATAATTCATTCTTTACTGTTCCAAAGGTTAAAAAAAATATCATGCAAATGGATGTAGTTTACTCTTAAAGGTTTAAGAAAAGCATGATATAGGCCCTGTAAATTATCTGCCTAAAATCAAATCAAATGATATTAACAGCTACCATTAATTAAACAAAATTATTTATTTTTTACTAATGCAGCATAGCAAAATCTCAAATTGATCCAAGAAGCACTAATACCAACTGTAACAAACCCAATGAGGGAAAAGTATGAGTTATTACCATTCTTCTGCCTTGTGTTACACTAAAATAGTGTATACTGTTAAATTCATGTATGAAGTGGGTCTCCATGCTGTGGATTAAATTTGACTTCTTGGATTTTCAGAGAGAGGTTCATGCAGTTCTTTTGAAGGTGTTCACTCAATCAAGGACAATTTGGCTTTGATCATCTCACCCTTCACTCATTGAGGCTGTGCTTTCACAGAGGGGGTGATGTGGTGTTTGAAGAGTGATCCCCGCTGTGTGGTGTTGCTTTTGAACAGTTTGCACTGATGGGCTGATGACAAGATCTGTGCATGACATGTGCACTGGCCTGATGATTTGCCTTTGATGGATTTCTTTTTGCCACAGTCATCCTGACTAATAAAGCCAACCATGGGCATGGCTTTGCTGTTGATGCTCAAGGGTGCACCAGGAAAACTTGTTCACTTGATACACTGATGGCAGCTCGCGTGAATAAACACTAAAGTCTGACTCACAGCAAAGAGACACACACCTTGATTTAGTGAAAAAAGGCAACAGACTCAACAAAGGTTACATTTGTCACTATTTCAGTTTCTTTAAAAAAAAAAAAAATTTTTTTTTAACAATTTGCCCATTTTTTATTTTAATTTGCAGTCTTTGATATCTACTATTGGGGATGTAAACTGTCACTTCTGAAAAAAAATTAGGTTTTTTGATGAAAAACCTTTTTTTTTCTACTGCTGCTACAAGTGCTTTATCTGAAAGCAAACATGTCATGTATTGGGTGGTAACTTATAGACACTGTATGGATTGGATGGATGGATGGATGGATGGATGGATGGATGGATGGATGGATGG
>BSAI01000030.1:30198097-30271268 GCA_036245035.1 Adrianichthys oophorus | reverse complement strand
TGGATGGATGGATGGATGGATGGATGGATGGATGGATGGATGGATGGATGAATGGATGAGTTTTTGTTGTTTCCCTTTTTTGCTCAACTTCCCATTTTTATGCATTTCATTAATATTATTACTTTTTTCTTTAGGTTATTCAAATATAACCCTGACATACTGTACTTACAAGTTTAACATCATTAAGATATGAGAAAATATCAATATGCAAATACAAATATTTCATGTAAATTTATTTAAAAAAATAACAAAGCAGATCAATAAATAACAACAAATTAAAATGTAATTTTTTTTTTAATTTGTATTTTGTGTGTAACTGCTTTTTATAAATATTGTAACTTTTCATCCATTTGTACAGACATTCCCTTTCGTTTCGGTCACTGTATTTATCTCAGTTTGGTAGTAAGGTTTAAACAAAGTTTAGTCATGCTGGCTTGACTCATTCTTCCAAACTATTTCATTATTGCTCACCCTACTTTTTGCAAAAAAAAAAATCAGATTTTCTTGCTTTTCCAATCCCGTGTTCCCCTGGTCTTACTGTTGACTCTCTGACACTTAATTAAAATGTAATCACACATGAAATGTTTTATGCAAAAAAAAAGGAAAAGTGCAGAGCTAAATGCTGCCATAACTGCTGAGAAAACATTCTCTCTCATAATCATTATTCATGCAGATACTTCGTTATATTTATGTTGGACTCTAGGAGCACATCTGTATATCTTTGCTCAGCCAGACTGAGCTTTGGAAGCTATGACCAAACGAGAACCTTTTGCGGTTGAATTCAAAGTTTACTTTGGGGTCACAGTAGGAACTCTTTTTTATGGAGCAAGACTGAAGTTCATGTGTGTGGCTTCTTTTAGCAATGCAAGAAAATTTTGAATTTTGAAGCAAAGTTTGTGTTGAAGGTAACAGAGGAGTTTAAGAGTAAGAAGATTTTGTTATCTTTTTTCCCTGGTGAAACATAGCTAACAGACTCAGATGATGTGAAAGCAAAATAGACACAATGAGTTATCAGGCAATAAAACATCAATGCAGCAAAACAGGAACTGCTTCTAACAACTTTATAGATAAGTAGAGTAATGCTTTGTTATTTTTACTACAGCAATTATAAAACGGAACTTGCAACTTGTATAATAATTTTTTTTTTTATAAAATTATGAAAAGATTTGGTAAACCAAAAATAATCGCTCTATTTATAAATATTTTTTTATTGGGGGTGGGGGTTTTGTTAGATTGCTTCTTTTGTGTATTTTTTTTTCAGAATGTAGAAAAAATAAGTTTTAAAAAAAATTGTAAAGAAATAACGGGTGCAAGTCAAGAGATCGGAGAGCTGGCTAGCATGTATGGTTCCTAACCTGAAACAGACTACAGGAATAATAAAAAAAATAATAATATAATAAACGCATCAACTTAAGCATGAGTTCTTACCTTTGTTGCTGAATGTGACCCTGGGGACAGTCTGTTTGATCCCAGCTCCAAAGGGAAAGGTAACCAGGAATATCAGTCCCACTAATTGAACTCCTGGATGGGTCAGAACCCAATTCCTTGTTCTTATAATGCTGCACATACTGCCAGACAAACAGAACCGATCCCCAGCATCATTTGGACTCTGCTTACTCTCTGCCTTCATGGCGTGTGTGAGAAGTCTGTCTCTGCTTTCAATCCTCTGTACAAACCTGCGGAGAGACCAGCATGAAGAGTCAAAGCAGGGAGGAGCGGTCACAAGTGAGCATGCATGAGGGTGTGTGTGCATTCTCGTCTAACCTCACAGGGGACGTGTATACATGCCTATGTTGTGGCCATTCAGCTGTTTCACCATGGAGCCCTGCAGGCATGTCCCCTTTCCTTTGCCCATCCTACCTCAGCTGTTGCCTGCCACTGGGCTTTCCTTTTGTATTGCAGTTAAATCTGTTTGCCCCAAACAAAGGTCACACTAACAAAACAGCCCCTTTCTGCTTTCCTCACACTAGCCACTTCTCATTCAGCCTCTTTCCCCTTCCGTACCATTTCACTCCAACATTTCATCTAATTCTTTGCTTAAATAAAACATTCCTTTAGCTTCTCTCCATTTGGCTGATGAGTCTGTCACCTACTCTTTTATATCTTGTAAAAAATTAACCATGTCCTGTTCAGGACTTCACAGCAGACTAAAGAGGGCTCTGGGACAGACATTTATCCACCGTCTGAGAGGAGAGTTGCATCAGTTGAAAAAGCAGCCTCTGTGTCACACATATGCTGATGACTCTGGCAGAGTGAAGTGCCTCAACAGGAAATAACAAGTTAGACATATATATTTAGAATACTCTTTAACTGCAATGTAAAGAGTTATAAGACTTTAAGGGTGTGTTCAGACTGGTCCAGACCGAGTCCAATTAATTTGGTCCATATCCAATCCTGAACCTTCCATTTGGTCTGTTGTCAGACTGCCGTCTATCTGAGGTTTCTGTTTCGAATTTGAAACAAAACCTTCTCAACAAAACCACATGACTTAAGATCTCCAGTTATTGGCCATGAATTACAAGGTCGGGATAAAGCCACAAAAGAAAGAAGAATGGAAGTCCTGCGCTTTGCAATCCTTGTTGAGATAGTTCACTTATTCCAAATGAATATTTACAGACCAATTTTGAACATCTACAATGTAAGGTACAACACTTTTTACTAGCTGCTTTGGTACGGCAGAGGCATGCTGCAGTTGCTAAGGAGACGTCAGCTATGAAGGTACACTCATAAGTGTTTGTGACATTTAGATTGTCGGGAAAACAGTGTGAGAAGCAATGTGTTTCATGTTAAAAGTTGTTTTGATGGGTCTGCATTTATACATCCACATTTTAATGAATTGCTGTTGCATCGTCGTGCCCCATTTGTCTGTGGCTCTCTGTTAACGTCATGTAAAGACCGGCTATTTTGGTTCAGTTGTTCCGCTCAGAGCACAGAGCGTACTCACTGAGGAAACTCAGAGCAAACTGGAGCTAAGTTCCATTGAAAACAAACCCAGACCACCTCGAAAGATGGGTATGAGAGCGGTTCCTGGTCCCAGACCAGATGCCGCTTTGGTGCATTCAGACTAAAAGCTTGTTCCAGATTATTGGGGGAAACGAACTGTGGTTCAATTCAAGGAAACTAAATGTGTCCAGTCTGAGTGCTTCCTGAAAAATGTACTTCAGAAAAAATGTGGGGTTTTAAAAGATCCAGAGCCAGTGCTGAAATATTAATACACCCTTTCAAAACATCTAGAATAGATTATTGTAATGCCCTTCTTTCTGGCATTAAGAAAAACACTATCAATCTGCGAGTCTAGATAGCTAGTCCAAAACTCAGCTGCATGCTTCTTAACCAGGACCACAAAGAAGGGGCACATTGCTCCAATTTTGAAATCTCTGCACTGACTCCCAGTCAGCTTTAGGGATCAATTTGAAGGTTCTTTCATTAGTTTATGAAAGCTTACATGGAATTGGACCTTCATTTTTATCAGATTTACTTTTGTTTTATGACCCTCCCAGAGCCCTCAGGTCCTCAGGTGCAGGTCTGCTTATGGTCGCAAAAGTCAAAACCAAAATCCACATCGAGGCAACATTTCAGCACTTTGGACCTCGCCTGTGGAACAGCCTGCCTGAGGAGGTGAGGGCTTCATCCACTGTGGAGGTTTTTAATAAAAAATGTTTACGTCGTTTTTACATGTCCACATGTTTTAAAGTGATTTGATCAATTTTTTACTAATGATTAATTTCATGTCATTTAATTGTACTTGTGGGCTGTGTTTGTGTGCTGGGTTTTTTGCTTTTATTTTTTATTTTGATTGCTATTTTAACGATTATTTTTTGTCTGACTATTATCTATTTTATTGTGGAAAGCACTTTGATATGATTTGTAGGAAAGTGCTATATAAATAATATTGAATTAGAATTTTGTGCTGTAATGATAGAAAACATCTATAAAAGTATTATTTGTAACTACATTACTGACACAAACAGAAATAAATAAAAACAATTTATCTTTTCCTATCCTGTTTTCACAGCTTCTGGTAGAAAAGTAGGTAAACTCCTCAAAATTATTATTTTCAACTTGCATTCCTGTATTTTGCAAAGCCCTCAAGCCACTAATTAACTAGACAATTAACATAAAATGTAATGAACACATCAAAAGAAAACCTCCTCCAAAGACCTTTTTACTGCCCTCATTACTCTCCTTCTACCCCCATCCAAGATAACACCCATCAACTGTCAAGTGGCAGCATAAACAGGGTCAGGCCAAATATGTAGATGGGTCACGCAGAAGAACACACCACTGAATCTGCATATACCCAACACTTGAGAGGCATTTGGTGTGACAGGCTTTATGTTGAGTCCCGTCAGAATAAAGAGTTCAATCAACTTTAGAGCTTTATTGGGAAAAACACAGTCCCAGTGGCACATGACACGAAGAGCAAAATGTCAGGACTTTAGTTAGCAGGCTGATGTTTATTTAAGATGAAAGTTATGCTCCGTGAATGCACCTTCGGGGTTAGGAACACACACCCTGACTTGTCCCTGTGTGATGGCTGAGTAATTAACAGAGACTGTGAAAGTGAGGAGGATCTAATCCATGTTTGCAATGTGACAGTAGTACCACTGCTTGCAGGGTTTATGCTTTCAACAGTGTCTTCTGGAGAGCAGAGACAAGATTTCAACCAAGTGAGAAAAACATTTTGGAATAATGCATCTGTTTTCACAGTTTGAGTGCCCACATCTTACAGATGTCTCACCTCTTCTAAACATGCCCTACAAACAAGGAGCAAAGTAAGAGACTTGCATCAAAAAACCTCCATGTGCTGAGTAACCATGACTGCTGCAGGGACAGAAACAATGGAATGTAGAAATGACAGAGAAAAGAAGGGAGATGAGAAAGACGACAAACAACACTTTTGCCATGTGGGTTAAGCTAACACCCTTATTTCCTGCCAGCTTGAGTCCCTGTTATCTTTGGCATAAAGGCCTTCACTCGGTGCAGGGGTGATGGGAAACAATTCTGACAGTGATGGTGACAGATCTAAACAAAGTGCTGCTGCCTGCTGATTACCTGCCAAAATACAGGATTCTTTTAAGTATAACAACCTTCATATATATATATATATATAAACTCCTCTGATTTTATAATAAATATTGGATTTCAGCATATTTATATCGAGGCCTTGAAGGGACAAAGAGGTAAAAAAAAAAAAACTGTACTGATTCAGGTGCGCACCAGAAACTATCTGGTGTCCATCAGGTGGGCCAAAGAAACCAGCTGATCTGCACCAGAAACTTAATAAAAATAAAGGACATTTTGTACTGGTTTTCTAGTGTGCTCCAGAAACTAACTGGTGCATACCTAAAATTAACTTTTTAACTTCTATATCCCTTTAGGGGCTCCATGTATTTACAACCTTTCCAACATTTTTTAATAACAAGTAAAGCCAGATCCGGTTGAGAAAATGCGTAATTCAAAATTCGCTGGCTATTTTAAAGCTGCTGGAAATGTAGCAGAAGATGCAGGAGAAGATGGTTAGAAAAATGTTCTCACTATAGGCATTTTTGCAAAGACCACCCCTAATAAGGCATTTAACAACACCCAGGTGCCCTGTGGAGTAAGCTATTATCAGCACCCCCATCTCCACAGGACAGAGTGCATTAATATGGCCATTTGTCTTGATCCCCTGACCACAGGCACTGACCTGGCAGAACAACATAGGTAACTGCTTTGAGCTCTCATGACTTTAGCTGTTTTTCTTGGCAACGTTCAATCTTCTTTTTTTTTTTTTTTTTTGCCTTGCGTTTAGGCAAGCATGTAATTCCCCTGTGAGTCTGTGTGAGTTCATGTCTCAATGCGAAAAATGCAAGACAGCAACTGAGCCCGTGCGTGCCTGCCTGCCTGCTAAAGGCATTACATTGAAAAGTTGGGCTTTATGCATAATTTTTAGTCACAGATTGTAGCTATAAAATCAAAAATAGCTTTGTTGGAACTAGGTAGCACCACAACCAATCATTATTTACTGTATTATAGAATGTGCTTAAGAGAAAGGAACGTTTATATGCTCTACAAAAGTGACTTCAGAGAAAATCTAAAATAGCAGCGTAAGCCCATGTGTCCAAAATGCTATTCACAAGTTTGATCTGATGGGTGCAGGATTTATGTCAGACCTGTCAAAACAGTGTTAGGACCCCTCTGGATGCCTCTGCATAACCATATGCTGGAAATGAACTCCGACGGAATATGAAACATTGTGGCAGAATAAGGTTATTTCTGGAACACAGATCAAATACTCTCAGATGCAATTAGACAGAAAGCTTTTGGCAACTTTCCTTCCATGAGTCGATATTATTTTCTCTAATTTGTTTACCCAAGTTATAAAGTAAACATCAAAGCCACAAGCAGAGACTCATCTTAGAGTCTAACCACGGACAGAATTTTACCTTATTTGAGTTTAAAAAAAATGTGTATACTGTGCATCTCTCTGCACAGTATACACATCTTTTGAAAATTACATGTTTATTCAAGAACTGAACACAAAATAAACTAGCAAAATATTCCCTTACATGCTAAAGAAAATATGTGGAAATGTGGATCTGAATCAGATTGACCTCTTGTGTGGAAAAAAGTGCATCATTTTGTGCAAAACATTCTAGCTAGGGGTATGTAGCACCTCTCAGGAATTACTTTTTCCTCAAGGAAAGACTGTATTTCTTCAAGCCATTTGCTGTCTAATAAATAAAATAAATCATCAAAAGTGGGATTGCCTTGCTCATACTTGCGTCAGAGTTAGGTATATTTTGTGGTATTTTTTTTCCCTTCTAAGCGCATAAAAAGCTGGTGGAAAATTGCTGGAAACCAACAAGCATAAAATCGGAGAAAGACGATGCCCAGTTTACAGGACATTCTATTGGAAATCCTTCTGTCATTCAAGTGAGCGTCTGGATAAAATTCCATCCCTGAAGCTTTGCCTGTCTATCTCCTGCACATCCCTGAGCTGCTTTTGTTTAAAAACAGTTGTAACAAAATATTACAAAAGCCTGCTGGTATGGAAACCAAATACAGCAAGGATGGATAGAGTTGTCCTTACTTAGAACTAGTTTCACGCTTAATGTCGCGATTTAATCCGTGTTTATTAAATTTACTGGGTCTGTTCCAGCTCTGGACTACTGATACACAAGAGCCTATAGAAAATGTGGAGAAAGGCAATATGATACTCGATCAGTGCTCAGACTCTTTGATAGTAGAAATGAAACAAAAAAAAACAAAAAAAAAGCAGAAAATAAACAGTGTTACAGAAACTGACCCTCAGACAAACGTGCTGGCAGGCTTTCGGAGATCGATGGAAAAACAAGTGTCTCTCCACATCCTGCTGCTGGGGTAACACCAGTACGGAGCTCTAAATGTGCATGAACATTTGTGTCCATGTAAGCTAATACTTGCCAGGGGCTGGCAGATGGGAGCAATAGGGCATTAAACAGTGAGTGATGGATGTAAGCGGTCTCACTTGTCCTCCTGTAGCCTGAGGATACATGGCTACACTCATGTATGCTATGCAACAGTTCTTACTAAGGATGTGACTGCCATCCAAACCATGTTTTGTTTTGTTTTCTCAAGCAAAGCAGTGCATTTATTCTGTTTATGTACACAAAAACCGCAGCAAGATTATTACTGAAGAAGCACAAAGCTCCAGGACAGACAAACCCAGCCAGGATGTCTGCCTGCAAGTCACTGGCACCTAGCTGTTATTGTAGACTTTTCAAACATTTGAACATCAGTGCAGACTAAAGGTAGCAGACTTTCATGTATGTCTGCACAAATGAATTGTGGAAAAGGGTCCATATTAGGCAAGGCAGGAGCCCAGCATGACTGGGGAGTGTTTTCATAGCACTCCTCATTCAAAATCGGTTAGGTTTTGGAAAAGCACCACTTGAGCTTTTGGGTTTTTTGACACAGGAAAGATCCTTGACACAAACCGCAGAAGGAGCTGCAGCGGGCAGGAGCTGTAAGCCATTTAAAACAAGGCTAAATGCCAGTTCTCTGATTTTTGTTTTAAATGGATAACATTAGATTAGTTTAGACATGAGACACAGAGCAGGAAAGAACCACCTCACACTGGACACTTTTTTGGCACACAATGCCACCATTTAGAAACTAATTCATTCCTGTTGAGAAGTGACATCAGTTCTCAATGCTGAGAAATTGGCTGCAGTGATAAAAGTAATAGCACGTTAGACCATCTTCACTGTGAAATATTGGTGGGATAGTGAATGAAACAAAAGGATCAGTCAACTTTTTTTAAGTTGCCTTTTTTGTGGCATAAAAAGTAAACCTTATTCTCAGTCATCACAAGACCAGAAACACAGCCAGATAAACCAGAGCTCATCAGAAGTCCTCCCCTCTCTGCTCAGTTTCTGTCTCAGACACAACAAACCCATCAACCCACAGCTTGAAAAAAGTAATCTGAAACTTTAAAAAGTTCAGTGACACAGAATAACTCAGAGCTCGGGTGTTATCTGGACAGAAATGTATAAATACATACAAAATGCCTCTATACTGCACACACCTCCAGTATGGCATGATAATGTCACATCCAGTGGCTTTGAAGGGCTGGATGTTAGAGAGTTCAGAGAGATGACTATTTGAAAATCAAAATGCTATTTTTTTTTCAGAAACATATTCTCTGCCATTCTGGAACAGAACCATATAAATGATGGTATAATCCTGCATTGTCAAATAAACAGATTCCACAAAAGACGTTCTGGTAAGATCTATGCATCATATATACATTTTTTTATTAAAATATATTGAGTACAATTAGCATTTAACTTATGGTGGTATATAGCGTTATTTAAAATTGTTTTTCTTAAGTCTAAAACTGTGCCTAGAATAAAAAGGAAAAAAAATAGAACAAAAAAGAAGGTGCATATTAACAGACGAAAAGATTTTAAGAATAAATGTAATATTTTAATCTACAAATAACACTTGATATTGACTGTTTATCAATAAACTTTCCTGAAAACACGAGCATCCCAAATCTAACGCGTTGATTCGAGTTGCAGAATAGGCTAATAACTGAGCCTCCACGGAGACAAACCCGGAGCAAAGAAGTGATATTAGTGCGCTCATTGCGCGTTTCATCCCACCTGCTGGAGCTTTTTCTCTTCACGTGTGCAGCACTGAAGCGCCTCTCTCACAAACAACAAAGTGATATAAAAAAGAGAGAGAGAGAGAGAATACAACTCTTGCGCTGCTCAGATCCGACCGCAGAATGCGCTGCGTTGTGCGCGCACCCGCAGAATTGGAGAAAAAAACTTCCCAGACATTTCCCGAGCCCTCTCGGTGTTCAACCAAGCGCCAAGTGAACTCCTGATCCACTGAGGGTGTTGATATGTGTGGGTGTGTCCTGGATGTGTGTGTGTGTGTGTGTTTTTCTTCTATGGAAGTTGAGGACGGATGACAAACTCCCACTTTTGATGCTTTTAAGGGAAGGGCGGGGGGCTTTTCAGCATCTGCACCTTTCTGTGCCAAAAACTTATTTGAAAATCCCAAAATGTGAACATAATTCCACTTGTTTAATTTAATGATTTTGTGCTAAACGGTGGCATAATTATATGTCAAATGATCCAAAGTGCTAATTCATTAATACAGTCAACTAATAAATAAATGGTTTTAACTTGTGTATTAGTAAACTCCACAGATAACTGACTGTCACAGATTTCTACATGCATGACTTACAATGTGAAGATGTGGCAAGAAGCCTCATGTGTCTTATTTTCTATAGGAGTGACTCATATGATTTTGCTCTTACAAATGTGTGCTACGCCCCTGTGATAATCCCATAATTGTGAAGTTTTTCCTGTGTAAGCATGCATGTTCAGTCAAACCCTAGCAGGGATCATCCCCGTAAACCTGATCTGATGCTCTGGGATTCCTGAAGTGCTGCTGAGCAGAAACAGCAGACACACATCGGTCAGGGTGGGACCCTAAACTAACCACATCCCTTGGACACAAGAAGAACAAAGAAGCAGCTGAAAATTGCAGCAAAAGTACACAGAGAAAAAAGAGCACAGTTCCTAAAGAGGTTCTCACATGAGCTAGTCACATTTAATGTGGAGATCTGGTAACTTCCATAGCAAAAAAAGATGTTGTACGCTCATCATTACATCCTGGAGAAAGTTAACCTGTTGCCTGCTGTTACAACTATATGTTCTCAGCTATTTTGACTGGATCCAAGTTACCTAAGAGGATTAGGTTATAAGTTTATAGGTTACAACAATATCCTCCCTCTCTGGTGGGGAAAAAGGAGGTTTAGTGTCAGGGTGTGCACTTCCTCAGGATAACTCACAATAGCAAAAACATTAATTTCACTGACGTAAAACAAAAAATGAAAAGTAGATTTTATCCTTGCCCACTCCAGTGGGAGTTACAATGAACATTTAGTAAGCAGAAAATTCCATAACTTAGCAGGAGCATCATTTGGTCAAAGCAGCAATATTATGGGAAAATCGAAATCTTTTTGGGAAGGACATGTCTGGCATCCTTTTTTCAAAATGGACATTGTAAATGGGTTATACGTGGTCAGTACTGTCCCCTCACAGCAAGAAGGCCAGGTTTAAATCCTCTGTGTGGAATTTGCATGCTTTCCTTATCCATGGAAGCACTCTGGCTTCCTCCCACAGTCCAAAAACAAACCTCAATGGTTGAATGCTGGATCTAAGTTGTCGCTTAAGAGTCAATATGATTGTCTGCGTCTGTCCAAGTCTGTCTGAGTCCCTGCACGTGATGATGCTTAGGTATACAAAACTATTTTAAAACCAATGAAAACCAATAAATATGTTCAATCATTTTTTTGATCAGGTATTTATTTAGGTTGAAGTATTTTTATATATATATATATAGAGCAGAAGCAACTATACCATATCTGAAACAACTTAATCTTGCTTTTTTATCCTTCCAAAACTGGGTTTGAACTTCATCAGGCTTTTTGGACAAAACCCACGTTTTACTGCTATTTACACCTGAGCTGGGCAATCACATCGTTCTGTTATTGGGGCTGGTGACACTTGTTTAAAATGAATCTTTTCACATGATTTAAACCTCAAAGAGTGAAGATTAAAGTGTGGTGACCAAAGCAAAGCATTTGTTTTCACTGATGCCTTGTCTTCTTCACTTTGACCATGCCTCCAGGATGATCTGTGAGCATTTAGCAATGAAAGATATCAAAGACTGACAAAAAAATAAAAAAGGAAAAAAAAAAACTTGTAATCTTCATTTAAATCCAACAAGCATCTTCATTTTGAAAACTGTCATTTAAAATCAGCTTTTCACCTTTGAGGAGTCAAAATGGAATGTTTTTTTTTTTTTTTTTTAAAGAAAACTTTTTATTTACTTATATTTTTTTTATATTTGGTCAGTATGGACATTTCACAATGCCAAACAGAGAAAAGAATATTAAAAGGAAGATGATGGAGCTTTAAACCACAATTTCTTGGTGTTTTATTTTTTATTTGCTTCAAACCTGTGCATTTTGAGACATCACCTACTAAGGGTGTAGTTTATATTCCAGACCTTTTTCCTCAAGTCCATTTTCCAGAACTCAGTTGTTTACAGCAGGAAACAGCTTTTCTTATAAGTCCCGTGATATTCACTGGGGAGATGAACTTGTGCCCAGTCACACAAAAAGTGTGTGTTCGGCTACAGAATGCAGAACAATCTGCAAGTAATTTCCATCGTAATCATCAAGATCTTTGACAATGGAATAGTCATCCAGGCCTGGTCACCCAAAGAGAGGCACAAGCACCCCACCACCCACACACACACCCGCACACGCATGCACACACATGCACACACATGCACACAAGCTTCTCGCAAGAACTGAACTGATTTACAAAAGATGGTAACATGAACCGCCACCCGGCTCGTTGTGCTAAAGTAACTGAAGCAGATCTAATTGTAAAAGATCGTTACTTATCAGTGATCAGGGAAAGAAGTATTAATTAGTTCTCAACCAAATGTATCGTAAAAAGGGGGTTTGAGAATTCCTGCACAATTTCGAAGCATATGAACAAAACACACTGCCAAAAAAAAGACATCATATGATCAAAAGAAGTAAATGTTTGTTTGTCATTACAGTACCATATTTTCTTCACTATAGTGCACTGGATTTTAAGGCATGCCGGCAATGAATAGTATGTCATAAATGCTACATTATAAGTCAAAATAAGTCAGAGATAAGTCTGTCAGTCAAGTTGCGTTCCCACCAAACGCAATTTGCGCATCAGGGGCGTCAAGTTTAAAAGTTAAGTCAATGTACAAATTAAATCTGAGGTCCTACATTACAATTTGAGTGTTGGGAACAGTGCGCAGGTCTAGCAGCAAAGCCTTTTCAGCGTTGTGGTGCGATTTGGGCGTCTTAGTGCAGTGCTGAAGAGTTCAAAAATCTGAACTTTGGGAGTCAGGTACTTAACTTTGGGCTTGTGATGTGCTCAGTGACTCAATCGATGGGTGGAGTACAAATCTAATTTGGAGGATTGATTTGAGTGTTCTCATCCTGAACCTCCATCAAGTCATTTTCTTAACCCGCTGTATCCCTTTCGGGGCCACAAGGTTTCTTTAGCCCATTCCGGCTACTGTTGGGTGAAGGTGGAATACACCCTGGACAGGTTGCCAGTCTGTTGCAGCATCCATGGTGCGATCTCACCCACTATGCTGGTGGAGGGTTTTCCCCAGGAAGCCAGCTGGTGGGTAGATAGTAGAGCAGCTGCAGCATGGGTAGGCAGCCTGTTCAGGCTTCCTAAGCTATGTCAAGCCTCCAAAGCTATGTAACATCTCCTAAGATATTTATTTTTCTTATTTTCATTAAAACAATAATAAAAAAACCCCTCTAACTAACCCTCAAATTCTTTTTTTTCATTTTATTTTCATTTATTTACCTTTAACCACAGACGTCCTATTGAGATCCTTTTCAATGGAGCTCTGTTAAACAAAAGACAAGAGGATCTTGTTTGTGTGAGTTGTTCTTCCATTGAGAATTTGTATATGAGGGAAAATAAAGTAAAGTAACGAGTAGTGAATTACTTTTTTAAAAACGTAATGTGTAAAATAATTTGATTTCAATTTTGATCCAGTAACTAAGTAAAATAATCAATTACTTTTTAGGAGTAATTTACCTAACACCGTGTTAACACATGAAAAACCACAATCCGACACCGCTACACGTTAGCCGCATTAGCGTATCAATAATACTTTTAACTCCCAACCTTTTTAGCAACACTTGAAAAAAACAGACTAAAAAAAGGTTACTGTGATTACAATAACTCCCAACCTTGTTAGTAACATGTAAAAAAAAAAAAAAAAAACTGTTCGACAACACTTGTTAACCTGGTTAACCTTGTATTTACAAAAACAAACAAACTTGTTTGGAACTTGTAAAACAAAAACAGTCGGATACCACTAGAACGAATGTTACTGTGACTACGCTAACTCCCAACCTTGTCAGTAACATGTAAAAAAACACTGTCCGACAACACTTGTTAACCTTGTTAATCTTGTATTTACAAACACAAACAAACTTGTTTGGAACTTGTAAAACAAAAACAGATGGATACCACTAGAACGAATGTTACTGTGACTACGCTAACTCCCAACCTTGTCAGTAACACGTAAAAAAGCACAATTCGACATCGCTACACGTTAACCACGTTAGCATATTTACAATAACACCCAACCAAACATTTTGACAGAGCAGCGTAAACCTCTGAAAATTTGTTTAAAATCAGTAAACACAACCACAATTAATCCATAGTGCTCTAAGCTATGCTGCTGTTGTTCCTTTCTTTTTTTTTTTTTTCTTTTTTTTTTTTTTTAAATTAAGGCTTTTTTGTGCGCCTGATAGTGCTGAAAATATGGTAGTTGAATAATGTAAACATTTACTGATCTATTAACTCTTACTTAGTTTTACTAAGGTGGGAGGACAAAATAAAGATAAATGAGCAAATATTAAACAAAGTGGTTCATATCTTTATCCTATGAATTCAATATGCTAAAATTCATAATATGGCATGATGTATGCGGGATCCACACATAACTTGTAATGCGTGTGATTGTGTAAAAAGATTTTTTTTTTCTTACATCCACACACAGACAAATGAGAGCACACACACACTGGCTTAAAACAAAACACCAACTACAGTTCTCTAAATGCAAGGTAAACAACTTAAGCTGCAAACAACACAGTCTAGTATAAATAATAAATATTAGGCCCAATTAACTGCATTCACGCAAGCACGCTTCACTTCAAACAGCCCATTTGAAAATTCTACAAACCACACTGCCAAAGGTAAACAGTGAAGACGCCGGCCTGTTACTGCCAAAACCACAACAAAAACACACAAGCAGGGAGCAAAATAAGGTCAACACACCAACACAATTAGTTTGTTTTTTCCCTTTCTGCAATTTGTTTGTTTTATTTCTGAAGTTGTTAGTGATAGAAAGTGCTTGAGCATAGTTTGTTTATTTATATCCAATGAAGAACCAGTCGCTTTGTGGTTTTACATTGTTCCAGCCACGGCAGGCCTGAGTGCAAAAGCATAAATATTTGGAATGTGTGATCATTTGGACTGCGAAGAGTGGACTGACAATGGAATCCCAACATCTTTTAAAGGTTACAAGAAACATTGCAACTCAGTAAGCCAAAATTCCTCTTATCTTTGTGATTGTCTGTCAATTTTTTTAGCTAGTGAACAAAGTTTTTCTATTACTTCTTCTTTACAAAAGGAATACTTTGGTCTTGAAGCAAAGATGATACTCACTAAAACCCCCAAGAAGAAAGTCAAAATCGCCAAATTTCTCCAATCAACAATGCTCTTAATTTCATTATTAGATTTCCTAATGTCTTAGTCACATTAAACTGCGAGGGTTGATCTGTACGGGTTATGAGGGTTGTTGGGTTGTCCAGGCCCATAGAGGGTCATAGAAAGGTAGAACAATGCCTTCAAGAGAGTGTAAGATGTGTCTTGCAGTTCCCTTGAGACTCGTGCAACCACCTGGAGGGACATCATGAATAAGGAATGAACATTTTGTTGTGTACGTGGTAGATGTATCATGTAGTATTCGTAAGGACAATCTGAGTTACACGCACTATGACCTACAGGTGATGTTATTTTACGGCATCTTTTGTTATTGGTTAGGTGCGAGTACTAGCCCCTTACTGACTCCAAGCAAATGCTACAGGTGATATATCAGTGCCCGTAGGATGCCCACATAAACTATGCTGTTCTAACAGTCAGGCTATAAGAAAAGAGCATGCAACGGATGCACAAGAACCCCGCATTTGTCACTTGAACAGCACTAACGGGCCCCTTCACACGGCCCAAAGGGTTTGGGGAGGAGGAAACTCTGGACAATGTGCCTGTATCTCACCTACCTCACCTTGATTACCCTAACATGTTGATTAAGTGTTCGCTACGATCTGCTGCCAAGAACATGTCTGTAAAAAAAATGTGGATGATCATTTTTACTCTAGGATGCTTACATTTTATGCAGGCCACCTGCGTGTCCCATACTAGTTTGCCCATTTTTTGACCACAGAGAGCTCATTTCCACCCATAAGGGCAGTTGTGTGCATGAGCAGCTACCTCAGAAGAAAGGTCAGGTTCAATGCAGAAATGCGTAATTTCCAAGACATTACTGTCTTATATTAAATCTCATTTATTGACAGAGCTTCTATTGATAGGTGAGAGGATAGTCAAAAAATTGAAGTTGCCTTTACTTTTATGTTAGGGTGTCCAAAAATTTTTACATCCTCCGAGTTTGGATGTGATAATCTGTGTAAAAATGACATCTCTATTTTACAGTTTTTAGAAACCTGTCTGGCGTCTGCCTGAGATCTTGATAGGCCTTCACATTCCTCTCTGGTGAAATAAACACCAGGGGAACTAATCTGATTAGCAAATAGTGCATCTTAGGAAAAGGAGGAGACGCAAAACGAGACATAGATGGATAGAGAATAAATTAGACCCTGAGAAAAAGGAGGCTGACATGCAGTCTCAAATTAACTGTAAGTCTGTTAACAAAACACATCTAACAGCCTTTCTTCCCCATCCATTACTTTAGCTTTGACATGTGTCTTTGTGTGCGATTCAGTGACACAGCGCAGCTGTTTTCTGTGTTCAATCATTGGGAAGACCTCCTCCCTCCATCAGCTGTTCATCAGCTGAGGTGGAAGCAGGAGGTTTTCTCTGAAGCCTTTTGCCTTTATTTTTCAGTTAAACAAAAAGAGAGGATACAGAGATCTCAGCAAGAATCACATTTAATGACCCAAGACTCAAGGAATAATTGATGATTAGCCTTCTTTTTTTGTACATACAGTTTCTTGGCATTTTTATTGACATGTACACACAAAATGTATAGTATCCTTTTGGTGCATTAAAAACTTTTACACCACAAAATTTGAAGTTCTATTTCTGTTTCGTTTTCATTCACTTTAGGTCGTTCAGCAAATGTTTACATCTGAAGAAATTGCAGAGTTAAACTACTGCATTAGGTAACCCTCAAAAGTCTTGATGAAATCATACAGTTTTGTCAAGATGACTGATCTGAATTCCTCCAAAATCATTGTCTCCATTACTTTTTATCCACAATCCGGAACCATTTGATTCTTATCTACACTTGCAGGCAATTAAAAGTGGGAGGGGCCTGGCTCGATAAAGAAAGCCCTGGAGAGGAAGAGACTGTAGATATGGACACAGCAATGCATGTGGTCCTGCTGGACTGAATGAACTGCAAAGTTCTCACAGCTTATCAAGCATCATAGATCCCCCAACAAGGAACTTGCTCCCTTAGGCGCTCCCAAATTCATAAACTTAGACTCTTTGTCGGTCACAAAAATAGTAGGAATTTCGTATGCCAAAGTAAACTGTTGTCGGTCCAATTCCAACAAGTAAACACAGCGAGTAGTAATGCGAGAGAGAAAGACATTTGGAAAGAAACCAAATAACTTTTGACACCTTAATTGCATGCAGTCTGTTTTCTAAAAGTGAACAGCATTTGCACAGGTTTAGCAACCTCTATATTCACTTAATAGGCATCCAGTTCTCTGTATTATCTAAATAAATCATTTTCAGTCCTTGCTGCATCCTGTTTTGACTTAAGTTTGTATTTGTATTCATCCAATCACAATGAGCAAGAGAAAGATAACCTTCCTTCCCACATTCTCCAAACAGGAAACAAGTATGGAGAAAATCCAAAGCAGATTTCTCTTTCTTTTCTGCCAAGTTCTTCTTCAACACTGATTGTAAATAATCTTTTTTCATCTTTCAGGCAGGCAATCCCTCACAGGGAGAGGAGAGTGGCTAGTCAATATTGTCAACAAGTGATGCAAGCCAGCATCATCTCTTTTTTATCTTTTTAACAGCCTAGTTGAAGTCTTTTTTCATCATGCTATTATTAGTTTGAATTTCTACACCTATTCATTATGACAATAGAATGCAGTTACATGACCTTCATTCAGTCCCTGGGGAGAGCACTGGTGATAATGTGCATGCCAGTGAAGCGTGACTTCCATATCCCAAAAGTCTAGCTCAGGTGTGTTTCTAATGTGCCGCCTCACTTTGGGGACACTCGGTGTAGACGTCTGTTGCTTGCTGCCTCACTGAAAGCCATAAATCACTCTATTAAATTATTCTAAATAATTGAGAGTAATGGGGAGCATTAATGCACCAAATCACCATTGTAATGTGATTACTGTTCAGTCCCTGCGTCATTAAATCAATGAATTACCAGGTGATTCAGAGACTCACTCACCTCCACCTTAAAAACAACAATTTAGTGCCTAATTTTAACTAAATGGTAACAATTTATGGTACTTTGGAGTAATAATGCATAGGAAGCCACTTTTTAAGTAGTCGGGATTCAAAATGGAGCCACATAATGTGCTGGGCTTTGAAACTGAGGGGTGAAAAACTTCAGCTTCTTGGAGAAGTGACAGCAATCGGCAATTACACGTGCGTGTGTTTTTGTCTGTGGGTGTGTGTGTGTGTGTGTGTGTGTGTGTGTGTGTGTTGTGTGCCTGAAAAAGAGCATTTGTAATAAAAGCCTGACAGAAAAGAAAGACTTGCATGGCACCTGACCAGCTGAATAGGACCAGGCTTGGCCATTAAAACACCTCCATTAGGCCATAATGACTGCTGTGTCAATCTGCAGCGTTCGACAGTCTGGCAGCCCAAACCTTCACCGGAGAGGAAATGAGGGCTGACTGCTACAATGACTCACTGTGGGGTGAAAAAAGGAACTGGGACAAACCAGAGAAGTATTAAGAAAGGTGGCAGAGTTTCAGTCAACTGTGCTGCTCATTAACCTGCAGGGTGTTGGTGCTGAAACAGGAAACAACTCATAGCCCGCGGACCTTTTTATGTCTGTAACTGGGTATGGGACAGATAAAAGTTTCAGCCTTGCATTTCAAGTGTGGAATTTCTCTGGCTGGTGCCAATCTCCCATTGATCTATGCTAGCATTCCTCCCTCTCCAACACTGTCACAGACTGGTAACACCAAATTGTGTCATGCAGCGATAATCTCCCAACGCCTCATTGAATAAGCACAAATGGGAGCACAGTGTGGAAAAAACCACGGAAAATACACGCTTGAACGAAACCTGAGCCACTAAACCCCTGCAACTGCAACATATTGAACTAACTTTACTTAGTGAATTTTTTTTTTTTTTTTTTGCTGTTTAATCATAAAATTATAGTACAATTTCTTAATTTTGAACTTTTGAATTATTTTTTATATATTTAACATGTTGTAACTTTGACACCCATAACACAAAAAGTAGCCAATAAAATAAATGGGAAAAAAAATAGTAAAAAGGGATCAGAAAAAAAGAGTTAGTGGTGATAAAATGTGGAAAAGGAAACCCTTTATCTGTGTTTTGTCTGCAGTAATAGTCATTAGCTGAGTTTGTGCAGTAAATTTTCAACCTTTCAAATCACAGGGTCAGCTCTCACATTCAGTTTGAAGACGGTTATAAATCTAAAAGGTTTTATTTTTTCCACCCGGGATAGCTCATTACATTGAAGTAGTTCAACTTAAACCAATACCATATGGCCGTTAAAAGAAGCTAACCGGGTTGTTTAGGGGCACACAAATTGAGCATTTAAATATAGAGCAGAACACACCAATAGGAGTTTTTGGGGATGAAGAACAACTGATCCTTGTCATGTTTTGATATTTGATAATCACTTGTTACTTGGGTGTCAATTCTCACAACTTCTTATGGCACGAAACAGGTAAAAAACCTTTATATTTAAAATACCAGGGCACCAAAATAGTTAAATATCTTGGCAATTGTACTCTATTATCCAAGAGCAGTATCTATACTTTGAAATCCATTTGTCAAGCTTTTATCCCTAGACGAAAACAAAGAAAAAATGCTTAACAGAAGTTTATTCCAGAAAGAAAGTCCAGACATAATTTTTTTATTGCATTTTTTTAAAATTAAGACGGGAACATCTGTGGTCACATAAATATATATTTCCCCAGTAATTACATAAAAAAGTCCCTTCAAAAATAGGAATGACTTTTAAATTGACATTTGGGTTTTTTCTGCCAGGTCTAAGTGGGGAAACAGAAAAGATTATCAATTGAAACATAAAAATTCAAGTAATGACTGAATATTGTTTTTTTTTTGGAAATTGTATTTTTCTAAATTAGCTATTCTAAAACAGCACTGCTTTATAATTACATAAAAAGGATATGTAAATAATATGTAAATTCACTCAATCACTCAATAGTCAATAGAGTCAAATTTAAATTAAAACCACCTTTTGCTTAAAAAACAAAACTAATACCAAAAATAATCTCAATGTTTACTTTGAATAGTCTATTTGCCACATAATTATCACTTTTTGTAATGCAAAGAAACGTGAATGTTTTTTTTTAAATTAAGCTTTAGGAGTTTTTAGTTGTCTGTTCAATGGTCAAACACCCACAGTGATCTATGATTAAACATATGCCTGCTGTAATGTCTAGATAAAGAAAAATGCTCTTGTATGATCTGTGTCTTACAACTCCCTCTTTTTACAAGTTTGCCCAGTAAAGCACAGCTTTTTTATTTATTCTTTTATTGTATTGCTGCACTTGTATTACTGCTTTTCTAAATTTTTAGGCTCTTTAGCTGATGACTTTCATTCTTTAATATTCTAAGGATTTTTCTTCGTTTTGTACAAATATGTTTTTTTTCAAACATTCAAAACATTTATATAGAAATATACATTTTTAGCTCGTTCAAGTAGTGAAGCCTCAAAAAGCTGGAAATGTTTCTTGTGACATCTCAGGCTGGGTGGCTGGGTCTCCATCACCAGAAAATAGACACATCTGGTCAACCTGGAGACTCAGGTCGAAGAGGTCCTCTGTAATCATTCAAATGTGTATTTTAAGTGTGTTGGACAGAAAGGCAGCCGGTGTAGAGTTTACACTGGTCAGCATTATTAATGACAACGGTAAAGTTTGGTTGCAAATAGGTTCATTTGTTATGAACACTGAAAACCAGAGAAGGCAGCTGACTAGTCTTCAAATCAAGGACCTAACTTGATGTGCAATAATAGCTTCCTGAGCCCCCTTTTGCTGACCTCACTTCTAAGTCAGGTTACCTGGAAAACTGTCTCGTCTCCTTCACTGGTTGGAAGTCCCAACTTTGAATCATGGCCTCATTTTGGTGAGGTAATGACATTAAAAAAAAAAAAAAGCAATGATCCTTGCAGGAAGCAAGACTTAAAAACCAGGAAGTTTAAAGAGGGATAGCCTGAGGCAGCTAATCAATCATGAGGTGTCCAGCACGGGGTCACCTGCACACGTATGGGCTGATGAACACATTTGTTGTTTCCAGCTCACCATGGTGGTTTCCCAGAATCCTAAAATGTATCCCGCAAAACTGTTAAAAAAAAGGAATATTTGTTGCTGCATTCACCCCAATCCACTTAAATTTAGCATGGCTGAACTTCAGCCATTCATATGCAAATACAAGAGTATTGATGCTTTTCACTGTGATTGTTTCTGTCACAGTGGTTTTAAAAATACAGTTCAGCTACTTGTGATTAAGGCTACAACGTAGTACAAACTAATGCAGTGATAACAGATTGGCCTACTTGTTATTCTCACAATTTTGCAGGATTTTTTTGTCTTTGTAAGTCACGTTTCCCATTTTCTTATCTTTTTATTTTACTTTTGTACATGTCTTCTGCCCTCAACATATGTGTTTTCAAATTATCTAATCCACTGAAAATGTCGATATTTCATTGTGTAATTGCTTTTAGGTTTCAAATTCATGATGTCATTTCTTAACTTGCTTTAATAAGACAAATCAGTATGTGCATTTTTTCAGGAAAAAATAGAAAATCATTTTTCATATGAGAAACAGAGCCCATTTGTTTAAAGTTCCACTCCAACTATATTTTGTTTCTGTTGTGAAATCTTTTAATTATGATTATGAGGTTTATAGCAGAAATGTAAAAAACCTGTGTCGTTTTTTGAAGTATTTTCTGCAGAGCAGCACAAAAATGAGTTGTGGGCGGGACCTTTGGTGCAAAAGTTAGGTCGAAAACAAATTCTTCACCTACCCCATTGGACATTGCTACCACTTAATGATGGCATCAATTTTTGCCGGTCATCTACATTAGCCTGTAAGTGCCAGCACTGAGAAAATACACAACAACCTTTATACCTTTAAAAAGTCATGCTAAAACAACAAGTTTTTACTTACATTTAAATGTAAACTCCTGTGCTTCAGAGCACACCCACGTGAAGAAATGCATTTCTCCTCCGCTGCACTGCGCGATGCGATGCAGCTAATCCTACTGAGGGAAGGATACAAAGCCCTAAGTCTCTACCCCTCCATTCAAAAAGCAATTTCGGCACCACTTCAGCTCCAAATGCCACTACAAGTGGAGGGGTAGGGAGACGCTGTAGCTGTAGGGAAAGAATTTATTATTCGGCCTTAGCCTCCGCTAATTTCCCATCAATCCTTTGTTTACACTATCTCCCTCCAGCTTATAGCACCTTACAAGCCCAAGCTAACATCAGCGGATCAAAAAAACAGCGAGAAATATAGGAACCATGCAGCCATACAATTTTGAGCCAGATGCCAGACGAGGAAAACAAAGAAGTACATGGATCTATTTGTCTGCAAGTGGATACATCTGAATTGGAGCAGAGAACGGCGATTTTGGCCCACCCATGGCAGTTGCTGTATCACAGACATGAGCTTTTTCAAACCACGCATTTTCATCTGTTCCTGATGCAACACAACTTTAATAAAGAAATACTCAAAACTGCAGTTTTAACTTTAAATTATCATATATATGTCCTCCATCATGACAAAAATGCTACAAAAGCATGTTAAAAATGCCAAAAAAGCTGTTTGCATGCCAGTTGTCTGCAGTAGGGGTTGCAACTCACTGTTTGGAGTGTTACATTTTTTAGAAAGGAAATAGATTAATTTCTCGTTCTGACAGTCTGCAAGATCAGATTTAGCTTTCACAGCAGTAATGTATCACATTAATTTGGAATGCATTTTGCTTGATTAGTTTCCTGTTTCCATGTGTTTTGCACACACAGCACAGATGCATGCTCTCATGCAAGCCAGTAAAGCAGGCAATGATGCTGGAGTTTCTCAAGGAGTGAAACTTCTTTCTGTGAGTTTGGGAAACCATGGACAGCTTAATATATCACACCTGTTTCACAGAATAAAAAACAGAGGACCCGATCACAAGTTGTTCATCAGCTTTTAACTGGAGTTCCCCAATCACTCTTTCTGTGTATTTGTCTGTCTTTAAACCTTTCTTATCTAAAAAGAGAGAGAGAGAGACTGCCAAGGTAAATGTACTTTGTCACTCTGTGTGGCACACCTGTCTTTTATCTTAGCCCTTTCCCATACAGAAAATGTGCTTGCATTGTTTACTAATGGAGGGGACTGAACAGGTGGGGTTTTCATGTTTTTTTACAGTTTTACAAAGATATACAGTAAATTTAATGATCCAAAAAAAGAAATAAATATATTATAATTTGTACGAATAATTATGATTAAATATACCTCAATAGTGTGTGTGCCATGTCAAAGTCAATTATGTAAAATGAGTGGTACTTTTGTTAAGCCATTAGATGTAAATAGTTCTTCTTAATGATACACCTATTAAAACATCATTTATTCAGTAATGTGGTTGTTCAAGGCCTAATGATGGACCACTGGACTGTGCAGTGATTGGGCATAAAATGGGATATATGATCCATGGACAGATTTGTGGATCATTTATTTAATATCCACAAATTTGATTGGTTGAGGGATTGTCCTCGTTGAAATTAAATAATCCCAACTGAAAGTTAAGATAATCATTTTGTAAATTCTTGATAGTGTGAAAGTAACCACTGATAAGGAAAAAATCTACCACGTGTTATTGGTGGTGTGGATTATTAAAGTACGGTGGCCCTGCAAGTGCAAATCACATCAAAAAATCACTAAAGGCAAAGATTTTAAAGATCCCAATGACAATTAAAACAGCCAACCACATAACTAAAAAATAAACAAAATTACGTTTTAGAACTCAAAATAAAATTCTAGAAACCATAACATAAAAAAACAAAAATGAAAGAAAAAGTCAGAAAACAAACTTAATTTTCAGGACACAAAATTAAAAGTAAAAAAAAGCTAAACACAATGAGAAACTGGAAAATTTAGGTATTGTGGGAAATTTCTATAGCTCCATGTCAATATTTGAGTTGAAATGATGAACAAACCTCATCATCCAATCAGTGATGTCCCATAGTGTCTATTTTTTCCAATTTCTTATAGTGTTTTTATTTTTCAAACAGTTCAAAATGTTGTTTTGTGGAAATTACCTATTGTTTGTTTTTACACTTTGTTTTCTGGAACTTTGTTTTGATTTCTAAAATGTAATTTCATTTTTATTTGTTTTGCTTTGTTAAATGTTGTTGTTATCTTTAAAATATTTTTGCATCGAGTACTTTGTTGATGGGATTTGCATTTCTGGGCTACAGTAATAAAACCCTACATGATGTTTAAATACTTTTATTCGTTTTTTTGTTTAATAAAAAGTTAAATTGGCCAAACAAAGGTCAAGATATTGATTACACGAGTAATAAACACTTTTCCTGCAACAGAGGAGTTGCAGTTACAAAGGAACATAACACAAGAAAGAACAAAACGTTTATACAGTCTGGATAGTCAACCTAAACTCACTGCGACATGTGAAACTTAACACTGACTTAAGAATTTAATGCAATGAATTTCAACACTGTTGCAGCTGCAGGACCCACTTTTGCACTCATATGTTTTAAACACGTAGGTCACTCAAAACAGATGTTTATGGCCTAAGTTATAAAAACTTGAAACTTGTGAACCTACATATGTTTATGATAATGTTATTAAATATTTATACCATGACTCTGTTTAAAAAAAAAAGCTTAAAAGTGCACTGATTTAATGAGAAGTATTCACAACAAGCTCTCAAATATGATTAGACATATTTGTTGGATGTCTCCTGTCTAACACTGCCTGACCACTATAAACTGATTATCAAAAACTCGATCTCTTCCACAGAGAGATGAACTTTATTATTACCTTTAAAAGGAAATGGTTCGTTGACTGTCTATCCAAAAGAGGTGCTAAGGTCCTCGTGTCTGGGTAGTGACTAAAAGGAATGAAAGGACAGATGGATTCCAGAGCCAAAAAAACCTTTGAAGTCCGGTCAGTGAAAGAGTTCACGGCACGTTTGATGTTCATGAATTGGGCAGAGCCTATAGCAGGTTGAAAACTGAAACGCGTACACCCATAGCAATCAAACTGTATCAGAGCAATAACTCACCCTAACTTTCTTATTGAAGTAATCATACATTTCATCAGATTGAAGAAAAGTGGAAGCAAATGCCCTTTTTCCTCTATTCTTCAATTCTTAACAGACCTCTGAATGTGGGCACTTTTTTCCTCTGTCCATAAGTAGTTCTGAAAAATCATGGGAGCTCACACATTTTTCCCCAGCAAACAATGAAACCACACAAAGATCTTCACAATATCCACACAAGTAAGGAATAAAGAATGAAAATAGCACAGCATTTTCTACCTGTGTAATATCTAAGTTTCTTTACAAGTTAAAGAAGAGAAAACAGTTTGCAACGCCTTCTGTCATACACACATTCTCCTAACACACAGAGACATACAGATTGAAAACTCCCATGATAATACCCCAATTAAGCCGAACCACATGGAAGCCATTGACTGTGAAATTAAAAACAGGGATGGGGACACCATTATTAAGGCAATGCTCTGTCTACACAACGGCAGTTCAGGAGAAGATCAGATTCTCCTCCTGGTGGCTGTTAGACCCGAATCAAGACCTCTTACACATGTAGAAGATTAATTATAGTGTTTTTCTGATTATTGTTGATGGTGATAGTTGTAACCTGAAGAAATTATAACAATCAGATGAAAAATATGCTAGAAATGTCATTTTTCAGAACAGATGTTACAGCAGAGGTCTCATATCAGGAGAATACCATAAGAAACACTTGAGAGAAGAGCCAATTGTCCTTACACTTCACTAAATAGGGCTGTTTACGTTCCAAGAGTTGATATAAATACACACTAACAGCTGCTGCTGAGCCACAGTTGCATTGTAAATATAATAGTTTTAAATGAAAAATATAGGCTCAAAACAATTTCCAGAAAAAAAGTAAAGTTAAGTGGAAGTTTTTCTTGACAAATTTTCAGAAACATTTGCAGGAAATTACCCAAATAAGAAGAAATGTGTCTCATTAATTCAGTATGAAGTTGTCAGCACACAGAAAGAAAACCTTTAAGTGTTACATAGCTCAAATAATATAATAATTACACAGCCAGCAGCAGATAACTAAAAGCTTGTGTTTTTTAAAATGTTGGACTAATTGTCCTTCCTCTCAGTGCAAGAGCAAATTTTCCCTTTTCATCACACCAGGTTACAACCTATTAGGTCAAACCTTTTCTTTCAATTCTGTTTTTTCATGTTCTGCCAGAAAGCAAATTTTTTTTCTTTCTTTTCCATCATTTGTCACAAAGCATCTACCTTACACACAGTCAGCTGCATGATTCTCTACCCAGAAAATGTTCCCACTTCTTCAAACCCTATTTTTGTTTGTTTTCACTCTACACTGTCATCACAAAATTGTTTAGGTTCCACCACAATTGCTGTCTTTGCACTGCAAGAAAAAGTCAGTCCTTTCCGCCGGAATTCTTGAGATCTCTGAGGCCCGGCATTGATGTACCGATCTGTCATCTCTCTCTGTCTTGTTCCATTCTGTCTTCCCTATAGGGGTTGTGACTTCCTACTCCCTTCCTAATGTGCATTTAACATCTCGTCTGTCCTGTCACTGCGCAGTTAAGGTGATGTCTGCCTCGCTGTTCTGCTGGACGTGCTGTTTTGATTTGATGACACTGGAGCAGCGGTTACGCTCCACCAGGGCCCACAGGCTCTGTGTCTGTCTTTCTTTTTATCCCTGCATCCATCCTTCTCCACAATCCCATCACCCCTCCTCTCCTGGGGTTTAAGTCTCTGTACGCTTCCCTTTGTCACAGCTTGTCCTGTCATTACTCATGCTGCCTATCTGATGACATGAGAGCACGGAAGGGAAAGTTCACGAGTGTGTGTCTATGTGTACACTCAGCATCCTATTACATAATAATCAGACATTTAGCAGGGAGAAAATCACATTAAGATAATTGTGAGACAGTTCATGTTGGACAGCTGGGACTGTGTTGGATTGATTGAATCAATTTGGTGTCAAACAGAAATAATGGCTAATAAAAAAAACACAACTGTGCGTCAGATACAAAAAAAGAAAGCAAAAGATATTTAAGATTATTTGCAAATGGAAAAAGCAAAAAAAAAACAAACAAAGTCCTGGGCTACCATTGATAGATTTGCTTTTTAGGTGATAAGAATGTTTATTTCTACAGCATAAAGTCTCCACTAGATGTCACTATTATCTCTGTTTTGATCACTACTGAGATCTTGTTAGTTTTTTTGGGGGGTTTTTTTGCCCAAAAAGAGCTGACAACTGTCAAAACTTGCACAATTTTCTGTCATCCCCTGAATATGATTGCATAAATACAAAAGAAATTCATTTATTATATGATTGCAGAATGATGTTTTGTCAGCAATAACCCTGAAAACAAATTGATGACACGAATTTCTTGCCATATAAATCTGGCAAACTTCTTCCCCCACAAATTTACTCTAAGGTCACCCCACATGAGTGGAGGAAAGGACAGACAGGCTTAAAGCAAGAGTATGCAAATGAGCAGAAAGTAATCAAAGTTCAAGCTGAATTGTTTAAGAGTTCATTGAACTGGAATAAAAAGACGTGGAGGAAATTACTTCAGTTTGTCATCACTGTGGCAAATTAGGCAATGACTGAATAAATGGATTATAGGAAATGTGTGCATTAAGTGGTTGTGTGCCCGGTGAAAACAAAGTGCTTGTGTGTTTGTTTTGTGTGGCTGTGAGTTAATAGTTTTTATGTTAGCATGCTTTTACTTCATTCTTACACACTAGCGCTTGTTTTTGTGTTTGTTTGTTTTTTTTTTTTCTTGCTTCTGCACTCAGATGACAGACTAAGATACACAACAGTGATTCCATCTTTTTAATGGCGTACATTCTACTCCTCCCTGTGTTGTCATGGTGATGTGTCCCTTCCCAACCTTTTTTTAGATAGGTATGCGGGGCTTGTTCCTGCTTTGCAATCTGACACACATGCAGCAGAGCTACCATGAAGGCATACCATATTACAGGCTTGTTGAGTAAGTAGACAGGATGCAGTGCTGAGGACAAAAATTCTCTACTTACTTATCCTCTCTCATGAGGACAAGCTGAGCACGCGCGCACACACTTGTAGCAGGAATGATGCTAAACCTCAGAAGACATTGAAAGGATTTAAAATGTGAAATAGCGCTGCTATTTCCGTTGTTTTGACAAATTTTGACTCACCTCGATCTTTTTATAACCTCCCCCAAACTCACTTCCAAGTGCTGCACCACCTAAATTGCAACTTCTCAGGGCAGAGCTCCTCTGCTGAGCATTTGTAATCGATTAGGAGGAGATGTGAAAGCTTGGTCACCGCCAAGGCTTTAAATGGCCAACTGATCTTATTTAGATTTTGTCAAGGGGAAGAGAAGAGAGAAAGGAAAGCCATGGATAGACAGGCTTGACTGTCTTATCTGTACCCTGTGGTCACATCCTCTTTTCACGCCCCCTTCTCCATCAGCTGCCCATGGAGACGCATAAACAAACACACACACAGAAATAGAGCTTCACAGGTTACAAAACGTAACACAAACGCTGTGTAAATAATTATCATATGAATTGAAAATGGTTTGGTGGAGGTAATACATGTACCAGATCGTCAGGGTGTAAAAGGTTGTCTGCACAGCTCATGATTTGATCCTCACTGTGACAGACAAAAGGGAGATTATTACACCAATGTTAGGATGTGCAAAATTTAACACACCTGTCGCAACTCTATTATCTCCATCCTTAGCCCGTTTTGTGTTTCCAATTTTCCAGTTGTTTTTCCCGCATGTGAATAAAGCCTTTGTTCCATACAAATACGCACAGCCACGTTGAGCAAAACTCCTTAACACGTTATTATCAAGGCAAACAAAACAAACCATTTTTCCTGTATGAGTGGTTTCCTATTGTATTTCAACAGGAAGCAAATTAAAGAGAGGAGACTATTGCAGATGAGTAGCGTGTCTGTATGCCAGGTGCAGTTGAGAGCTTGTTTTGCATATCAGAGAAGGGTGATTATGAGTAGAGCCATGCATACTCTGCATTTGTGGACGTAATGACCAAATTAGGGGTGACTAAATGAGAGGTTACTGATAAAACACACACACACTCAAACAAATATACGGCTACAGATAGACCCCGAAATACACAAACACAAGCAGTAACAAATTCAATACCGCTGTTATGTGCACTATAAGCACAGTGTCATCAATAAAAGCGGGCAGTACCAAAACGAAAGGGACAGCAATGGATCCACATCTCCATAAAACCTGTTCTCTCCATGCAGACTCCATACATATTCAGGCCTGCCGACTGAAGCTGTGCCACGTTGTTAGCAAATGAAAAGTAGTTTAGCATGAGAATGAGTGCAGGGGTCACAAGATGAGAAATGAACAGAGGAAGCACTAATTCTGCTGAAATTGGCATTTGAGGAAATGGAACCAGAGAACCACAAAACAAAAAAGAGCATTTATTTCATCTGTAAGCATTTACATTTGTTTGTATTTGGGCCTATTCTTATGAAAATATCAGTTTGACGGTATTGTTGTTGTTCTTTGTATTGAAATCAGAGCTGGCAGTGGTTAACTTGGTTGCACATCCATGCAATGTGGCGCTTTTAACCAAAGGCCCGAGAGCTCTGGTTAGGAAAAAAAATACTTTTGATTAAATAAATAAATAGTTTTTTTTTTTTATAAAATTCCATGTGGTCATATTCATCATAATTATTTTGAAAGACAAAACCAACCCCTCCATGAACCGGCACCTTAACGTGGTGGAGGGGTTTGAGTGCTCGAGTGATCCCAGGAGCTATGCTGTCTGGGGTTTCGGCTCCTGGTAGGGTCTCCCGTGGCAGACAGGTCCTGGGTGACGAGCCAGACAAAGAGCGGTTCACAAACCCCTTTATGAAAATAAACATCACAGATCCAGTTGCGTCGCCCGGATTGGCGTTACCGGGGCCTCACCCTGGAGCCAGGCCTGGGGTTGGGGCTCGCAGGCGAGCGCCTGGTGGCCGGGGCTCCTCCCACGGGCCCCGGTCGGGTAAAACCCGAACGATCAACGTGGGATCACTCCCCAGTGGGCCCACCACCTGCAGGAGAGCTCAGAAGGGGCCGGTGCGATGTGGTTTGGGTGGCAGTCGAGGGCGAGTGCCTCAGCGGCCTAAACCCCGGTCATGGAACTTGGCTTTTGGGACATGGAACGTCACCTCTTTGGGAGGGAAGGAGCCTGAGCTTGTGCGAGAGGTTGAGAGGTACCGGCTAGATATAGTTGGGCTCACCTCTACGCACAGTCTGGGCTCTGAAACTCAGTCTCTCGAGAGGGGTTGGACTCTCTACCATTCTGGAGTTGCACATGGTGAGAGGCGGCAGGCTGGGGTGGGCTTACTTGTGAGCCCCCAGCTTAGCCGCCAAGTGTTGGAGTTCACCCCGGTGGATGAGAGAGTTGCGTCCCTCCGCCTTCGGGTGGGGGACAGGTCTCTGACTGTGGTTTCGGCTTATGGGCCGAACAGCAGTTCAGAGTACCCAGCTTTCTTGGTGTCTCTCGGAGGGGTACTGGAAAGTGCCCCAACGGGGGACTCCATTGTCCTCCTGGGTGACTTCAATGCCCACGTGGGCAATGACAGTAGCACCTGGAGGGGGGTGATTGGCAGGAACGGCTTCCCTGATCTGAACCCGAGCGGTGTTTTGTTGTTGGACTTCTGTGCTAGTCATAGTTTGTCCATAACAAACACCATGTTTGAGCACAAGGGTGTCCATCAATACACGTGGCATCAGGACACCCTCGGCAGGAGATCAATGATCGACTTTGGAGTCGTTTCAGGAGACCTTCGGCCGTGTGTCTTGGACACTCGGGTAAAGAGAGGGGCAGAGCTGTCCACTGATCACTACCTGGTGGTGAGTTGGATTCGATGGCGGGGAAGGAGGCCGGAAAGACTCGGCAGACCCAAACGTAGTGTGAGGGTCTGCTGGGAACTTCTGGCTGAGCCCTCCTTCAGGGAAGTCTTTAACTCCCACATCCGGGAGAACTTCAAACAGGTACCAAGGGAGGCTGGTAACATTGAGTCTGAATGGACCATGTTCTCCACCTCCATTGTCTCTGCTGCTGTTCGGAGCTGTGGTCGCAAGGTCTCTGGTGCCTGTCGTGGCGGCAACCCCCGAACCCGTTGGTGGACACCGGAAGTAAGGGATGCCGTCAAGCTGAAGAAGGAGTCCTATCAGGTCTGGCTGACTTGTGGGACTCCAGAGGCAGCTGACAGGTATCGGCAGTCTAAGCGAGCTGCGGCTCAGGCTGTAGTAGAGGCAAAAACTCGGTCCTGGGAGGAGTTCGGTGAGGCCATGGAGAAGGACTATCGGTTGGCCTCGAAGAGGTTCTGGCAAACCGTCCGGCGCCTCAGAAAGGGGAAGCAGCTTTCTGCAGGCACCATTTTCAGTGCAGGTGGGGAGCTGCTGACTTCGACTGGGGACATTGTCGGGTGGTGGAAGGAATACTTTGAGGATCTCCTCAATCCTGCTGACACGCCTTCTCTTGAGGAAGCAGAGGCTGAGAGCCTTGGGGTGGGGCTGTCCATTACCCAAGCTGAAGTCACAGAGGTAGTTAACAAGCTCCTCTGTGGCAAGGCACCGGGAGTGGATGAGGTCCGCCCTGAGTACCTCAAGTCTCTGGATGCTGTGGGAGTGTCTTGGTTAACGCGTCTCTGCAGCATCGCGTGGCAGTCAGGAACAATACCACTGGACTGGCAGACAGGGGTGGTGGTTCCCCTTTTCAAGAAGGGGGACCGGAGGGTGTGTTCCAACTACCGGGGAATCACACTCCTCAGCCTCCCTGGGAAAGTCTATGCCAGGGTACTGGAGAGGAGAGTCCGGCCGATAGTCGAACCTCAGATCCAAGAACAACAATGCGGTTTCCGCCTTGGTCGTGGAACTGTGGATCAGCTCTACACCCTGTCCAGGGTGCTGGAGGGTTCGTGGGAGTTCGCTCATCCTGTCCACATGTGTTTTGTGGATTTGGAGAAGGCGTTCGACCGTGTGCCCCGTGGTGTCCTGTGGAGGGTACTTTGGGAGTATGGGGTCCGGGGAGCCTTACTCAGGGCTGTCCGGTCTCTGTATGACCAGAGCAGGAGCATGGTCCGCATAGCTGGCAGTAAGTCAGACCTGTTCCCAGTGCATGTTGGACTCCGGCAGGGCTGCCCTTTGTCACCGGTTCTTTTCATAGTTTTTATGGACAGAATTTCTAGGTGCAGCCAAGGTCCGGAGGGGGTCTGGTTCGGGAACCACAGGATTTCCTCTCTGCTCTTTGCAGATGATGTTGTCCTGTTGGCTTCATCGAACCAGGACCTCCAGTATGCATTGGAACGGTTTGCAGCCAAGTGTGAAGCGGCTGGGATGAGGCTCAGCACCGCTAAGTCTGAGGCCATGGTTCTCGACCGGAGAAAGGTAGTTTGCCCTCTCTGGGTGGGTGGAGTGCTCCTTCCCCGAGTGGAGGAGTTTAAGTATCTTGGGGTCTTGTTCACGAGTGAGGGAAGATCGGAGCGTGAGATCGACAGGCGGATTGGTGCTGCGTCCACCGTTATGCGGTCGCTGTACCGGTCCGTCGTGGTGAAGAGAGAGCTAAGCCAGAAAGCAAGGCTCTAAATTTACCGGTCGATCTACGCCCCAATACTCACCTATGGTCATGAGCTCTGGGTCATGACCGAAAGAACGAGGTCCCGGATCCAGGCAGCTGAAATGAGCTTCCTCCGTAGGGTGGCTGGGCGCTCACTTAGAGATAGGGTGAGAAGCTCGGTTAACCGGGAGGAGCTCGGAGTAGAGCCGCTTCTCCTCCAAATCGAGAGGAGCCAGTTGAGGTGGCTCGGGCATTTAGTTCGGATGCCCCCTGGACGCCTCCCTAGGGAGGTGTTCCAGGCATGTCCCACTGGGACGAGGCCCCGGGGAAGACCCAGGACACGCTGGAGAGACTACGTCTCTCGGCTGGCCTGGGAACGACTCGGGGTCCCCCCAGAGGAGCTGGAGGAAGTGGCTGGGGAGCGGGAAGTCTGGGCATCTTTACTTAGACTGCTGCCCCCGCGACCCGGTCCCGGATAAGCGGAAGAAAATGGATGGATGGATGGACAAAACCAAGATTTTGAATTCAATTTCAGCTCAGAAGTATGTTCTAAGCTCCATCCTTAGAACATGCTTAATCTTTTTTGGGGCCTTTAGACTGTTGGAGCCTATCCTGGCTACTGTTGGGCAAAGGTAGGGTACACCCTGGACAGGTGTAAGTCCATCGCAGGGCCACAGAACCACACTCACTCACATGCACACCAACATACAATTTAGAATCATCAATCAATCTATAGGAACATTGCAACTCCACACCAAAGAGTCCCAGCCAGGATTTGAACTAGTCACCGTGAGGTGAGCGTGCCAACCACTACACCACAGTGCAGCCCAGGGTCAACCCTATTTTCTATTTGATTATATAAGAGACACATTTCAAGTTATCAACCAAAAAGTTTAAGCTTGGCTTTGGCTGGATACTACTAATAGTCAGTCAAACCAAGTTTACCATAAAACAAACAAGGAGATTTAAGAATATTAATGAACAGACAAAGTGTTCATTGTACACCTCCATAATTCTTAGAAGTGGCCTGATGGATACATATAGGTGTTTGGATCTCAAGCCAGAAGGTCACAGTTTAAATTGCTCAACCAGCAGGAAAAATATGGGTAGGACTGATGTCCAGCAATGTTTTCCCTACCCTCATTAACCCCACTGTGGGGTCCTTGAGCAAGGCCCTTGACTCTAAATTGTTTCAGTTCCATGTGTCCAAAGGCATGTTTGTGGTTAGAGTAGATAGCTCCCAGGTGATATTGAGTAATGGCGTGAACATGAACAGTGTCCTTGAATGTGTGTCCTCTTTGCAGCTAATGTCCACAACATAAATAAAAATAAACAAAACATTGTAAATATGTACCTGTATATGCAGGCTGTGGAAAATAAAGAAAATAAAAACACAATGTACAATGTCACGAATTTGACTTTGTTAGTCAACTTTTTTATTTCTAGCACATTGTAAAGGTTGGCTTTGTATTATCCCCAGGTATTTTTCCATACAACTCTTAAAAACGCATCATATTTCAACATAATGTAAAACAGGGGTGCTCAGTACGTCAATCACCCAGATGTGACAGTAGATCGAAGGCCATCAAAAATGAATAATCAGCACATATATTTAAACTGTCGTCAGCAAATAAGCATCCTCACCGTGAAGTACGTCACTTGAATGACATGCAGAACGGCCAATCGCACACCCTTAAGTCACTACACACAGTGAGCGAGGGAGCTTGATGTAAAACATCTGTGTTTTGGACAGGATGTCATCCTTTGCTGGCTTGGCTGGACCTTAAGGCTACGGTCACATGACTTAATAATGCCATGGATGGCAATTACCATTTGGCATGGACTGCTGGACATAAGACTAGATTAAAGAATGTTTTGTTTCTTTGTGAAATTTTAGCCCAACCATACAATTTCTAGGGTCACGGGGATACCTTTCCTAGTCACTGTTGGGCGAAGATGGGATACACCCTTGATTGCCTGAAGTTCAGCCTTAAATCAAGCCTCAAATTTCTTTCAGAAGTTACTTTTATCGGTTTTCATTGTTTGTGGGGTCATGGGATCTATCTGTTAACGGAGGGGAGGGAGGATGGTTAGGGATGGGTTGGGTTTTTATTGTAATACCTGTGCATATTTTTGTTTTTAATTGTAAAGCACTTCGAGCTGTGCAAAGCATTAGAAGTGCTTTTTAAAAATACTGTTTGGTTTGATTTGATTAGATTGTTTGCCAGCCCATTACAGGGCCACATATAACAAAGACACACACTCATAAACACAAATAAGGGACAATGTGGACCTTTGAAACATGTTTTCAACTATGGGAGAAAGCCAGAGTGCCTGGAGAAAACCCATGCATACACAGGAAGAACAGGAAAACTTCACCCAGAAAAGTTCCAGCTGGGATTCGAACCCCAGTTTTTCTTACTATGAGTGAATCACTACTTCCATGTGCAGTCTACAATTCTTGTAATCTTAGTTTAAGTAACTTCACTTTGACATATTTGCTTCAACTTGGTGGTCACAGCAGCTGCTTTCTTTAATTTTACTGTTTATGTCACTGACGAGCATGATTTCAGTGGTTAGAATCTCAGATCCCACTTTTTGGTTATTTCCATGCTTAATTCACTTGTTACTATTTCTTTTTAGCCATCCATCCATTCATCCATCTATCTGTCCATATAGCCATCTTTGGAACACCCAAAATTAATTTAGGATTTGTTGGGTTGCTGGAGCCTATCCCAGCTACTGTTGGGCGAAGGCAAAGTACACCCTGGACATGTCACCAGTTTGCTGAAGAGCTTTTTAATAAATTAATATTTAAAATATTTATTTGTCCCAAGCCAAACCACAGCTACATTTGTATTTGGACTTCTGCAAGAACCACACTTGATAAGAGTGGAATCCTTTAAACCTTTGCATTGCTTTCAACTATTGACAACTAAATAGGAAACCTTAATAGTGACAGTACATTCGATTTTTACCCACTTGGCACACTGTAGCTGGGAATAAATGAAAGTAATGCAGTAGTTTAAGATATGCAACCAATTGCTGTGTCATTGGCATGAATACAGGTTACGCTTTCCTCACTTTTGTTTTTCTTTTTGCTTAAAATCCAGAGGGGGCGGACCCTTTTGATTAAGTCATATTTTTGAAAAGCAACTAACTTCCTCATTCATTATTGATCACTTCATCAGTAATTACTCATTAATTTCCTCATCACGTAAACCAGTGCACCAAACTGAATATTAACCGCATGTTTTCTCAATAATTTAAAATCACGTCAAAATTTTTCAACCTCCGGAGCATAAAAAATAAAAGTGCTAATTTTGTGTAAATAATTAATCTCAAAATGTAAAGTGTTATGAACAGTACAAACAAAATTTAGAAGCACTAGAAATCTGAGTCTGAATGGATTTTCTTTATGCTCATCACTACTGTACATTGACATCTGGCATGACAAATCAAAGAGTAGTTCTGAGATTATTTTGATCAATTGCTGAGGTGTATTTGGGTCAGATTTGAGGGAGAATGACAACCTGTATCCTTGGTGGTTCATATTGGAACACTTGTTGGGCAGAACAGAACTAAGGCTCATCAGTAATCAGATCAATCCCAGTCTGAACCAATTTACACTGCCATGCCTCAATGCCCACACCCACCTCTTTCTTTCTTTCTTTCTTTCTTTCTCTGGGACAGAAGAACAAGAACAATGCTCTTCTTCTCTTTCCATCCTCTTCATTTTTTGTCTCTTTTTTATTTAATCGGACTGGCCCGGGTTTTCCATAGAGCAGAAAGTCATTAAGTACGAGGCGACAGAAAAGTAATCGTTCAGCCTGACAGAGCACAGTCTCTGACCATAGCTGCACATGGATTAGCTTATTACAGGTCAAACATTTTTTTCTCTCAAAGAAACCAAAGAAAGAGCCCAAAAGGGCAGTCAGGTTATCTTCTGTTTGACCTATTTTACTTTTAAATCTGCTCTCACTTTCTTTTCTCAAAATGTATCTAATTATTCAATTCTTTATACACAAATATCACTCACACAAAGTGTTTTTTAAGTGAAATTCATAATATTTATAATTTTTAAAAAA
This sequence comes from Adrianichthys oophorus, assembly GCA_036245035.1. Taxonomy (NCBI): domain Eukaryota; kingdom Metazoa; phylum Chordata; class Actinopteri; order Beloniformes; family Adrianichthyidae; genus Adrianichthys; species Adrianichthys oophorus. The sequence continues at coordinate 30,234,765 of BSAI01000030.1, read as the reverse complement.
TCATTCCAAAAATGGGAATAAAAATAATAAATAACCATCTTATTTCACACAGGGATTAATAACCCTATTTAGCCATTTATATCATATTTGATACATTAATTTCTGAGACCCTTATCATATCAGCATGATCTGAAGTTGCCCAAAACAAAAATAAAACATTATTCTGTCCATGTTCTCTGCCCTGTAGTTCATCATCATTCCACCATGGGCAGTAGAATGGCTTTTCCTAGTCATTTTAAAATGGTTTCTTCCATGAAATGTGAAAAATATATATACTTTTAAAAAGTTTTGATAATTTTCAAAATGTTATGGTAAAAACAACTCTTTTGTTTAAATGACTACATTCTGCATTGAAAGAATCTAAAATGTGTTGGTAATTCAATATTTATTATAGAGCTGCACCGTGCTAAAACTGTGTATCAAATTTGAGATATAGTAGGTAACTTTGAGGCAATTTAAGCTAACATTGTTGTGAGTTTGTTATGTGATGTGTTTTACTGGGTTAAAATGTTTTATTTATTGTACAACTTAAAGGTTAACTGGCAAAATTAGCATTGAAACTTTCACACAGCATTGAGGCGTATCTCTGTGTGAACTGTACCTCGTTAATCCCACAGCTGAGAATGTTAGCGCGGCCAATTATAGAGCATTCTCACTCTCTGCCCACACTTCTGTACCTATTTGCTTTTATCCCGCACCAATTTCCTAAAACAAGCATCCCAGTCAGCACAATTTGCATACTGCTTAACAGCTTGAAAACCCAGCGAATAAAGCCAAATTAGGGTAATGCATTATATTTCAAGCTGTTCAAAGTGAGACAGTAAGTTTGTTCTGTGATTTTTACACCTTGGCTTTTCCTGTCCTATTAGATGTTAAGGCAAGTGACAGACATGCCTTAATGTTGTTGTTTTTGTTGACTTGTTTTTTGTAATATTTCGACCTTCAACATTTGTATTCAGAGTGTGCAATCCTGTTTAATCTAGGTGAGTGTTTTGACACACCTCAGCATGATAGAGGGAGATCATAGTCTCTTTGAGGCTTGACAGCAGGTTAAAACATCTAGAGCTGTAAACTAGATGACAAAAACAAGTGCTGCTGATCCACTGTGGAAGAAAAAGTGAATTCTGGAAGTCTTAGCAATTTAAGGAAGCATCGTGTCACACTGATGTTTTTGTATGTGTTAGTGTGGTGGGGTTTGAGATGGCCTATTGAGATCCTGGGAGATCAGGTTCCCATGACCCATACAGTGCAACAGGAGGTCTCTTCAGCTTGTAAAGACACTACTTTGACACTGAGCACAAACACACATAATCACACCCTTCATCACAAACAAAAAACGGATTGAGTTAGGCTTGTCTGATCTCAGTCTAATTTGGCCACCACCACCCTTTCTGTCTCTGCTCCCTTTCCAATTTTATACTGAAGAATTCGTCTGTCCCTGAGAGATTCCCAGGCCTATATCTCTGAAATGCCACCTATAAATCGAGAAAACATTCACTACCACACACTAAAATGAAGTAAGTCTGTAGTTTGGTTCATTGTAAGGAGCAGAGGTGCTCCCCATAGTTGTTCAGCGAACATCTGAAACCAAAGTAAAGTTTTTAAAGAAACTTTTAAAGATATGTTACATGCCAAAACCATCGACAGAAAAAATCTGTCTAGTCCTAAATCTTCTGAGGATATCTTCTGAAATGATGTGAATATTTATGAGCTGAGAGGAATGAGATACAGTCATATCTAAAATATGACTTTCCTAATCAGAGCTAATAAATATTTGACTTGTAGAGCATGTTGTGCAGATTAATAGGTATTCAGGGTTAAATTCTTAATGTGAAATAGGCCACAACATAGATCTTCATCTGGACTCAAGTCATCTACGTCACTTACTTATGGCAGTGTCATGTCATCTCATTTTGATACAGAACACCACAGTAATTGAAATAAATCTAATTTTGTACAAAAAAGATTTATATTTAATTTCAAATGCATTTTTATCCATTAAATACAAGTACTTTGATACAGAACACTGCAGTTCTTGAAATGTCTTGTTTTTTTTACATTAAAAAATCAGAAATAATGTGACAGTTCCTTATTTTTGCTTGACAATCACTCCCCTTGCTACTTTCACAAGGGCTAGAGTTTTAATAGTTCTGTTAGTGCATTTTCAGTCAGAAGACGTATGGATAAAAGACATTTCCGAAGCAAATTGTCATGATCCTGCACCACTCACTGCCTGCAGCACCTCAGGTAATCAACCTTCTGCTTCCCACCTGTGTTACTGCCTGTTTAAGCAGGCTTCTCAGCGAGCATCTCTGCCAGAGGATCTTCTCCCTTACTAAGGCTCTGTTTGTTCCCCGTGTTGTTGCAGTTTCTGGATTCTGACCACGCTGCCTTCTTGACCACAGATTTCTGCCTACCCCTTGACTGTACAACTTCAGGATTTCTTGGTGATAAGTTTTTTTTGTTTGTTTGTTTAGATTAAGACTGTCCCTTTCAAGTACTTTCAAGGTTTTTTGTTTTTTTTTTGTTCCTACTGTCATCTGTCTGGAGACTCCTGGTTGAAGTTCCTGTCCAGGATGCAGTTCCAGGACTGAGTGAAAATCACTCAGATTGTGTGTGTGTGTGTGTGTTCTCCCAGTAGCTTTTTATTAAATCCTGCTGCACCTTTTAGTGTGCATTTCTAGGATCCACTCATTTCGTAACATGACACAAGTAAACAAGCGTTTTTGTTATAGCATTTTAATGCATGTGAATTTTTAGGCACTTTTCTTCAAGTAACATTGAACATAAAGTTAGCCAATAAAACGTTTCACATTGTTTGCCACTTTGGTTCCACTCAGCAAAATTTCCAAGTCATCTTTTTACTTTTACGAGAAAAGGCTCTGTCAAAGTCTTATTCCATGGTCACAAAAACATGTCAGGTTACATCCTATTCAACATCAGCCTTTATTTTTACTGTCCAGCAGCTGAGCAAAACAAATGAGAACAGAGGACCTCTTGTTTTGGACAGATGTTACTGTTAACATAGGGAGTTGTGAATCTTCAGTCAATCTTCAGATCCAAGCTAAATCTTGAGTTTCGTCATGTGAGTTGAGTTTGGGAGTAACTCAGAGTTGGGGATAAAAGTCCCAAACTCTGATTTTGAAACAAGAATCTTGAGCAGATTAACCACAGCCATTCTTTTTTTCTTCTCAGAAATCTTTAGAGTAAGATGATCATTAAATATGGCAGAACATTTATTGAACTTAAAGAGCATGGATCAGTGATAAAACTCTGCATTATCATACACTCTATTGTTTTGCAGTTTGGTGCTGTATGTGAATTGGTGAATGAGACTGTGACTGTAAAGCACTATGGGACCTTCAGTGAAGGTAAAAAAGCACTATGCAATTATATGCCATTAACCATTTATGACCACAGCGTACCCATCTTCTTATTGCTACTTCCAGTAGGGTAACATTCTATGTATTAAAGCTCCAATCATCTCAGACTGGTTTCTTGAACATAACAATGAGTTTACCGTCCCCAAATGGCCTCCACAGTCACCAGATCTCAACCCAATAGATCACCTTTGGGATGTGGTAGAACAGAAGAACAGAAGCACCATGGATGTGCACCCGACAAATCTGCAGTAACTGTGTGATGCTATCGTGTCAAATGGACCAAACTCTCTGAGGAATGTTTCTAGTACCTTATAGAATCTATTCAACAATGGATTAAAGCAGTTCTGAAGGCAAAAGGGGGTCCAACTTGATATTAGCACTGATAAAATGACCAGTGAGTGTAATTATTAATATGAAAGCAATTTTATTTTGGTTTTCAACTTTATTGTTGTGTCTATTAATTTAGTTGCAGAGAAAAAATTTGACCACTTGTCTCTCATCATATTTGTTTTTCATATGACTGCAGGTAAATCAATGGTAAGAAAAAAACATGTGACTAACAGCTGACTTAAACAGTTGTTTTGTTTTTTTTTGTGCAACTTGTGATATTAACTAACTAAATAAAATGTATTAACAAAATTAGAAAAACAAACTGCCACAAAGCCCAGAGAAGCCTTTCTTTCATGTCTATAGTTATCATCTCTTTCAGTCTATTTGGAAGACAGTCAATTCATGAAATAGCAAGCCCAGCAGAGCCAAAGGGTTCTGGCAGCCAACCACTGGAGAGTAGTGGAACTGACCATCACAGTTTTGTTTTCAGGCCATCATTGCACCTCTCGCTGAGCTTCCACTTTTCACTCAGAAAGTATCTCCACATGAATAAAATTATTTCAGCAGCCTTTTTTTATGACCATAGAGTGCTACAGTCTAAGAGAAGAGAAACGGAAAAAATGTAGTCAAGAGCGTGAAGGAGGAATAAGTGAGGTACTCAATCTTTTTTGGGTCTGACAAAAGAAACCTAAAGTAAAGCCAGAGTGGAGTCAATTTAAATTCCCTCACAGGCTGCCTGTAAACAGAACCGCATGCTGAGTGCGATAAACCAGTGGATTTATTCATGCACCTCATTTTCTAATGCTGAAGATGTCCTTACCTTTACATCAGGCCAGCTACAGGAAACTTAGAAAAAAAATTGGTGCAAGAATGATAAAGCAACTTCATTACTTTGTAAAAACGAGTTTTTTAATGATGTGTTGGAGAATGTTTGTGTGTTAGTTATCAATTTTTGCTGCTTTATAGTGCAATTTAAACAGATTTATGCATAACAAAGCACATCTGAGCACTATGTCATACATATAAACCCGTCGTAGATATGTTTTACCCTTTTATTGATCTGAAAAACACCATGGCAAGACAACTGATATTAAAAAGCAGCATCAGTGTCCCCATATTTTCTGTGCTTTTCTTATTAATTAATGTGGCTACACACCACTATGACATGAAATGTGGTTCCTGCAATGCAAACGCTGTTATCTCGCAGCATAAGTTTGCTGCCTTCTTAAGATGTGACATGTGTTTTGAATGAGAACCACCTAAGATTCAGAAGACAAGGCTGGACATTCATCTTTACCTTTTCAAGGTGATTTTATTCCAGTGTGAAAGAGGTATTTATCACTTTTTTTAGAGACCGGTGCAAAGATAAAAATGTGTTTAAGAAACTTCTTTGACATAGAAGAGAGAAGTCAGTCGTCAATCATCAAGCAAGGCCATTCACAAAGAACCTCACTGTGCACAAAAGTGTGTTTTTTAATGTATGAAGTGCATTTCTCTCCCTGCTGAACTATTCCTATGTTTCAACTAACGTGCTTTGCTCATGTTTTAGAAAAATAATCTAAAAAGTTCTGCTGGAATTTGTCAAGGACAGAAAACAAAACTTTTTTACACAATATTTGCACAAATGAGGGTGTGATAAAAGGTTACATGGTATGACCGAGTGAAAAAGTCCATCCTTGAGTCCTTGAATTGAAAGCAAAGTCTAAAACTCATCATTAGTTTGTTGTATTTTATTTTATTCCCTTTATTTAATTTTTTTTTTTGTATCTTTCATTTTACAGTCAGAAATAAACCACGGAAAGAGTTTAGTTTTTAAATCGATCTGCAGTATCTCATCGCCTGCCAGTGGATTGGTTACAAATATTTACATTTCTAGCAATGTAAATATTTGTTTTAGTGGGGGCTGTGAATGCACATTAGGATTTTTTGGGAACAATTCCCATGATTTGCAAAATTGTTGTACAAATAATGTTTTGTAGTACCTAGCTAGATGCAAGCGCAAACAAGAGCCAGTTTATTAATCAATATAACAATCTTTTGGGAACAATATGATTTACTGGGATCTCTGACACGTTTAGTGAAAAATAAACATGCTAAGCATTATATAGGCAATAGCAAATAGAGATGTGACGTTTACAAATGAATCGAATCTTTTAAACATGAACGATGAGCATCGACTCGCAGTCGGCTGGGAACCGTTCTTTATTTCGTTCTTTTTTTCTCCCTTCCCAGGGTTTTATAAGTTTACATAAATGCTCAAAGAAGCTCATCCTTCTAACTTCAGATGCAAATGTCACATGAGAACATCGGATTCACAGGAGTACCTCCATGAAAAAAGTTAAGAGGACAGAGCCATTGAGTCGCGGCACGTGCAGCGTGCAGGGAAAGGGGGAGGATGGTTGGAGGATGAGAGAAAGAGAGCCAGGTAACAGCCATTCGCACATCCACTGAATGTGCTTTGAAAGATAAACCAGTTGAACTTTGACCAGTCAGGGGTGCAGATTTTGTAGTAGATAGCATACCTTTTCATTCGTGGAAGTAATCGTGGTTTGTGCCTGGCTAGAACTTTATGACTCCAAGTCTTTCATACATCAGAATAGAGGTGTGAAAGAAAACACCTGGGACAAGATTTGTGAGATTTGCACCACTTCAACATTTTGCACCAAGCTTCTTCCAACTGCACGTACATGCGCTAGTTTCAGAGAAGCTACAGTCCAGTGTGAACACTATATGCTAAACGTGTGTTCATGAGTGCACGTTTAGTGTGGTCTTGAACGCACGTCGCATGCCTGGTGTAAATGTAACATGAGGAGCAACAGGGAACAGCAAGTAAAAGCTGAACAATTTATAAATGTAATTAAAGAGTGGTACACTGAAGTTAATCACCAGGTTACCTAATGTAACAGTGATTATTAGAGAAGAAATTACAGAAAAAACTTTAATCAGAAATGACCGTGTATTTGTAATTCTTACAACCTCTTGCATTTGCACTTAAACTTTCATGTTTTCCATCAAATTATCAAGAGGAGCACTGATATCCACAGGCAGTAACGGTAATGATACCCATCACTAATCCCCAGTCCAATGCTATTCCTAAACAGCTGAAAATACACACAGGAAAGGCAGCCTCTGTGACAGTGAGATGATGTACTGTTGTCATCCAAATCTCACATTGTAACTGTTCACTTTGCAATACACATGATATTTTTCTATAACACTTTTTTTTTTTTAATGTAGTTACAGGACTCAAAAAGTGGTTTACTTCTTCATTGACACAACTTGAGTGCTCAGCAAAAGTTCAGGCAGCAAAAGTTGAACTCTTCAGCAGAATTCTTGTTAAATTCAAAGTATTAGAAACTGTAGAGGGTGACTTAAGTTCATCTCTGTCTCTCAGCTCTGTGTCTGGTTCTCTCCCCCTCTCTGTGTGTTTCATCTGGCAGCAAAGTCATCTAACAGTATGCAACACTTGCTTGATGCTTTTTGCACTTCTAACACACATTATCTATTCCCTGAACAAATGCACAAATTCAGTGTTACATACCGCTTCGAAAAACACAAGCCAAAAAAAATGGATACATAAAAAAATATAAATTGACTCTTCTAAAAGCAGCACCTGTTTAGTTCTGTTCTCGTGAGACCGGAAATGTATTGGTTATCTAATGCAAAATGGTGTGGGTAGAAAGGTTTTCAGTAAACTATTGTGTGTTTATCAGCATAAAATGATGAATGTAGGTCAAACTTTCAGGTCATGGTACCCTGGAAATATTTTTACAGCTGATCTTAAGCTGGAAAGACAAAGTGAAAACAGACTAATGCACACAAACACCCACTCAAACATTTCAGTGATGCACTGACATTTCTGCAGAGTATCTGCAGAAGGGTGGGGCTCAGCAATACGGACAACACAAAATAATTGTTGGAAAACTCAAGGCCAAACACAGACTGTCATTTATCCAATTTTCTACTGAAGCTCAGGGGTGTTTCTGCCATCGTCCATCCAGTGAACTGAAGTCAATATGCAAATACGTTTGCACTTTAATTTGCATTTTTGTAATACATTATGATGTATAGTCTGTGTATGGTATTTCCACCTGTGCAAAATCCATATTATACATTAACACAGAAACAGGTAGTGTATTAGTGTGTATTAGGGGGGTGACGTATAATGAAAACGACTCATCAAGACAACATTTTGCAAGATTTATGAAGGCTAAGCCGCTGCATTTCAACTAAAATTGTAAACTATTCTTGTTGCTTTACTTAAGGCAGCTGAGCAATGTCGGGGTTAAGGCTTTTATCTTCCTCGAGAATATAAGTCATACACACACGTGGGTGTCTGCACGCTCTCGTACACACATACATAAAGAAAGATCCCTCAAGCACAGCAAGGCACGATACCTAGATTTTACGTACTCCTCCAAGATCAAGCTCCTGCCGTCTCAAAGACAAGAAAGTTCTCCTGCCGTGCCATTTGCTCAGTGAGGAGGGAATATATTGGGGGGATAGAAAGACAGAGCAGAGGCAAGATTAAATGCAGGAGAAACTGGGATAAAGTTGAACTAAAGACAAGATAATATATCTGTTCTAGGAAAAAAAAATATTTTAGTGCATAAAAGTAAAGCAAACAACATTTGCTTTATAGCTTAACCCTTTCACACTGGAGCTTGTTCACATTTTTTCGACAACAGTAACTCTTCAGCCATGCACACAATTAACATACGTAATTGCAGCAGATTTTGAAGAGAACTTACAGTAATGAAGTGCTTAAGCCGTAAATCAGCTGATTCAGTCACTGGTAAAAGCAACTTTGAGTCATTATGCAACATCTTATGTTAGAATCAGAGGATTAATGTTGAATGTGCAAACGGTCGACGAGTTACAATATGTCAAAGAGCGTTTGTTATTTGGGAGTCGGCGGCGATATCGCGGGTGTTAAAAGGGTTAAAAATAGTCATGAATTACATTGAGTCTGTAGAGACTGAAAATTCATGGACTGAATTTTAAGTGTAGATGATTGTAACCACCAGCTGAAGTTTGCTCATTTAGCATCTTTAAACATTTTTAGGGTTAGGGTTATGAATAACTATCTCGGAGTTGTTGATCCTTGTACCTCTCTCTTATAAAGCCTTGTCAGTTTTCTATAAGGCTTCAGTTGCTGGCTAAGGGGCACCGTGGTCCCTAAAGTCCCATGCCAATCATTTATTGTAAAAATGTTCCAGCAGTGGTCTTTTAATCATGATTATGACATTTTTTGCCAAAAAAAAAAAAACAGTTGTTTTCTGGGACATAGTTTCTGCAGAGTGGCAGTAGTTCATTAGAAATTTCTCTCTGAGTTGTGGGCGGGTCCATTGGTGTGGTGTAAGCCAGCCCACACTTGTCATCATTCCTTTGCTATTTACACTCTCTCCCACTAGCTTACAGCCCTGTACAACTCCAACCTAACATTACTGGTGAAACCACAATGGTGAGCAATATCAGAGTTATCCAGCCTTACAGTTTTGAATCAGATGCCAGCTTATATGAGAAAAACAAAGACAAACATGAATCGAGTGGTCTGCAAGCGGATGCATCAGAATGGAGCCAATCAAGGAGCTTGTGGCCTTGCGACTGCACCACCTGTGTCAGAGCTACAAGCCTTTTCAAACTGCACTGTTTTGTCAGCTCCTGATTCACAACAATCAGGAGCAAACAATATTAAAAAAAATACTCTGGAAGATTTGGACCTGATCAACCATTGCAGACTAGCACCAGCAGATAACATGGCTAATCAAACCATCTCTCACTGGTAAAACTTCTGCACCTTAACCAGCTTGGATTTTGGGACTCTCATTCATCGTTTATTCTAAGAAAAGGTCTTTAAACCACAAGACTACAGTCCAAGTGTTTTTGTACCTAGTCTAGGTAAGGCACCTCTAACATTGTATCTGAAAAGTGTCCGTGTTACCTCTGTTTTGTGCACAACATTTTCTGTTGTTCTGTGGGACTTGTTTTCCTACTAATGAAGAGAAGGAGAGAACTGCAATGAATCAAGTGCTTTTAAGTGTTTTTCTACTTCTTTCTTTTTTTTATCTTTGCCAAGACACAGGCAGCATTAGAGAGTCAGCAGGGGGGCTTTTCATTGCTTCTAGTTCTTGATGTTACATTTGTGCAAAGAAAATTTATAAATTTATATAAAGGAATAATTAGTCAGGGCTGCACGGTGGCGCAGCGGTTAGCGCTCCTCTTGCCTCACAGCAAGAAGGTTCCCGGTTCAAGTCCTGGCTGGGGGACCTTTCTGTGTGGAGTTTGCATGTTCTCCCCGTGCATGCGTGGGTTTTCTCCGGGTACTCCGGCTTCCTCCCACCATCCAAAAACATGCTTCATAGGTTAATTGGTTACTCTAAATTGTCCCTAGGTGTGCATGTGAGTGTGCATGGGTGTGTGATTGTGGCCCCTGCAGCAGACTGGCGACCAGTCCAGGGGTGTACCCTGCCTTCGCCCATGAGTAGCTGGGTTAGGCTCCGGCAACCCCGTGACCCCGAAAGGGATAAAGCGGATTGGAAGATGAATGAATGAATAATTGGTCTGATAAAATCTGCATTATTGGTATACTTTTCTGTGTCATTCATATATTTGCATGAAAATTCATTAATTTGAAATTATAAAGTCTTAAGTTCTTTTGTTGTGTTCCCAAATTTATTTTTTTTGCCTCAGAATTCTGTTGAAAATCAACCATGAGGAAAAAAAAGAGTAAAAACAGACTTCTGCAAAGAGAATATATGGTGTCAGCAAGGCCAAACATTTTTTCTTTTGAGATTAGCATTTGTGTCCTGTTTCACTCTATGAAGCACTCCTGTTTCTTGCCTTCTCCTATAAGAAGATTAGCTGTGAGACGTGATGTAATATCCTCAGATTATGTTATGTTCATGTGTAATGCAGCATTCATCAGGATCTTAGCAGGCTTATTGGATTGTCGCTTACCCTTTGTAAATTCTACAATAGATTTTCATGTAAAAATCAACTCTTGTAATTTAAATGTGGAAATGAAAAAGTTGAAAAGTCAAATATTGTTTTGTTTTCTATGCATCTGTTCCTTCTTGTTGTGTGAAGATACTTGTTTGGAGTGAGTATGCAGGTCTTGCCTTACCCCTGTGGCATGCCTGGTTGTTCAGTGGTCATTTGGGTGATTTATTAAGCCTCTTCCATCAGACTGTCAACTTGCCCACTGACCCACCATCCATCTCCCACCCATTTTTTGAAGACATCTTCTGTGACATCAGCTCAACTTGAGGTTTTCCTCTCCAATGCTACTTGCTTTTATTCTGAAAAACATTACTATTTTTCTGACAATATTACAATGTATTATGTGACTGGTCTTTGATGACGGGTTCCATCGAGATCATTTTGTAAATGCTCACTGTTCACTTTGTCTTATGCAGATGCTCCCCGTGTGCTGCACGGGGCGTGATGGTTATCTCACAGCAAGGACGTCCTGGTTCAAACTCCCTGACCAAAGGATCTGTGTGGCGGATGTAGTGGTTATCTCTGGGCACTGTGGATTATCCCACGTCCAAAACCCTCTCTGACTGATCTAGAGGAGAGACTGTATTTAGGCATCTGTTCATGTCTCTGGGACATATTGGTATTTTGTGCAAGATGTACCCCCACTTCCTCTAAAGGCAGATGGAAGTTTATTTCCATAGGATGTACCAAAGAAAAACTTCAAATTCTTACTTCTAGGAATACTAAGTCTGTACATTCTGGAGCTTCTAACAAAGAAAGTTCTGCAGATGTGTTTAAATAAACTAAGGTCATATGCTAATTTACTGCCCAAGAGCAAATAATGGACAAACCTGTATAGGGCACGCAGGTGGCCCATACAGAATAGCAAGGTCGTAGACCAGTCAAAGAGCCCACAGAGAGAAAATGTTTGCTCCCTTTTTTCAAATGAGATGCTGCGGGTGACAGCTCATAGCTAGCACTTAAACAACAAGTAAGGGTGAGGTAGTTGATTCACTGGTATTTCATAAGGATTTTTTAAGGATTTTTCATTTTTAACCCCCCTCCCCAATCCTGTGGACTGCGTAAGACGCCGTTTAGTGCTGATCACCTGATAAGTGCATGTTCCTTGTGGTGCAGCATGCTAGAAATTAAGAAATTGGCAAATAAGAGCAGAGTTTGTGTGACATCCTACAAGCACTTATGCATCACATTCATATCCTATGTGTGCGTCATTTGAGCATGCTCAGTGGGACTGTTACTTGCACCTTACTAATGACTAGAGTGTGGTGCAACAGCACTGTATGGCAGCATTGCCCGTACATCATTAATGTGTGCAACTTACATTTGCCTTACAAACGCTTCACAACACACTCACCACACGCGCAATAATCGTACGTTCTATTTCTTCATCGTCCCTTGAGGTGGCCGCACAAGCCTCAAAGGAACTGCAAGACACACCTGCACTCCTCTAAAGATGCGGCTACTCCTCTCTACGACCCTCCATGGGCCAAGACAACCCAAAAACCCAAAGCACCCTGACAAGTCAACCCCCGTACAGGAGTATGTGACTAGGCTTAAAGTAGCCTGATTAAAAAAAGAATACACAGACGCATCTGAACATATTTTTATACAACTGCAAATGTTGAAGAACCAAGGAAACCTAACCCTTAATTTTCAGACATATGTAGTCAGCAAACCCCTTACAATTTATTGTAACACAAACTTAATTGATAGCTGATTCACTTTATTGATCCCTCAATGGGAAATTCACTACAACTGATTAATTTGACTGGGGCTGCACAGTGGGGTAGTGGTTAGTACTCTTTCTCAGAGAGGGCTCTGGTTGAAATCCCAACTGGGTTCTTTCCATGTTGCATGTTTTCCTTGTGTATGTGTGGGTTTTCTCTGGGGACTCCAGTCTTCTCCCACAGGTCCAAAAACATGTCTATCAGTTGATTGGTGATTCTAAATAGTCTCTTTGGTGTAAAAGTAAGTGTATGTTGTTGTCTGTCTTTGTGTGACCCTGCAATGAACTGTTGACCTGTCCACAATATATCCTGCTTTCACTCAAAAGTAGCTTTGTAGGCTCTAGCAATTCTGTGACCCTGAATAGGAATAAACATGTACAGAAAATGGATAGGCAATCAATTCAACTGTGAAACACAAAATAAATGCCACACTTGGGTCATAATTTTATGGAGCTGTGTACTTTTTCCTGGCAAAACAAATACAAGTCGCAGTGTTTACTGTAGCACTGTGGAGCTGCAACTTGGTAATTGTAGCATGCTGTAGCATTTTGTGTGAAATCCATGAAAGTTGTAAAGATGAAGGGTGACACAGTGAAAGAAAGGTGCCGATTGTAAGACTTCTTTTTACCTTTGAATGATTAGCTTTATGCCCTACAGCATTTGTGGTAAAAGCTCATCTAACACATTCTATACTTTGTGTTTCACCCCTTCGTTTCATACTCTGTTCTATGTATTGATAACCAGTCTTAAATGACAACTCTACTCGAAATTGTCATGAATAAATTGCTCTTCTGTATTCAATTAAAAACACAAAATAGTTTGTTTTTTGTACGTGTGTGTTTTGGACAGGAGACACAACTGACGACCATGAGACGGACTCCCTATGCAATGCAAGGGAGACGTACCGCAGAAGCACCTCTGTAAATCTGGTGTAAGGGAGAGGCACCATCAAAACTACTCAAGTATGAGATGTCTGTGGACTCTTATTCAGCAGGTTGATTTAAAGTCGTAGGTAAGACAACAGTTATTTGGACTTAGTTCATGTTTCACTATAGAAGATGTTTTCCAATTAGTGTAATGGTAAGAAAACTGGTTTATAAACTTCTAGGAAAAAGGCAATGAAGACATGACACCTCATTCAATTGGTTAAGAGATTAATAGACTGTTTTATTATATTCAAAGGCATTAAAAAGTAATGTTTCTGGCCTTCTTATCTTTGATTTACTCTTAAATAGTATCCTCTTGTGAACTCCAAAAGAATGTTTCACATACACTGACTGACACACATATATACAATAAATGCCTAGAGCGTGCAATTACCTGTGTGTGTGTGAATGAGTGGTTGCTTTGTCATCATGATGGTTAGATGATATTAGCCCCAGCAGGAGCGGCTGACATCGCAGTGCTACCATAGTGCTGTCTAATAGTGCAGAAAATAAAGGCTGGGAAACTCATTAAGAGTCATTTACAATGTGTTGCCACTAAGTGCTGTAATTTAGGCATGAAACTGATTTAAGATCTGTGTCTATAGATTGTACACAAACATGCAAAGACCTAGTAGAGTTTAAGCCAAATATTATACACCTGCTTCTTTAACCATGTTACACAGAAGCTTTAGCTCCAGTGTTTACATTCTTTTGACTATCATAACTCTTCAACTACTGACGCAGTTAACGTATTTTCAACTGATTCTGAAGCAGAGAAAAATGATTTTGCTACTTCTATTTTGAAGAACACACAGAACAGCAGGTTTTGCAGTACCTCAAATGACCTATAGGGAAAACAAGTCAATTTCTATTAATGTAAGACATCTTTACACCAAACAAACAAAGAATTTAGGTGTGGTACAAACGTGCAAAAATGTAAAAAAAACACATGTTAAGCTTTTTATTAAAGTGTTTGTTTGCTTTATTCTAACTGACTTTTAAACTTCGCAAGGATCAAACTTTCACTTCCAATTTCAATCAGCTTTTCCATTTCCACAGTATCAATGCAGCACTGTCAGAGATCTAAGCAGTTTAATTGTTTAATACATGTACAATATAGGAACTTACATCAACACAACCTTGCCTTGGATCACTTTAAATATCATAGAAAGCATTATAGCGCTGTTGTGCATACACTCTCTGTCTGTCTGTCTATCTATGTATCTATCTATGTATCTATCTATCTATATTTTTTACGAAACAATGTCATTTGTCTTTACTATTGTTTTATTTTTAAATTAACCTTTTTTAATATGAAATAAAACTTACCAGAAGAAATGTTAAAGGAGTGAGTGATATTGCAAAATATAAAGTACATAGTGTTTTAATCACTACAACATATTCATTCATTCATTCATTCATTCATTCATTTTCCAATCCGCTTTATCCCTTTCGGGGTCACGGGGTTGCCGGAGCCTAACCCGGCCACTCATGGGCGAAGGCAGGGTACACCCCTGGACTGGTCGCCAGTCTGTCGCAGGGGTACTACAACATATTCACATTGTAAATTAGTAAAGGTGAGATGAAATCTAGATGTGTTCCAGAAACTGTTGGGTTTGTTTTTCTCACCCTCAGGCTTGATCATATCAAGATGGCCGTGACCAGTGAACTGAAATTTTAGGTTTTCATCTTAGTTTATTTGTGCAGGGTTTTAACAGTCTGTGTGGATCTCCTCCCTTGGCTATGAGGGATAGCTACAACCACCCCACCCCCAAAAAATGCTGCTTCCATATTTTTTGGTTTTTTCATAGGCACTATTCTAAATTCTGTAGGACAAGTCAGAAGCTTTCTAACCATTACCAAGTGATAATTAATGAGTAAATACAACTACATGGCTGAGATGCCAAAGCTTAACAGAACAGTAACTGAAAGGCTCAATAAACAGCATGTGAAAGCAGCACATTAAAACCACATAAACAATATAAAAAGGTTAAAAGCAGCTGATTGATTCATTTTCCTCCTGAATTACATCATTTAAGAATCATATTTTTCAATTGTTTTTTTCTGCCCAATTATGATAGAGTGCAAAGCAAATGTAAGCCTACATGTAGCACATAGCTCAATAACCCTGCAATGCAATATTCATCTTTGCCTCACTGGAAGGTACTGCCAAAACATAGTTGCTTCATCTCACCACAGCATCTCTGCCAGAATCTTAATTACTGGTTTTTGGCAAAACTACTCGTTGAATGACTTTATCTTTATATTACAAAGTTTGTACATAACACATAACACATCATCAGTCTTTGTGACCTCATTCTGGTGCATACAGTACATTTGTATAAGATGTCATACTTCTTTACATGGAGTCATCACTCACCCATTTTGCTCCATTTGTTTCTCTGTTTCCTCCTGCAATCAAGCTCATTCTATTCACCTGGTCCCCCTTGTGAACATTGCTCTCTGTGTCTCCATGTCAGTACCAGTTTGGTTTACATGCTTGTTCCAGTGTCATTTTATGTCCAAATGAAATCCATGTGTGCAACAAAGTTTGAATCTGCAACCATGCTCCAAGACAAAGTCCACAGTTTGTTGACTATATTTTCTTATTTGTATAAAATTAGATTTTTTAATAAGATCATTTAAAATGTATGTCTATGGTTTTTGTCTAAAGTGCAACCACAAGGAGGCACAATCCAGTGCTTTCATGTGCCTGTCCCATGTCCAGGTAATGCAGAAGGTTGTGTCAGGAAGGACATCCAATGAAAAACCAAAGTCAAATCAATGATGCAAATCACAAGTGTATTTTTGTGCCAGATCAATTGTGGCCATGGGTTAACACCTTCCTCCACTGGTGGTGTTGACCTACAGAATACCAGTGGAAATTAGTCAACTGTTGGTCAAAGGATAAGGAGGAAGGTGTGTTTGTAGACAGAGAGAGATAAGAAAAGGCATGAGTGTTGGGCTTAGAGCAGGGCTGTTGAATGTTTAGAATTTAAGGGAAAACCAGAGACATTTATAGAATGGATAGATGAAAGGTGAGTATCATTTGTGTTCATCAGATGACCTACAATCTTACAGATTGGAAGTTGGGCTGTAGCTGTTTTATTAAAGTGTTTATGAAAAATGAATGGAGTAGGAGTCAGCCTGAAGAAGGAGTTTTAGAATGCTCTGGAGGTTAATAGTGTCAGATAGGGTGATGAATCTGAAGGTGTGATGTGGAATGTTGTCACTGGCTATGCCCCTCCATGAGGATGTGAGCAAGAGAGGGAAATCTAGGGGACAGTGGAGAGGGTGATCCAGGGTGTCCCTAGAAGGAAGAAAGGGATGGTCAGGGAAGACTTAAACAGACATTTAGGTGATGAGGAAGTGATGGGTAATTTTAGTAATAGAGAACAACAATGTAGAAAAAAAGATGGTGGTGGCCCTTGATAAAATAATAGACATAACAGTTGTGAATACAATTTTCCAAAAAAAGAGAAAAGCATATTGTGACATACAAGACTGGGGGAAGAGCGCACAAGTTGATTATACTACTGCTGTGTCTGCAAAATAGACAATTTGCTGCTGCCCTCCATTTGGACTGATTGAGGAAGAACTGGGCTGTTGACTTTTATCTGTAACTGACTTTTTCTCTCTAATGAACTTCAGTTTCTTCCATTTCCTTTACATGTGCAGATCTAAATCTATAAAATACCAACTTTATGGTATGTTAATGAGTTTTTCTTCACTGTCATATAATTTCCAGTTGTGTCGTGGATCGATTTTTAGTCTTTAGTTTTTCATGTAAACAGTCATTGGTCACTATAAAAATATGAAAATGATCAAATAAACATTTTCTTTTACATCTCTGAAAATCATCCAATGGAAAAATAGGCAGTTGTCTAAATATATCTATATTTTAAAGTGAGTCCACTCAGGTTGCACTGAGAACTACAGTACACATTGGTTATTTTAAAGTCTTGCTTTATTATCAAATTACATTATAAGAAGAGAACCCCGAGTTTGCAACAGTTGAGATTGACTTGCTCTCCTCTTAATAAATCTGGAACTTTTCCATACCTCCTTCATCAGTTTGTAAGGGCTATTTATTTTTGACTGTGAGAAACAACTTAACTTTTTTTTCATACACTTAAAACATAATGCCACTTTTATTTGACCGTTTGAGTATTCATGCATAAAGATTAAACAGAGAGCAACATAACTAAGAAACATAATACGAATCATAGTTATTCAACTTAAATCTGGTGCTTTCTGCATCTCCACAAAATCTTCTATAATAGTAGAACCTTACTCATTATAATGAATAAAAAAACCAGCGACTGCCAGATAAAAAATACAGGCAGAAATTGTGATTATTCTCACCTTGCATCTTTAAACAAAGAAGTAGGCTGGCATTTTCGTTTCACCCTCGAACGTTCTGGCCTGGCATTTATGAAAATAGGCTTGTAGGCTGAAATAATTTTACTCTGAAACTGCAAAAGAATCTAAACATTTACAAATCTCCCTCCATTTGTCTGTGACGCACTGCATGAAGATTACAGTCAGTCCTACCTCTGAACAGTGAGGTTAGGAACAGAAAGTACTTTATACCCTCAGAATTGAATAAATCAACACAGACCTATGGAAGGAGCAAATAAAATAGGTTAATCTAAAATCTTGTTTTGAAACATCACAAAACTCTCAAATGTGATTAAGATTAGAAAGCCTTAAAACAGCATGATGTGGCCTGTTTAATACAAGCTCAAAAGGCGGTAAATCATATCACCCATTAGCAATGCCTCACCTGGTGCATCACTGTAAGTGGCTTGTTTAACTTCATAAGTCCACCTTGAGGCTGCAGTATAAAATTGAGGCCCCAAGGTTTAATGCCACAGATCACACAAATGCTAAAGCCCTAGATGCACATACACACATTTACACACATACACAGAAGCGCAGACTCTGGAAATGAAAAAAAAAGCCTCTACCAGAGCACACATATACTTTGCTGAACAAATACATTCTGAGCTATATACAGTTTGTCATTTGCAATATTATGTGAGCGGGAAATGATTTATTACCCACACCAGTCCACTTATAAAACCAATCTGCATCTCACATGCTGATGTGAATGCTTTTATAAACATGTTGAAATGTGAGTCTTCTGAACACAAGATTTGTATGTTCCTTTGTTTCAGATTTTACAATGGCTGCTTATGGTGCAGAGTTTGGTTTCTTTTGTGTGTATTAATGTCTCTGTGGTAATTATGTTGTGCAGTCATGAGTGTTGAATTGTCTTCTAGGATACATTTAGAGAAACATGGACCACAGACAAAAAAATATTTTTCCTGAAAAAGGAGTTTAATGAATAGGTTCAAGTGTATATCAAATGTGTTTGATATGAAGTAAGGTTACAAGTAAAAGGGGAATCTAACTACATTTTACTGCAGTGACAAATCTTCCTTGCCAGTGGCAACTGAGATGATGGTCAGATCTTGTTCTGCAAAATTCTCATGCTCTGCTCATTAGTCCACTAGTTGCTACTGAGCAATGAGTGAGTTTTATTTCTACCTTATCCTTCTCCAGTGTTAAGTCTCCAACCTTGGCGAGTCTGTTCTTTCAGAGTACACTTTTTATGGTTCAGTGGAGGACATCCGGTTTATCCTCCTGGTCCCTATTTCTCTTGTTTACCTCATCAGGGCAGCTAAGGCTACATATAAGGCTATAAAAGGCTGTAACTGCTTGGTAGTTTCCAATATTTCATGTATAGAGAGTAGATTGTTCTAATTAAGAGACCCTTGGTTCATCACACCTATCTGCAGTATCGATATCTGTCTGACTTCTTGTGTGCTGGCTGGCCAATGCTGGTCCTCAAGAGCCATAACCCTTCCTGTTTTCTTGTTCTCCCTGAACTATTTGATCCTGCTGACTTCCTAAATCAGGAATGTTCAGTGAATCAGCTATCAGCAGCAAACTCTGCATGGAGAGTGCCATTGACTATATTGCTTTTTACGTGTGGTTATTATTTTATAGCTAAGCATCTCAAGGATCCCTGTTGCTCTTGTGTTTATCAACTCATTGATCACCAGTTTTAGCAAAGACTGGACATGGTGCATTCACATTTTCATGTCGATTCACAAAGGTACTTCACTCAATTTTGGTTGCTGGCTACTGGTATCTGTCAGATGCTCTTGAGCTTCAGAAGTTGAGTGAAATTTGATGGAGTCACCTACTCAAAGTTTACCCTAATCAGGATGTGAGCCAGGGTCTCCCAGGTGAAACAGACAGGTCTTACCCCAACAATAATTCACAATTTACATCAAGCAGCCCAAGCAGTTACCACCACACTAGGAGAGTGTCTACAGCAAATCCCTGGAAATGAAACAAACATCTCAGTCCAGAAAAGTGAAGCTCTGGGAAGAGCAAAGATACAGCGCAGGACCCTCAAGCGTTAGCAAATGCATGATTGGCTGAATCCCATATATACACAACGGCAAAATTGGTCCAATGATTCACTGTCTTCTGATTGTGCTCATGCTTTGCACCTGTGATCCATACTATTTTGTACAGCCACAGATCAACCATGTAAAGATCTGACTGACCATGTTTCTGCCTTTTATCAAGACTCTACCTCTGTATCATCTGTTGGATTATTGTTTTTGGACCTGGGTCATTTTCTGGATTACACTCTCAAAGCTCCCTGTGGAATATACTGTAGCCTATGTTGCATATCCCTTTCTCCATTTGCGGAAAAAAACACCACAACTAAAATCTATGGGAGACTTTATTTTAAGCAATAATCCATCCACACTTTCAGACCACAGATTATTTCTCCTGTCCTGGGTCTAAAAGTTAAAGTCTCATCACTTCTCACACACCTAGGTGTGTGAAACATGTTCCCTGCATTTGACCGATCCCCTGGGGGAGCTGCAATCATAACCGCACTTGGGTGGTTTAACCACCTAATCAAACCCCTTAATGCTGAGTGTCAAGCGCGGAAGCATTGGGTCCCATTTTTAGAATATTTAGTATGACTTGGTTTGGATTTGAATCATGTGTTTCTGTTGTAACAGCATGTTGGTTGTATGTTTGAGCACTTAAAAATAAAAACTTAACATTATTTTATGAGTTTTAAGTAGCTTGCATGCCAAAAAAAGTGTGAGCACCCCTGATTTAAAGGTTCTCTGGGTATAGTGAGCTTTAGTCCCGCTGTGTCTGGATGACGGCCGCTTCCGCTGTGTTTCCATCTCTCTCTGACCATGTTTGAAGCAGACTGTCGCTTAACAGCAGTGGAAAGGGTTCAGGAAAGTCTGACGTCTCGAAAGGGATTACCGTATATCTTCCAATAATGGCCGGTCTCTAATAGACGCTGGTCTCCAATAAAAGCCGGGTCTAACAAGTGTTAGTTGTAATAGACGCCGGTCCCTAATAGTGGCCGGGCTCCTTTAAGACCCAACACCCCCCCCCCCCCCCCCCCAACACCCCCCCCGAGTGATGAATACTGAGGCAGGCAGAGGGTGGGGGCTGGGTGTCTGTGGCATTCAGTCGGTGTAGCATGCCTCACAACATTTTGGCTCATTCCATTTAGTTTAAACTTTTGGAACAAACCAAGGAACATTCTGGTGAGGAATCTGAACCACATTTTGGGATGAATCCTGAACATATCAGAGAATGGCGCAAGCAGATTGGTGAAGGAGCAAAGGAGCCTCTAATATGCTAACTAACTTGAACTAATATGCCTTCTTCTAGTCCAAGATTTAAGTTTTGAGTTGTCCATCTTCTGTTTTACTACAAAACTATTTGGCTAAAATGGATCACAGATGTCTCAGGAGTGGAAAGCTCATGTTGATGAGGCCATACTTAGTTAAAAAACTTGTTTTTTGGAAATTTGCACCAAGCATGGTTAACATGGTCAACCCTGGTCCAAATTCGTATGAAGGCAGTTGAAAATGTTCAAAAACATTTTTATTTTTTATATTTTGCTGCAATTTGGTCAACAGTGTTTTTTTTGTGTGTTTTTAAAGCACTATATCAATGAACTTTTTTTTTACATTTGTTTGTCTGTGTGCTTTGTGTGATTTTAATAGAGATTATGATCTATATTATTACAGCAGGGAAATTGAAATCCCAGAAGAGCACTTTTACTTGAAGAAAAAAAAGCAGAATTACTTTGCCTTTGCCAAGCTTTCACCTGGACAGTTCTTCAAAGCCTTTTCCTCCCAACAGCCGTCCTGGTGCGACTGGCAGAAATAGCAGCACTGATGGCCAAAGATGTGTAACGGGGGCAGCGTTCTACTAATGAGAGTGAAATTCAATGTCATTATCTGGTTGGGTGTAAGGTTTTCCTGATTTAAGAATGTGTTTACAGACAATTTTATCTTGACTTCAAAGCTGCTGCTCATTAAAATTTTCTCTTTGTCAGTTTATGAGGCCAAACATGGAAGATAGGAAGAAAATGACAAAGGTGAACAAGTGAAGACAGCGAAAGGAAGCACTTTACTAGAAAGGTTTGTTACGAGACAGAAAGATAACAATCCAAATGAGAGATTAGTGGACAGATATGACATTGTTTCTGTGCCATTTAAAGCAAACAAACAAGGGCATAACAGAAAATCTCAGGCTAGACAAACAATAAACAGAGAAAGCATGTCCATGACCAAATACGTTTTACTGGTTTCTTGGCATTCAGGAATGCATCAATCTATTAAAGAAATAACTTTTTCAAAAATGAAAAAATAAAAATAGTGATGATAAATCAGTCCTCTTACCTACAAAGCACAGAAGACATGCTTCTGTGAGTGACGGCAATGTGACACAGAAGAATACTGAAGGGCCCACTTAGTTAATGTACTGGCCAGACCCCCCCCAAAAGTATGTGGTTGGACTCTGCCAAGTTTCTATGAGTTTGATCAGCTTTGAAGGTTGTATCTCAATTTAAATCATTTAGTTTATTTTTTAAAAAGCCAGTTCCAGTTTGAGGTTGTCCCAAGTGCTACACAAAAGGAAAGAAGCATCATGTGACTGAATGTTGACAGTTGTCATTACAATCATTCCAGATCACTATAATCTAATTTAGTTCTAATGTTTCTGTCAGGAAGTGGTGGTAGAGGACCCAATATGCAGGAGACTGGTCTCGGTGACAGAAACATGACAAAAACCATGGAGAAACAAAACAGGTGAGAGGACAGAGCAGAGCAGATGACCTGACCAGGATGAACCAAAAACCAGACACTTTAATAGACTGAAGGTATTTGACAGAAATGAAAAAAAGCTGTTGATGATCAACATGAACTTGGAGTGACTGATGGAGGAACAACTCAAAATATCACCATAATCAAGAACATAACTGAAAAAACAAACTAAAACACAGAATCCTTACAGTACCCCTTCCCAAAAGGGCAGATTCCAGATGCCCAAAACACAAAAAAGTCCAGAAAACAGTCTGGGTTCCAGCAGCTTAGCAGAAGTGAGGGGTGACATGGCGAAACCCTCCTCAGGAACAGACAGAAAGAGCAGCAGTCCAACAACACTCCCCAGGAACAGGACACATGAAGGGGAGCAGCCCCAGTAATCCTCCTCTGGAACAAGAAACATGTCACATCATTCTGTCAGAAAGATGTGGTGGAGTACCCAAAATGCAGGAAACCAGGCGACAGAAACTTAAAACATTCAATAAATACACCTAAATATGAAAAACAGTGAGAGGAACAAAAAAGGTGAAAGAACAGAGCAGATGGCCTGACCAGGATGAACTGAAAACCCAGACTCTTAAATAGACTGAGGGTGACTGACAGAAATGAAAATAGCTGTGGATGATTAACATGAATCTGGAGTGACTGATAGGGGAACAACTCAAAACATGACCAAAATCAAAAACAGAACTGAAAAACCAAAATAACCTTACAAATTCCAGTAAGGCTAAATGATCTTAGCTGTGTTTTATTGATAGCCTATAGGTGATCGAGATATTAAAAAAAGGTTTTTGGTGTAATCCCTATACTGAGTGTGCATTGGGTGATCGTGGAGAAGATATTTCCAGTAAAAAATTCTAAAAATGAGAAGAAACCTCGAGCAAAGACTTAGAGATTTGGGTTTGAGAGGACAGGAAAGAGACGATTAAAAAAAAAAACCCACTGAAATGGCTGATAAAGGACGAAAAAAAAGTTAATTATTGCAACAATGACAGAACAGTATAAAGCCTGCATGACGATGTGAGGACTTCAACTACTGTTAAGGTTTTTAAGAGACAAATTTAATTTGATCTTTTTTGCTTAACTTATATTTAAATGTCCTTATGTTTGAATTTATTCCATTGACTTTTTCTGTTTTTATTGAACAATGAGAATGTGTGTTTGTTATGATAAACTTGTCATAATCATTAATTGTTTTTTGTAAAGCACATTGAAATGTTCTGCAGAGCTCGAAACAAAGGCTATTTTTTAGTTCCATCCCTACTCCTTAACTACTAAAAAACTATACAGTGCAGGACTATCTAGTGCCCTGGATTTTGAAAGCAATTTGGACACTAAGCTCACTACTTTTTTTTAACAGCAAGTTAAAACAAATTCCCGAAGTGACACCTTAATCAATCCAAACATTTCCCGATGACTATTTATGAGTCCACTGTGTTCTGGTGATGAAAAAGTTGATGGTTTACTAAAAAAATACATTAAAATACCTTTTTTTTGCTGAAATTGTTCAAACGCAATGCATTGTGCATACTCCCCAATCTATTGAGCATCGCTGCACACTTTTTTGCAGAGAATCCTGGGAAATTTCTAGGGCACTCGATTGTGGAATCGCACAGGTGAGTAGCGAATTAATTTGGATATAGCTTAAGTAGTTTGTGGTGTTACTAGTAATTCTGACATAGTTTGACTAAGTTGTGCTACCGCAGTGTGACGTCATCACTAGTCGCAAGCCCCCGTACCGCGTCCTGGTTTTCTCCTCACTGTCAATAAATCTCTGCATATGAATCCATCTGCCTCTGCCTGCTTCTTACACAAACAAAGTCAAATTAATACGCACCAAACGTAATCCTAATCTTAAACTTGCCACCAGTGAGGATTTCTCTAGTTGTTTTTTCATGCCTTAAATCACCATCATTATCCTTTATTTGGATGGGCCTATAGCAGGACACAGGTGAGTCCCAGTTGCAGCGCTTGGTTTCCTATGGTAAACTGCCCCATAATGACAAGGAATCCCCAACAAAGGCAGCGTTCTCGTATTGAAAACTTCAAGTCAGAAGATCAAGGAGGACAAATACTCTGTATTTAATCTCGTTAACTTGTCCTTTGTTTTGTACCAACTTTACAGGTAATTAAAAACTTCATTCATTCATCCATTTTCCAATCCGCTTTATCCCTTTCGGGGTCACGGGGTTGCCGGAGCCTAACCCGGCTACTCATGGGCGAAGGCAGGGTACACCCCTGGACTGGTCGCCAGTCTGTCGCAGGGGAATTAAAAACTTGCAATTAAAAAAAATACAATACAAAAAACGTGACCTGCATGGTAAGAAAAAAGATTTAGGTATAGATTTGAGAAAATCTCCAAAAATTGGAATATGCAAAGACACCTTTATAAATGACCGCTCAAAAGTCAGTCATTTACGCTGACCTCACATGTGGATGAATGTGCTCTCATGTATAATCTATGTTTGAAACAAAAAGAAGGAAAAGCTCATATTTGTTTGTATTTCATACCTCTCCTTTACTGAAGAAATCAGCCTAACGGTTTAAAAAAAAAAAAAAGTACCAAGCACTGCAGCGTTCTGGACAATCATAAAAACAATGCATTAGTAACAGTTAAGGCAGAAACAATGCAGTGTGTTCTGTAAGGAAAACATTGGCTTTAAAATTAAGGTAAAGAGAAAATTTTAAAAGAAGCAAGCAGACGTTAAAAATGCATCCATTTAAATATTTTGTAGATTATCAAAGTGAGTGTTTGCATCATGTGTTGAGGCCTCTCCTTCAGCTCATCCATGCACTCTTATTGTCAGAATGCTGCTGCAGATCGCCTCATATCATTAATCAATTATTCACCACTAGGCCGTTAATGTTTAATGTGTGAGGCTGCTGCGGTCAATTACTAATGAATTGTGGTCATGGTGAGAAAGCTCAGAGGAGAGTCCAAATCACATACTTTACACAGAATATTTGTGCAAGTGTGCACAGTGCACGTATGTTGAAAGGGATGCAAAAGACTGTGAACACACATAAAGGAGGTATACACATGCATGTGCCACATTTTGGTTAAGTGCAGAGTGATTGTGCAAAAAAGTTACAGTTTTTTCTACACATTTTAAAATAATTCCTTTATTTTTTCTTAGCAAAAAAAGCAAAGCTTTTAACTGTGACAAGAAAAAAGAGTTTAGAAGTCTATCACTAACAATGTAAACAAACTCAATTCACAGCATAAAAATGTCCTTTATACATAAAGGGTGTCCAATAATAAAAAAAAACTAACTTTTAATGCTGGAGTGTTTCTCCTTGTTTTCTTGGTTATTAAATTCCCACCACAATCATCTTTTGACCTATTTTTTCAGGTGTTCGCAGTGGTCTTTTAATTATAGTTGTGCTGTTTTCAGCCAAAATAAAAAAACTTAGGATATATTTTTCTACAGAGCAGCAGGAGTTCAGCAGAAATCTGCCTCTGAGTTGTGGCTGGAACTGTTGGTGTGGAGTAAACCTGCTCTGACTTCCCATCATTCCTTTTGTTTACACTCTCTTCCTCTAGCTTCCAACCCCTAACACCCTCAACCTAACATTACAGGTGCAACAAAAATTGAAAGCATTATCTGAGCTATCCAGCTGTACAGTGAAGTCAGATTCCAGCTCAAATGAGGAAAACAAAGACGTACATTTGAAAGCATCAGAATGGAGCTAAACAGGGAGCTTGCGGCTCATCGACTGCAGCACCTACAGCACAACTACCAGCTTTTTCAAATGACATTCATTTGTCTGCTCCTGATTCACAACAACTTGAACAAAGAAATACTCAGAAATGCAAATTTAACCTTTTCTTTGTATATGTCCTCTATTGTGAGAAAATTACCATAAGAACATGTTAAAAACACAGAAAACATGTTTATTATCGGAGTGGGCCTCTGAAAAGATAGAATCCTTTCCCAAACACATAAACGATAAAAGTCAAAAAATGGAAACTAACAATAAGTTCAAATTAGCCCGGACAGAAGGTCTGTTTGGTGAATAAATGTGCTCACGTGTGTGTGTGTTTGCACAGGACATGTGAGCAGACGAACAGGAGTGGGATCAGTGCACATCCTGTGAAGTGTGTGTGGCCCGCAGTCTGTTGGCCATGCCTCTGTAACCAGGATAATTAGAGACCAACCCCCTGATAAGAGCTATAAACAGCTAAAGACAAAACTCAGACACTAGTTACTACACTGCAGAGGGCACATTGAATGTGCCACATAAAAACATTTCTATGATTTAAAAACACCATCACAGCCTTTTTTATTAGACAATTCTGACATGGTAAAGCACGTGTGTACAGCAAGGAGAACGATGTGAAGCAAACATACCACTAGATCAGTGTTTTAAAATGAGCTACACATGGTCAGGAAAGGGGTCAAAAGACTTTAAAAGAGCTCATGTTCCAAAAATTGTAAGAAACTGAAACTATTTAGAGAAGAAAAGTTAGGAAAACTTTTTCCTCAACTATAAAAGAGAGGAAAAATGATCAATTCTATATTTTACTGTCCCTAAAAGTCAATTGGTTCATCAGTTATAGTCTGTGGATGAACTTCAAAACTGTAAATTGAGCATCAGTCTCTAAACTTCTTTCCATACTTGACTGTGTCTTCTTCTTACTGCCCTTTTCACCTTGAGACGTTTAGGGCAGCAGCAATCCATTTCTGACGGCCAAAGCGTGGACGGTTCCCCAGGTGTGTCCAAATTCTTTCAGCTCGGTTTCTATTGTCGGGGCCAGGTGGTCTTCAGCCGTCCTATTTCTATGTAGAGCAGTCTTTGTGATCGTGCTTTCTTCCCTGCTCAGTACATGTCCGATCCATGTCCAGCATTTTTTGAAGATAATTATTGACATGTCTTCTTGATTGAAACGGGACCATAGATCTTTATTGGAGATCTTTTCTCAATATCCTCCTCAAATTTCTGGTGTGGAAGTTGGAAAGTTTGACTTGACTGTGAACAATGTTTTTTTTTTCAAACATGTTTCAAAAGTTTCTTTCTTTTAGCTTGACATCTAAATTAATATGTGGCATCACAACAGGATATATTAACTTATCACATGTTTCTTGAATATAAACTTGTTTGAGTTTATCTCACCATCACAGCTATGAAAAAGAAGATTTTCCACAACAGCTTTTACTTACTGTAGTAGTTCAAAGCTTGGTTAAGCTGTTCCCATGAGACTTCATCTCTCCCCTCTGGACTATGCCCATGAACTACAATATCAGAGTCATGCATCCACCTTAGAGTCTATTTAAGAAAAAAAAAACTATTTTAGCACAAAAAAAAAAAAAAAAAAAGAAAGCCTGCTTACACTTTGGCACCAAATGCTACAGAAATGTTGTCAAGGTGCAACTGAGGTCAAGTTCAGTTTTTTTGAACAAAAAAAATCAGTGGCCACAATGACTGAGTCAAGCTGCAGCTTCTGGTTCTCTTGCTGCCGTGCTGTCACCCAAATGCTCGGCACACTTCTCAGCTCATTCACTCCACTGAGCCTAGCTCAATCCATCATGAGGCCAAGACAGAACAGAAAACCATGGGAAATGAAGCATGGTTAATTCTATTAGCGTGAGGACACAAACAATCTGTGGGGAATCAAAGAAGGAGAAAACACAACCCCAGCGGACTCACTTCCTGCTGCATGAGCCGGTGCACTTGACCATGATGGGAATGCGTTAAATTCCTCTACATGTACACACACTAAACTCACAGGACCTCTTCAGTTTGATATTGTCAGGGTGTCTGTTGTCAATCACCAATCTTTCTTTCTTTCTATCTTTCTTTTTTCCTTTCCTTCTTCTATGCTGTCAGTGGAGAAAGGCACAAAGCTCTCTCGCTGAGCAGTCCGTATGGGACAAAGCTGGCTTTCAAAGCTTTTTGCATATATGCATGCCATGTAGACAATGAGGACTTTATTTGAGTAGCCAGCATCTCCAAACTGGAAAGGCAGAGACAGGGGGATGAAGTCAGAGAAAGCTGTGATTGACACTGGGCACCAGCATGTGTGCTTGCAGCTCGCATCTCTTTTTCTTATACAGGTATATGGAATGAGTGGATGTTGTTGCATCTTGTGTAAGTTAATCAATCTCTTTTTCTTAGATTTTCTCTGTGCTACTAACTTAAAAATAAACATTTGAGCAAGACAAAAAGTGCCTTGCATCAGGCAAAAAAAAAAGGGGGGGGGGGGGGGGGGGCTTTAGCTGCAATCACAAAAAACAGCTTTAAGCAAGTCTTCAGATGGTGTATCTCTCTGCACTTGACTAACTTTACAATACCGAAATCAGACTTTTAGCCTGAGTGCCTGTGTGTGCATGCACATCTGTGTGTGCGCGTGTGTGTGTTTGTAGAATTGTGTGCATGTCTGTTTGTGTTGAACAGAAAGGGAGGATGTGACTCAGTCATGCGTGAAGAGGATTTTCTGTTCAATAGGAGGGGCGCACTTGCATACTTGCATTCTAATGAATCTATATGCAAAATCCCACAAACACAGATGTGTAAGTGTGCATGCATGTGCACATGTAATAGTACTTCATACACACAGCACATGGACCAAGAATGTCACTTGTTTTTGCTAACATGGTATTTATATACATGTATATACCTTCTTGTCAGATAAATCCATGGGTGGATGTAAACTTGTAATTTGTCCCCTTAGCCACTGTGTTCTCCAAACGATCTGTGCAATCTTTTTTCATTTATTTATTTATTTTAATTATGACCTCGCACGGAGTTGAAATTTTAATACTGGCTGAGCTTTCAAACGAGATTGAATTTCTCCTCCACTGGATAAGATCTGAGGCACTTTGCAAGGGCACATATATGTGAAAGGGAGTCTGTGCGTCATTGTGGCCCCCCGCGTAAAACGCTCACCTGCGGAGGCATCCATCCCTCCCGCTCGGCGTCTCCTCACCGTGTCAGTCTCCGTCTTCACTCATGAAGGCAAGAGTTGTTGTTCTGAGTGTTTAACATGTGCTAAGGGAGGTGAATATCTAAGTTTTCTTTTTGTCCAATAAAAATGTCTCCTTGCCAGATCAATTGTTGTTGCTAGGAGACTGAAGCATCCTTGGCAAAAGGGGCTACAGCTCCCCGCGTCTGTTGTTTCCCTCCCCATCCCTCTCTCACTTACTTTTTTCTCTCTCTTGCCCGTGGACGCGCGGGCGCTCACACAAACACACACACGCACGCACACACACAAGTGAAGCTGGCGCGCTGTGCATCGGCGCCCGTCCTCTCCCTCAGTGCGACTCCTCCGAGGGATCAGGAGTAAGTCAAACTTCCAGCAGCTTGAGATTTTCTGCGCAACCCCCAAAGCGTCGGCCAAGGTAGGTCCAGGATAACACATCCCTCACAGTTGCGCTGGAGTCTTACATTACAGGTTTGTCGACAGAGTGCAGTAAAAAATTGGCAGTCCGGGAGCGTTCAGGCGCGTGGCAGACTCCCCTATGATGGGGAGCAATTGCTTTGAACTTTGCGCAGGATTTAAAAACCCACTTGTGCTCGATATAGTTGTTATGCATGCCTTTTAATCTGATGCAGACAGTGCTTGTGCGCACTTTGATGGAGTGGATGGGTGCTGATGGTGATAGAAAGCTCCTACATCGAATTTCTGCAGGAGATTCACGCAGAGGGTGAAGGGAAGAGTGTCGGCAGTTAGTGTTTCACTCTGCGCCAAGAAGTTATCTGGATTCACGCAGACCACATTGAGGCATGTCCGTCGGATTTAGGCGTCCTACAGGGAGAGAGGGGTGGGTAATGCGTCTCTGGAAACAGGTGGATGAAAGGAGCGATCGGAGGCGCGGATCTTTTTGCTGTTTGTCTTTGTTGTTTGCTGTGCTCATCTTTGAACAACTGCTCCAAACCAAAGAAGAGCCGCTAAAGGTGCTAAAGGTACCGCTGGCAACTCAGTCCATGAGTCACACAGACTTTATAAGAAAATTATATGGAAAATATTGTTTTCTTAAATTTGAAATTGATTTGCTTCAATTACCATTCGGTCAAATAGAATATACTTTATTAATTTCCATTTTTTTCATGTTTTATGTATTAAAGCAGGTGGCTGAATTCTTGTGTTGAAGGTGTGTCTTCACAGGATTTAGAACTGACCCTAAAGTGGCCCCACTTCTACAATCCACTCTCAAATGAACACAAAGCACATGAATATGATTAATTTTTGCAGCATAATTTTCCATGGAGATCAATTTTACATCCATTTTACACAGACTTCAGATGGTGCTCAGATTTCTTTTATCTGCCATCAAATTCTACAAAAAATTGATCTTCTGTTGAGCCTGTGAATAACGTTTAGGTGCATTATATGTACAACTTTAAATCATATAGTTAAGCTGAATTGACATTCCACTTCAATTGCAGTGTTTATTAACACATATTGTAAAATTTGAGCAATTACTTTTCATCTGTGTTACCTTATAAGAAAATTTGAATGGCATTGTTTAAAGTACAAACTCAAGAAATCTAAATTTGGAAAATTTGCAAAGATATTTTAGGGGCACACTATGTTTTGAAGCTTTAGAAGTTTAAATCATCGTCAACAACATAAATACAACTTAAATGTCTGCATATTATGTGACAGAGTCTGAGACTTTGTGCTTTGGTTAAGTAACCGAACATTTTTCATTGCGCCAATATTTTTTTTACTCATTTTTTTGTGCAACCTGTTGCAGTCATACAACAATTTTTCAAGTCTTGCTGTATGTGCAGTTTACCAGTAAAAGTCTGTGCATGTTTGTCTGCATTTGGGGGTCAACGACAGTGCAGGAGATGGCACCGCAGGAGTGGTGGGCATTTAGTGGCCTTGTCAAACCCTAAAGGGATCTTGACATGCCTGCACACTCATGTGTTTTTCTGTACACGAGTTTAAAAAAAGCTAATCTGTGTGCAAATGAGTGGAAAATGCCTATAGTTAAAGGAATTTTGCCTTTAGTTTACACAGTTTTGTCTCAGTAAGTGGACTTACGGGAGATTGTCTGTGTATTCATGTGCAGATTTGGCCTTGTAGCTTTGACACAGCTCCTCTGGCTGGACTGCAGGCAGCACGGATCCTCACCATTAGCTGTACCAACATGCAGCATAGAGAAGTGTTTGTCTTGAAACTGCAGATTTGATTTTTGAAGTGTTATACTGTCTTATCCGGTGAAGAGTTTTCTTTCTCCTGAAACATAGTTCTTCCTTTGATCAGCTTTTCTATAGACTGAATTTGCTTCCCAAACCCAAGATTGTTTCTTTACTCAAATGCGAGAGAAAAGCCATGAAACCTATCTTCAAGCTGTCATTCACTGCAGTCTTAACTGACTTTTAACTGGGCATTATAGTTAATCTTACCTTTATATTAAATAGTAAATAGAGCATGAATGCTGAGCATTGGCAGCACTTAAGAATATTAGAAGTTAGGAAGGATTTTTAGACCAGCCAAAAATAAAGAAATAATAAAGAAATATTGAATTCAACTCTGGTGGTTTGATCTTTGTTCTGCGTTTAATCCATTCGGTCTGCACATTGCTGGTCTAATGATTTAGCTTGAAGTAAGTGCCACAACATATTTGGGAACATTTTAGCACATGTCTCAGCAGGCATCTGCTGAGACACCACAGCAGTGGGTTCGGGGTTTTCATTGCTTTGTTTAAATAAAATATTATCAGTTTAAATTTCTTCTAATGTCAAATGGCTCCATAAAGGGAAAAAAAAAACATTCAGAAACTTGAAAAAGTCTCAGATTTGAAACATGTGGGAACGTTTGGCACTAAAAGTGGTCATTTTGGTATTGTGAGGCTCTAATGCAAGGAACTGTAAACTTAAACATCTCTGTAACAGACAATGGTTTTGCCACAGCAACATATTGTTTGTTTGTTTAGATTTTCACTTAAAGAGTCTTCAGAAATGCCTCTAACTAATTTTTAATGGTTAAAAAAATTGTTTTTAAGCTTTGAAAGGTGCATTCACATAATGCACCTAAAGGCAGTGACATAAACTGACAAGACTTTCTGATTATCATTTTTCTTAAAAATGTAAGTCTAAATAATTGAATCATGCCTTTTTTTAGTTAATAATAAATTATTTATGAACACATACTTAAAAAGTCTTTCGTATCATAATTTTGTGGGAACTTTATTCTAAATGACCTATTTATGTTTTGACAGTAATAACAACCACAATGGAGAGAACAACATACTGATACCAAATAAAAACCTACAACAGTGCTTTTAGTGTATTTTGTGAGAAATCTTTCAAAGATTAAGTACAACAATAAATATACATAAAGAGTCAAAGAAGTTTCAGAGGTCAAAATACAGAATTATGGCATGTTGCTATCCATGGTGCTGAAATTAAATTTCCATAAGCTGTGTTTATACGCATACGTCCAAACATATTTTAGACTGATTTCAAATAACACGTTTTCTATTTATTTGAACTATACTGCCTTTTTTTTATTTTGTCTTTATTATCTGTTTTCATGTCTTTACCAACACTTTAGAAGCAAGGATGGAAACATGGACTCATATCTTAGAACAGTGCACAGGACTCTAACCCGCTGAAAGCAGGTAAGTGTCACAAGTGTCCCAATGTTTTCTGTCATGAATTCAACAACAGAACTAAGCACATTCACACAGAGGAGATGATAAATGTTTTTAATTTGAAGCTGAATTTTGAGGGTTTTCCATCTAAAACTCTGGTTAGTTTTTGACTACTGGAAAATTGAGTCATTGAGTTACATCCTTGATGTACTTCTATTGCACTTCTACTGGACCAAAACAGAATATTTACACAATTTGTTCCTACAAATTCTCATAATAATGTCGTGATAAATTCCAGCTGACATTACATTCTTTTAAGGATGGATTCTCACCTGACTCATTAAGCTAAATTAAAATGGAGCAGAGTTCGTTTCCAATGCATTTTGTTTTCCAATGTGACCTCAGACCAAGTGTGCAGGTGTGAATACGCTCATTCAAACTTGGGTCCAGACCAAACAAAATCTGATATTTATCTGAGGAGGTGGTGTGGTTTGCTACCTAGAGGACTCCAATAGTTTGCCTTTGGTGTGAAAATAAACCAGCCCTGATCCTGTCCAACTTCAAATGTGATTGGCCGTTTTCGGAATAAACAAGGTAGTGTAGCCAAGGATTAAGCATCACAGCACCACTTCTGCTAGCATGCTGTGAGTCAAAAACACACTCCTTATCCTAGGCTTTAACCATTGCAAAGATAAAAAAGCAAAACATGTTAAAACAAACTTCTTTTCAAATTCTAAAATATTTTTATCAAAGATTTTCTGTTTTTTTACCTTAATAAGACAATAATTGTTCCATCGAGTGGAGCACTCCAGTTCTGGAGTGCAGGAGTTCTGCTGTCCCGCCTGCAAGACTTGTAGCCAATGGATGCCAAATTTGTCCTAAGTGTTGAGTGCATTTACATTATTAATTGCCAAAAAGCTCATTGACAAAATGACATAAAACAAAAAAACAATCAACGCAATTCGACCAAACGAGCTGGCCACTTCAAAAAATGTAATTTCCAATAATTTGTTATCTTTAATTGAATATAAAGTATGGTAAGTAGTATAGGGGCTGCACGGTGGCGCAGTGGTTAGCGCTCTTGCCTCACAGTAAGAAGGTTCCCGGTTCAAGTCCTGGCGGGGGACCTTTCTGTGTGGAGTTTGCATGTTCTCCCCGTGCATGCGTGGGTTTTCTCCGGGTACTCCGGCTTCCTCCCACCGTCCAAAAACATGCTTCACAGGTTAATTGGTTACTCTAAATTGTCCGTAGGTGTGAATGTGAGTGTGTATGGGTGTGTGATTGTGGCCCCTGCGACAGACTGGCGACCAGTCCAGGGGTGTCCCCTGCCTTCGCCCATGAGTAGCTGGGTTAGGCTCCGGCAACCCCGTGACCCCGAAAGGGATAAAGCGGCTTGGAAAATGAATGAATGAGTAAGTAGTATAACGTTTCCCAGCCTAGATCTTTAATAATATAACTGTACAAGTTTAAAATCGTATTTCTAAATCCAGTTTTAGAGCTGGTAATGGTTTGCCCTCGGACAAGAACACATTTTAATTTCACATCAATCATTTTAGAAATCATTTAATTTACTTTAATAAAAAAAAAAAACTATACAAATTAGTGTATTTTAAGACATATCCACAGTTCATTTGGCAGGGCAATAATAAACATGAAATGAAGCACTAAGTCAAGCAATCAGCACTTTCAAATCCACTCATAACAGTTTTCAATTTGTTTTGCAGTTTAAACAGGTTTTAACCTTCACCTTTAAAAGCAGTTATCTCTATATGTTTTTTTTCATGTCTAAAAACTTTAGATACGCATGAACCTCAAACTACAAATCCCATTTTCAACTGAAATTATACATTTCATTTAATATCAGTCATTTGTATACATATTTTGATCTCTGAGTTCTTTATTTTTGGATTTGTTTGGGGTT
Organism: Adrianichthys oophorus; assembly: GCA_036245035.1. Classification (NCBI taxonomy): domain Eukaryota; kingdom Metazoa; phylum Chordata; class Actinopteri; order Beloniformes; family Adrianichthyidae; genus Adrianichthys; species Adrianichthys oophorus. The sequence goes on along the minus strand of BSAI01000030.1, from coordinate 30,199,756 downwards.
TTTATTTAGGCTTAACCAACTAGCATGATCTGCAAGAGCGTTTTAAAAAAATATCTTATTTACTTCCGTTCTTCCTCTTTTCATTATTTTGATACAAAGCAATTATATTATTTAAGTGTTTACTCACAGGATTGCAGTTTAAACACATTTCCCTGGTGAGGGACAATCAATGTAATGGGATATCATTAAAATTAGTGGTGTCCTGAGTCAAATTTTAATTTCAAATTTTACACCAAAAATTGATTTTCGGTTGTGGTTTTGTGTTCCCTTTATTTGTGGTTTGTTAGTTTGAAGGGCATCTGAAGTTTTTTTGCTTTCAAAGAAAATATAGTTTCCTCGCTCAGCATGTTCCTTAACTCTGTTCTGCTCCAGTGAGAAAGCTGGGAGGCGTCTGGAAATCACCACTGTTTTCCATGGCTCACCTCTCGTCATTAAGCGGGTTTACAACAAACACTGAACATTCACACACACATACTAAATCCCACGCATACACGGTCTGCGCACTTCAATGCCTGTTCACCAACTCCCCCCTGTTCTCTACATGCAGACATTCACACACGCACATGCACTCGGGGGATGAGGCAGTAAAAGGCCAGTGGGATGTACAGCTGTGATGGTGTGCCTCAGAGAGAGATCAGACTCTTTAATAAATGATGATTTTAGCACAAAAGCCGTGCATGTGAGATGGATAGTGAAAGGCAGCTTTGTGGTCATGTACTGGTTGTCATCAATGTACATGTTTTTATATCAATTAATAAATTCCCTTAAGGCAAACGTTTTGGAATCCTAGTCAAGTTTACATTTACTGACATTTGTAAATAATAGTTAGCAGTGGAACAATCAGGTGAGGATTCTTAATTGCCCCATCTGCGGAACTTAGCATTGTGCTTGCTTCCTTCCTGTGGAGTGAGATGTTAACAGCACTGAAGCCTCAGTAAGTGGTGAGGAAAAATTAGGCAGAACGCTGTACCAGCAGTATGACAGTACATATTTATGAAAACAAAGTCAGTGGTCAACAGTGTATCATAATTGTTTTGCCCACAGCAATTTAAAAAACAAATGGCTGCAGCAGCAGTTGATGGGATTTGATTAATTTGTGTTCTAACTATCCAAACAGCCTATTTCACAAGAGATGCTGAAAACAATCATCTTTCTGAGTTTCTTTCTGCATGTGCAGTTCCACATAAACACAACAGTACAAATGCTTCCTGTTTATTTTCAGATCACTCGTGTTATCTTTTCTTTTTTTTTCTTTTTTTTTTTGGTATTTTGCACTTTTGTTGAAATTAAATGCATTTTACTTCATCCTGTTCAGTAGCTTCAAGCACGTCAACCAACATGCATGTTTACCATTAAAAACCCACTCCAATGAAATAGTGTTTTTCCTCATGATGGAGGACATATGTGAAGAAAATTAAGATTAAAACTGCATTTCTGAGCATTCTTTTTATTTAAAACATTGTGAATCAGGAGCATAGCACGTAGATGCTGCAGTTGCCAAGCCAGAAGCTCCTTGTCCATTTTTGTTTTTATGTTGGGTTGGGGGTGTAAGGGGCTGTAAGCTAACAGGAGAGGGTATAAACAAAGCGATGATGGGAAATGAAGAAAGGAAATAAAGAAAAAAAGAATCAGTCCCACAACTCAGAGGCAAATTTATGA